>JAXCEF010000014.1:0-321839 GCA_037178605.1 Colletotrichum euphorbiae
CCCCCCAACAAAAAAAGTCTACAAACAAGTAATAGTAACCTGCACAACCTCGAATGGGGAGAAAGGTTAGACTTCAAAAACATCCCCGAGACCCTCGGAGCCGCCCCGCCGGTTCTCGACGAGGTCCAGCCTCCAGCCTTCCCAGTTCTTAAGCGTCCGCTTGATTTCCTTGATGCGCTCGAGGCGCGCCTTGGCATCCTCCTCCTGCGCGCGGCGGAAAGCGTCCTCGTCAAAGTCCATGTCGTCGTCCTCGAGGAGCTCGTCGTCGGCGGTGCCCGTGAGCGCATTAATGCCGCTCTGTAAGAAATCGCCGATGCCGCCGTGCGTAGGCTGCTTTCGGTGCGCAGACGGCGACGTGCCACGGCTGTTGTTGAGACTGACGTTCTCGAAGCTGGGGCTCGTAGGCCCGGTCTGCATTTCGCGACGCTTCTCCTGCCAGTGGCCGTGGCGGAGGTCGTAGACTTCCTTCTCGAGCTCACGCACCTTCTTCTCGAGGCGCAGGCGCTCCTCGTTCTCCAGCTCATCAACCCCGTCGTCGTCGAGGCCGCCGCCGCCGCTGCCCTCGGTTGATTTGCGGCTGCGAAGGCGCGTGTGCTCGCTCTCGAGGCTCTCGACGCGAGCCTTCAACTCGCTGATTTCCTTCTCTGCGCGCTCCTTCTCTCTGCGGAGGGTCTGCGTGCGCGAGTCCTGCTCTTTGTGGAGCGTCGTGAGGGTGGCGACCTTCTTCTCGAACCCGTCGGCCTTCTTCTCAGCGTCGAGGCGGGCCGCAATCGCGTCGGCGAGCTCGTGCTCGAGGCTGCGGAGTTTCGTCTCGGCGCTCGTGCGCTCGCTGCCCTCGCGAACCGCCTTCTCTGCTGTGCGGTCGAGATTCTTTCGCAAGTCGGCGAGCTCGTTTTGGGCCTGGGCGGCAGCCTTTTCTGAGCGCACGAGCTTCTCTTCGAGGGCAGTGATTTGTTCGCGTTCGGAAGATGTGCCGCTCGCTTGACGGTCGACCTGCGCGCGCAGTTTCGAGATCTCGATTTCCATCCACTCGATAGTCGAGGTCTTGGACGCTAGCTGGGCTTCGAGCTCGGCGGGAGGCGAGGACATTGAGACGGATGGTGATGAGCCGTGCCGGCCACGGGACGCCTGTTGCTGAAGCTGGGAGTTTTGGCGCTGGAGCGCCTCGATCTCGGATTTCTGTGGCCAAACATGTTAGCCACGCAACACAACCCCGAAACATCTGCGAATTGTGTAGAAAGAAGTTACCAGCTTCTCAAGTTGACCGTCTACGCCTTTGGTCTCAGTCTCTGTCTCGCGCAAGTCCGCGAGCTCCTCTTCGGCCTTCTTCCATCTCCGTTCCGAGTCCGTAGACTCCTTCGCCAGACGCTTGTTCTCCCTCTCCAACTCTTCTATGCGAGCGACATGCTTGCGGTAAATATCGGTCGCAGTCTCCCCTTCCGCGCCTTGGGCTCCAGGAGAAACAGGGCCTGTGGGCACAGAGCCTTGCTTGAAGGACGCCGATCTGAGCTTCGATTGCAGAGCGAGTGATGGCTGAGAGGCGGTCGGAGATGTGGGCTGTTCTGCAACAGCTTCGGATGCGTCCTTCTCCTCTGCATCATCTTCCTCGTTTGCAGTCTCGGCGGGGTTTGTCGGTTCTTCGGCTTCGGGCTCTTTGTCCTTGGGAGCACTGGATTCCGCTGTTGTCGCTTCTCCCTTCTCTTTCTTGGAAGCACCGCTGGCCTTCTTCGTCTTTTTCTTCTTCAACTCCTCAAACTACAACCTCGTCAGAACAGGGAAAGCAGGTGGAAAGAGGGCCAAGCTCACCCTCTTCTTGGCTGCGGCCAGCTTCGCCGCCTTCTCGTCGTCGGCCATAATGAACTACCGATCGCTCAATTGGAGGAGAACTGTTTGTTCGTGTTTTGTCGGCGGGTTCAGGAAGGGATGTCGTGGAATATTGGCTGTGGAATGTGGTGGTCGCAAACTGGATTATTCGGCCAGCGGGAGCTTAGCTGTCCACTCGTGCGAGGAACAAGCCACATTCCCACTATGCAGTGGGCAGGGGCCTTATGACGAACGCGTCCAACAAAGCTGCTCGCTCGGCGTCAAGGACGCTAAAGTTACAGTGGGCAATGCTCCCGTTCGATGAACACGTCGAATTGAATATCAACATCAACACCAACACCAACACCAACACCATCCCAATTCTCTGTGCCACGAAACTCACCCAGAGCAAATAGCGCTCATCATATTCTCCAGTCGAAACCTGGACATACGTTGTATCTCGTCTTGTGTTCTAGTAGCTGTTCCAATCTCAGCCCTGTTGCGAGGGCATCACCACACAGTTGCCCCCATTGTCGGCGCCCTCGTCCTTTTTCTTTGGCGATTACTCCGACTGGCATGTTTCAACTGAACGAATTTTGGTCGAGATATTACAGAGAAAGATGCATCTCCCAGTACACCACCTCACATAAGGTACCCTGTTCGTTTCTCGCCCCATGGCGTTCCTCAATGCATTGGCGCCTTACACGCTCCATTCAGAGATCCCAGCATTTCCAATTCTTCGTCACAAACGACTTGATTGGCAGCATCCCCGTCGTTTCGGCGGCGCTGGCGTCCAGTCCGGCACCAGCCAGCAGCCTAATATGGACGCGAGATGCATCTCAAGACTGGGGCCTCCCGAATCAAGGGCCTGTCATACCAAGTTGTCCAGGCAGCCTGCCAACCAGGGGGGACCGCGGGCAGACAAGGGTCCGTAGTTCGTCAGAACACCCATTCTCGCCCCGAGGGAAAACCGCAGCAACCTCCCATCAGAACTTTATGCAGGCTCAGACGTCAGACAGGTCCTGAAGTCTATAGTAGTAGCTGACATGTCCCATCACCACCAAAACAATGCTCACCTCACTCTCTTCCCACCTCCCGGCCCGCGCTGGGTGTGGACATGAACACCAGGCCTGACGATAGAGGAGAGTTCGTCATGGGCCAGTGTGTATCAAGCAGCAGCGCGGACAGCGCGACTGACAACGACGCCGTCCAGGCTGGACCCCGCTGCCAGGCGCCCGGCTGCCAGAGAACCTGTGATCCAACGTCCAAGTCGCAATACTGTACGCAACACGCCTTGTGCAGGAGGCGGGGATGTGGGAGGCCACGATATCGAAGGGGCCCATATTGTCAAGAACACCTGCGTGAGTGATCCACCCGCGCCCACGCACTAACTTACCCCCCCTCCCCCAAAGGCGCTGGTTCTCTGACTCTAGAGCAGATACGTGTCGAGTGTCCAAGTGTTCCAATGACCAGGCCAAGGTTATCGACGCCTGGTTCACGAACAACTCATGTCTCGAACACCAGCCCGAGGACGTTCTACGCGCCTACTCCTACGGTGACGCCGCAGAACCTGAAGCGGCGTCTGCTGCGCACGTCAACGGCCATCATCACCAACGAGCTCGCCGCCGTCGTTCGCGCCACAAGTCCGACCCCATTCCACCTCCGGACCCCGAGCCCCGCAACAACTCAGACGGGCCGGAGTCGGAGTCGGATAACGAAGATGCCGGCACGACGACGTGTCATCGGCTGTCGACGATACTCTCTACGATAGGAGAGGAGGCCGCCGGCGACGATTCGCAGCGGCCGTCCATCATGAAGCTGGCAGAAGAGCAGACAGACGACGTGCCTGCAACCCCTCGTCGTAGTCAGAAGACGGTCCACTTCGCCGACTCTCCTTCGCGACCATCCTCCCCCGAGAAAGGTCCTCTCGTGGCCGAAGTCTGCTCGGCGGAGCCCGCGAACCAGTCGTCTCCCCGACTCCGTACCTCGCGACACCGACCCAGCCTCGACGGTCGACGCCAATCGCCTAGAACCTCGAGCAGCGCAGTCACCACCACTGCTGGGCGCAACCGCGAGAAGCGCTACCACCACGCCGGCAGCGGCGGCAAGGGCAGCAACAGCGCTCCAAAGACAGCCGACGTAAGGCGAACGACCAGGACAAGGCCCAACCGCTGAAGGAACCCACCCACCACCCATGGATACAGGGGAGTAGGGAGCAGTAAAGCATCCCAGGTGTTGCGTCACAGCATAACATAACCTAACTGCCTAGCCAAAACCCGTAGTTTCCATTTATCATACGATGGCCTGTTCCCGATCGCTTTTCTGCGAAGCCCTGTCTCTGAGGTGGGGGAAGGGGAGGGTTTGTGTGCGGCCAAGACTGGAAAGATGATGCCTACCTATGCCGAAGATACTGTGACAGACTGACAGTGGCATATTTCTCTCAAGGGGCGGTAGATTCGGTTCCACCCTTTGGCGTCGGGCACGGCATTTGGCGGGGTAATGGCGGGGTACGGCGCGAACAGGGCGCTACAATCTATGTACCTCATGGCCGAACGAACCACTCTCGTCCCGCGCAAAACCGCACGTTCTCACCAGCTTCCTCCGTCATACCTCTCACGCCTTGCCCTCAATTTCCTACAGCTCTTCCACCTCTTACCCCGTCCTATTCTGAGAGCAAAAGTCGCAGCTTTGGGGACCACCAACGACAACCCACCGCCTCACCCGCGCGCACCAACCCGGAAGAACAACTTCGCGCCCGGCACGTTCGCCCGCCCGCCCGCCGGAACACCAAAATGGCCTCCCTCCCGTCTCAACATCCCTCGCTGGCCCTGCACCTGACAGACCGCGCACTCAATCCGATCCTCACCTCCGCCCACTCCCAGACCCAGCTCGAGGCCCTGACTTCCCTCACAACGACGTCCCTCACAGCCCACGCGGCCGCGAACCGTTTCTCCCTCGGCCCCGCCCAGCGCATAATCGTCGAACACGGCCCCGGCAGCCCCGTCGTCCTCGCCTCCTTCCTCAACGGCGCCGACGCCCTGCCCATCAGCGGAGAGACATCCGCCTCGGCCGCTGCGGCGGCGGCAGCGAATAGTGACAACACGCCCTCCGCCTCGAGACCCG
This sequence comes from Colletotrichum euphorbiae, assembly GCA_037178605.1. NCBI lineage: Eukaryota > Fungi > Ascomycota > Sordariomycetes > Glomerellales > Glomerellaceae > Colletotrichum > Colletotrichum euphorbiae. Next base: position 4,927 of record JAXCEF010000014.1, read on the forward strand.
CTACCTCCGGCGCCGCTTCAGCCATAACGCCGACCGCGGACTCTGCGGGTGCCGCAACAGCACCATCTGGCGCGATCGACATGGGCAAGGCTGGAGAAGACGCGGAGAACGCTGCGCCGATGCTTGTCGGCGTGGTCGTCGCCGCGACTGGCGAGGAAGCCATGGAGGCACGACGCGCCGCGGGAAGGCTCGAAAGGGTGGGCAGGGAATTCCAGCGCGAATGGGCCGCTGAGGAAGGAGCCGGCGCTGCAGACGGCGGCGGTCAGTGATACTGCATATGCAAGCCTTCTATCTTTTCTAGGTGGAAGGTCTGGCTACATTGCTTCACACGTGTATGCCCCCGTGGCTGCCACGAAACACAACTAGTGGTTGGCCACGGGCGAGGGCAGCGTGGTCGACGACATGGCGTAACCTTGGGCTGGGTTGGTAGCATTTGGTGTTGACGAGGATACGAGCGATTGAGATCATGGTCACATGAGGATCCGGCAAGGAATGAGCCATCAGGGTTACATGATAGGCGTTCCGGCAGTTTGGCGCGTTAGTCATAATCTTTCGATTTTGACGGTCTCTATGTACCGAGTTCATTTTACCCATAAGGTCCATCATCGCGTTAAAAAAAAATAAAAAAGGAATCATCGCCAATGAACCAAAATCTACCCTTTTATGGAATCGCCTTAAATGATCTGCTGGAAAGCACGGTTGATGGGAGAGCGCACGTTAGGAACGCTCTTCCAGAAGTCGACGGTGGCAACCGCACGCTTGGAGATACCCTCGGGGGTGAACTCGAACTTCTGCAGAGGTAGTTAGTATCAGAGGTCGACGTGAGCAACAGTGCATGGAACTTGCCTTGTAGACGTCCTTGTAAGGACCGGAAGCACCGAAGCGATTGATACCGAACTGCTCGTGGGAGAAGCGCTCCCAGCCGAGGGTGCTCATAACCTCAACGGACATGATGGGGTGGCCGTCGGGAAGAACAGAGAGCTTGTACTCCTTGGACTGGGCCTCGAAGACCTCAGTGCAAGGCATGGAGACAACACGGGCAGTGAGATTGTGGTTCTCCTTGAGGTACTTGACGGCATCAATGCAGATGCAGACCTCGGAACCGGTGGAAACGAGGGTGACATCGGCGTTCTCGGCCTCGTGCAGGACGTACCCACCCTTGATGGCCTTCTCGATGACGGAGCCCTCAAGCTGGGGCAGGTTCTGACGAGAGAGGGCGATGATAGAGGGAGTGTGCTTGGAGGTCAGGGCAACGTAGTAAGCGGCGCTAGTCTCGTTACCGTCGGCAGGGCGCCAGACCATGTTGTTGGGGAGGGCACGGAAGTGGGCGAGAGTCTCGATAGGCTGGTGGGTAGGGCCGTCCTCACCAAGACCGATAGAGTCGTGGGTGGCAACCCAAATGGCGCGGACCTGGGACAGGGCCGTCAGACGGACGGCACCGGCGGCGTAGGAGACGAAGTTGAGGAAGGTACCGCCGTAGGGTAGAATGGTACCGTAGGCAGCAAGACCGTTCATGATGGCACCCATGGCGTGCTCACGGACACCGTAGCGGATGTAGCGGCCAGAGTAGTCGCCAAGGCCAGTAGCAGGGGCCTGGAAGTCGACGGCATTCTTCCAGCGGGTCAGGTTGGAACCAGTCAAGTCGGCAGAGCCACCGAGAAGCTCAGGAAGGACGCCCTCGATCTTGCTGAGGACGGTCTCGGAAAGCTTGCGAGAGGCGATGGCAGGGTCGGCAGGGGTGTAGACGGGGAGGGCCTTCTCCCAGCCCTCGGGAAGCTCGCCACTGAGACGGCGCTGGAGGTCCTTGGCCTCGTTGGGGTACTTCTCAGAGTACTGCTGGAGGAGCTTGTTCCACTCCTGCTCGAGAGCGGCACCCTCGGCAACCTTCTTGTTGCAGAGGTCGTAAACCTCCTGGGGAACGGAGAAAGACTCCTCGGGGTTGAAGCCGAACTTCTGCTTGAGCTGCTTGATGTCGTCGGCCTTGAGGGGAGAGCCGTGGACACCGTGGGTGCCCTGCTGGAGGGAGCCGAAACCAATGATGGTCTTGAGCTGGATGAGAGTAGGCTTGTCCTTGGACTCCTTAGCCTTGGCAATGGCCTTCTCAATGCTGTCAAGGTCGTTGTTGCCGTCCTCAACGGTCAGGACCTCCCAGCCGAAGGCCTGGTAGCGCTTGACGACGTCCTCAGTGAAGGCGACGTTGGTGTCACCGTCAATGGAGATGTGGTTGTCATCCCAGATGGCAATGAGGTTGCCGAGCTGGAGGTGACCAGCCAAGGAAGAGGCCTCGCCAGAAACACCCTCCATCAAGCAACCGTCACCAAGGAAGGCGTATGTGTAGTTGTCGGAGAGGTTGAAGCCGTCCTTATTGAAGGTGGCAGCGGTGTGAGCCTGGGCGATGGCCAAACCAACCGCGTTGGAGATACCCTGACCGAGAGGGCCAGTGGTGACCTCGACACCGGGGGTGTCGTGAGCCTCGGGGTGGCCGGGGGTGATGCTGTCCACCGTCTTTGGTCGGCGTTAGTAATCGACCACTTTCTACATTTCACGGATTCAACAGGCACTTACGCGGAACTTCTTCAGGTCATCGAGAGAGACGCCGTAGCCATAGAGGTGGAGGAGGGCATACTGGAGCATGCAGCCGTGTCCGTTGCTAAGCTTGGTCAGCATTCCAGGATTCAATCTCGTGAGAGGTGATAAGCCCTACGAGAGAACAAAGCGGTCACGGTTCAACCACTTGGGGTTCTTGGGGTTGAACTTCATGAACTTGTTGAACAGAACGTGGGCGACCGGCGCCATACCCCTAGACGTGATAGTGTGAGCTTTTTCTCTTTTCCAGTTCGGGGATCTCATTGGATCTCATGAAATGCGAGCATTTGGGGCGAGTACATACATGGGCGCACCAGGGTGGCCGGAGTTGCTGTTGAAAGTGGCATCGACCTGAAGAGAACTTGTTAGTCATGTTCGAAGGCTTCCTCTTGAAAAGATCACAGTCTGCTCGCCAGCGGTTTGCTCTCATCATGCCATCGATCGCAATGGCGGGGTTGAGAGCAACCCCAACAGCAGCGGTGGCGGGGTAAAAGCTGGCGAGACGGGTAACACTCACAGCGAGCAGGCGGATCGTGTTGATCGCCTTCCAGTCTTGTTCGGTGTAACCCATGGTGTCTGATTTCTGTATTTTCCCAAAAGACGAACTCGGTCAGGGAAAAAAAGAAGATGGAAGCGGAAGAGGTAGAAAACGTTGAGGGGGCAGCGGGATAAATAAAGAGGGCGCCAGGAGGAAGAGGAGCGGCGGTATGTGTATGTTTGGGAATGGCCGCAAGGTAAGGTAATTATTATTGAGCATCTGGTGGGGACCTGACGTGGGAGTGGACATGGAGGGGGGAGGTACATGAGGTAAGGTAGATGGAGGGGATGGAGGGGCAGGCCACAGACCAGACACGACAGACGCCGCCGCCTGCACACCGGACGAGACGGCCAGCCAGGGATGAGAAGTCACCACACGGTGGGATGCTTGAGCATTCGCGGTACACTGCAGCCAATAGGCCACCGTGGAATCCATGGACGCATTCCGTCGTGTACCTAAAGATGTCCCGCCTTGCCGGCGTGTAGTCCTTGACTGGACGATGCTAGGTACACTCCCTTCCGTTCAGAGGCATGGGAAGATGAGAATATCGTAAGTGCCTGCTTGAAAAAACAATCTGAAGAAGCAACCCAGAGAACAGAGATGTATTCATGATAGGTACCTAAGGTAGGTACGTAAGGTGGTAGCTTTGGTCACAGCTTCAGAGAGAGCTATCGACCTTTTGGTATGAAAAAAGCAAGAGGTACTTTCCGTTGACAGTTAGCGCCGTACTCCTGCCAGGTGCCTCGAATTGTCGGCGGGTTGTCCGGCCAAGCGCCGTTTCCTCCAACTTGCAACATGCGACTTCTTCTTTGCGCTCCCAATCTCCCGCCTCAATTCGACGTGCCCGGGCCAGAAAACGGCATCATGGAAGAAAGAAAGAAAAAAACCATGCATACGCATGTTAATCACCTTCTAGAGCCCCCAACCCTGATACAACTTCACATGAAGTGGGGGTACAGTTCTGATAATTTCTGTCGATTCCCCAATTTTCCGGTCTTGTCCTTGGCCGGCGAGACGGCGGTACAGGCTTCAGCTCGTCTCAACCATCTTGAACGCTGTGGACTGACTTGCCTGGATGCGTCGACTTGTCCCATCTGCTGGCAATTCTTGCCCCTCTTCGTGGCTGGCCCAACCCACCACCGCCCGTCTTCTTGTAATACCGCTCGCCGTCTGCAAAATGGGCTTGTCGCCGACGATACGACCCCAATTCACCCGGCAACCCCTGGGAGGCAAAATGCCCGGCCGTAATACGCAACTCATTAACCTCGTCGCTCTCGGTGCGCCGTACCGACGTCGGTCTAATAATCTTCCCAGGTACTCCCATCCCAGCGAATCAGACCGTTTTCGCCCGTTGAGTCAACTCTCAAATGCCCGGCTCAGTCAGCAACCACCAGACGTATCATATTTTCATGGTGACGTCCTCTGCAAGGCCCGCAAGGGTCACTTCACCTCGATGAACTTCATTTGATGCCGTTATTGACTCGTGCGAACTACGACGCGGCTCCAATGGATCGACATGCAGAAAAACTGTCGTCATAATGCCCACAACGCTTCACCTGGGTTCCCTTCGCTATCTATCCGGCTGGCTTCTTCGCCTTGTCCTTGACTAATCCGTGGAGACCTCTGGAGATAGCTGTATCGTCGATGGCCTCTCTCGAGTCTCTTTGGGCAACTCCGGTCCACATCTGGAGTCTGCGAGGCCGATGCCCCTCCTCTTCCCGCCAGTAGGCTCGGTCTGTTAATGTACTCACGATGTAGCCGCATCGGCCATAAGCTTACACTGGGCCGGACTTTAAGCCTCGTCGGCTCGTCCAAGCAAAACGGTCGCGCAGGTGAAAGCCAAGCGCCGACAATACCGTTCAGCTAGGACTCCCTGGGACTCCTTGCTGCGACCTGGCTCTCGCTCGCGCTGTTTCAAGCCGGCGACGCGGATAAGCTCTGGGCCTCTCACGGTCTCACCTGGCATCCCCTGGTTGATTCTCGTGCTGAGATCCAGTCATGTCAGTGGACCCTGAATGCATGATGACACCTTCGCGTCCCTGCTGTTGAGTCTTAAGTCAATCCCTCTGAATTTTCTCATCTCAGGCCGCAGCCTTCCTTACTCAGGGATTGCCCCTCCAACGGCCCCTCCAACACAAGCGTCGCCTTGCGTGTTGGAAAAATGGAGAGGACGGTTCACTCTCGCCAGGCACGAAGAATTCGGGTAGAGGGAACTCGCAGGCAATAGTCGGCTCGGTTGCAGAAATTTCCCAAACCTCGACGTGTATCAAAATGCTGAACTCGGGCGCGGTCAAATGCACGCCGCGCTGCGCAAGAACCGCGATGCCACGAGGCCTTTCCAACTTTTCTTTCGCCTGCTCAACAGCTGCTCCGGAGCCGGGGCGCACGGGCCATTCGCCTGGGATACGGCCAGTTTCGTATTTATCCGCGCAAATCAAGGCAGCCCCAAGGTCCAAGGTCCAAGCTCCCGCTTCCCTACGGATGACATCAAGCCTCTCCAGCCGCATATCCGCCACTACAGGCGACATGTATCCGTCGCCGGGCTATTCAGCGGAAGAAGATGCGAAAAAGTCTTCACTTCGGCTTACAACATCAAGAGCCGGGACTTTTCTCATCTCGGGAAGATAGGTTGGTAAGTCGTTTCTTGACAGCAACTAGGAACTGGAGCATTGCACTCCAGCCTGAGTATGAGCTCGACCTAACAAGAAAGCTGAACGCGCAACAACGTGCATGACGAAGAAATGTTATTTTACTCTGATGCACGATTATGTTTCATGGGATTCTTCTGGTACGCCATTGATGTTGATAGTTTCAAAGATTTCAGTGCAACGCTGCATGATAGCAATTCATCGTGATGCTCCATACTTCAGTGAGATTTTTATGAGGAGTGAAGAGAGTGGGTTCTCATTGAGCCTCTCGGTCTGGACGCGGGAGTTGAAAGTGGGCGGTGTGCAAACTGCCCAATTGCCCGACTGGGTTTTCGCCTCACAAACCACAATCAGCCATCACGGCATGAATATGCATACTCATAGCAACCACAACCCAATTCATGGAAAGCACCAACGGACCTTGATTCAGCCTCGCTCGTGTTACGCAGCCATTGGCCGGTCAACAGTTCATCCCATCATAGGAAAAAAGAGCACCGACACCTCATCACCTCACCATCCTCCTAAATTCATCGTCACCAAACTCACTACAAGATCAAAATGGGCAAAAAAATACACCCAAAGCCCCCGAAACAAACCAAAGCAAAACCAAAACCCCAATCCTCAAAACCAACACCAACGCCCGTCGCCGCAGCCGCACCCTCCGAACCCCAGCCGCCAACCGTCCCCCTCCCCCTCCAGCAAAGCCTCCTCGCGACCTTCAACACGGCCTTCTCCCCCGTCCTCAACTCCAACTCCTTCCCCACCCTCCTCCAGGATGTGAAGGCGGCCCTCTACGCCCGCGACTTCGACGCCGCCTTCGCCAACGCCAGCCCCGAGTCCCTCGACGCCTACGCCGCGCGCTGGAGTCCCACCCGCGCGCTGGGGTACGCTTCCGTGCTCCTCGGGATCGCGGCGTACCTGGCGGAACATGTTCACCGTGATGTTCCGCTCGGAGTTGACTCCGGAGGGGCGGCGCCGATCCCAACGGACCGGGAAGACGTCACCACGTCCGGGGACCAGGAGCCGAAACGGCCGCGGAAATCCGTCAAGATGCTCTCGGTAGGCGGAGGGGCCGCCGAGATCGTCTCATTCGCGGCGTACCTTTCGTCCGGCTCTCTCAAGGGAGAAATCACGCTCGTCGACTCTGCGCCGTGGAGCAGCGTCGTCACAAAGCTCCATACCGCACTCACGAGTCCTCCCCCGCTCTCGAAGTACGCCAGTGCGGCCGCCAGGGCGTCCAACGCCGCCTTGATTCCCTCGCGGAACCTGTCCTCTACGTTTACGCAACAGGACGTGCTCACGCTCTCAAGAGACGGCATGGCTGAGTTGATGGGGAAAGAAGCATTACTTGTTACGTTACTATTCACACTCAATGAGCTCTACACCACCGCAGGCATCGGCCAGACCACAGCCTTCCTCCTGAACTTGACCGCCACCATCCCTTCTGGGTCTCTGCTGTTGGTCGTCGACAGCCCTGGAAGCTACTCAGAAGCCGCGGTCGGGAAGGAGTCCAAGAAGTATCCGATGCAGTGGCTCCTGGACCATACTCTTGTCAAGGACGAGCCAGTAGAGGGTTGCTTGTGGGAGAAGCTCGAGTCGCACGACTCCGTGTGGTTCCGCCTCGCCGAGTCCCTTCATTACCCCATCCCTCTCGAAAATATGCGCTACCAAATGCACCTCTATCGGGCCGCGAGGCCCTGAACGCCAGAAACGTGGATATACATAATCAAGAAAATGATGCCTATGCCCACACGAGTCTCTTGATAGAGTAACTCAAATGGTCTAGCAAGCCAGTGCTTTGTCTCGCCTCTTCCAGCGAAATAATGTCGCCTTTCTCGACGATGCTTTCGGTACCCGGCTTCTCCTTTCCGGGCTGGCACAGGAAGGCCAGACGTTCTATGTCCGCGCATATACTGACAACCTGTTGCATTTCGGTCATTTTCGGCGCCTCGCCGGTCACGGCGGCTGAAGACTGGGAATATGGCGCCTTGAAAGCGAGTTTGCGAATAGGAGAGGCTTTGGGACGTGGGCCTAGGAGACTGCTTAATGCAGACTGTGCGGGCCGAGCCTCGTGGGGATGTTGGTGCTCGCCGGTCTTGCTCGAAGTCTTGGTGCGATTCACGCCCAGGTTGGAAAGCGTTCTGGTGTTGGTTCTCGTGATATCGTTCTTGCCTGGCTGGTACGATACCACGAACCCTACATTATTCGTCTCATCTGTCTGAGCTGGGGAGACGGTAGAGATGATGTAAGTGCCGAACTTGATGCTAACGACATGAGCGAGATTGATGCGCTCAAAAGAGGAGACTTTGTCAAGGTTCCAATCGAACCGGCAAACGTACAGAGCGGCGTCTGTCAACAGTAGGACTACTTCTTCGAAGGGCAGAGAGCGGAGGTTGTTGGAGGTGTGGGGGCTGAAGAGAACCCAGCCGCCCATGAATTCCTCGCTTTCGTCGGATACGACGCGTTTCTGAGAGAGCTCGATTGCTTGCTCTCTCATCTTCAGCATGGAAACGGCGGGATCTTTCGTCATCATCTCAGACTCGAACTCCTGGAAGACCATGGAGTTGACGTTGCCTAGAAGGAAGTCGATGGCAGCTTGGCTGAAGTAGTCATTGACCATTCTGAGATAGTTAGCAAGTAAAATCCGAAAGCACCCTAATGGGACTTTACCCGTTGTAGAAGCGTGTCAGTGAAAGACCGAGGTCGTTCAAGGTTCCACCGAGGTTTCGTTTCCGTGTCCGCGTGTAGTCGCCCTTCATAGCCGCCGTTGACGCATACTGCTTCGAGACGGCGTCTCCGTTGTCCGCCCACAGCGTGTTGAACCAGGGTGTATTTTGATCAACCTGGGCAAAAAGATCATAGCCCTCCGCTTTGAGTTGAGCTTCCAGCATGTACTTGCCAAACGAACTCTGGCAAACGTTGGTTCTGTCGAGGCAATCCATGCAGTTTGTGCGCAGGACACCGCGCTGCTTTGTGAAAAAGTTGCCGGCCTCCACAACTGTGCTGCCAAAGCTGTTAAGCTTATCGCGGAGCGTATCGAGGAGTAGGTTGACGTTCTCGAACTTCATGCCGCGGCAAGCTGAGTGGAAGTCAAACCATTCAAACAAGATTGCACCATCTGGACCCGTGAACACTTCCTCGTTCAACTTTTCCACTGTCTTCTCGTATTGGTTGCCAACTTGTGATTCGACGCCGTGCTTCTCGACAAGGTTGACGATCTGCAGGCCCCCATACTCCTCTTTCAAGCGTTCGAAGTGTTTCTTCGCTGCATCGTAGTTCGTTTCTGGTGAGTGCTGAATTACTGGTGCCGGCTTCAAGGAATACGGCGATTGGGTGAAAAAGACTGGAATGCTGCCGCGAATTTGAAGAAAGGAGTAGACCTTTGACGATTTCTCCCACTTGGGGCTGGACAAAATTTGCTCCGTCTCAACTGCATTTGCAACATGGCCCTGCTCATCAATACCGCGCCTCAAGTACCTCAATCCAGCTCTCTGCGTGGATCGACGGGATATGACAGTCAAAAGAAACTTCTTCTCAGTAGGGCGAAGATCAATCGATTTTCGAACAGTCTCCGTCGGTGGGGTTGTCGGCTCAGAGTCAGGCTGCTGGAAAGCTGACATCTCTACGGAGTCTCCGAGACCTTTATCAGTCTGAGGTGGACTGCTGTCTACCACAAACTCTCTTTGCCCAACAAAACCTTGCATCAAGGGCAGCAATAGAGACTCTTCTCCAGCTCGCAAAAAGGGCTTCAAAATGCTCTTATTCCAGAAGAACTTTGGGTCGATACGGCTATGCAGAGGAACATTGTCGGACTGCGGTCGCTCGCAGCTTGCCCAGTTCTGAGTAATGTCAATGTCGTACGAGAAATAGAAGCTTCGCGAGGAGCCAAAGAGAATCTGGGTCGTTCTCAACAGCTTCGGCAGCAGTGTGGATGCTGGCACCGGCTCGTCCGAGTCGTCTATAGCCGAACTCGTAGCAGCATTCGAATCGGATGCTTGGTCGATGGAGCGCCGAACTTGGTCTGCCGTGCCACTCCAGCCGGCCGTCCGCTTCTGGTCTTGCGTCCAACCGCTTTTACTGAACCAATTCTGCGCGAACCTCCCGTAGCTTCCTCTTCTGCCAATAACATCTTTCGCGACAGTGCTTTTGACGGGATCGACGCCGTTCTTGGCTGTTGCTGCGGAGTCCTCAACCTCGTCGCCGCTGGCTGGGAGTTCGACGTAGTCGTCGCTGTCGCTATCAGCGGCGCCCTTGTCTGTTTTTCTCTCTTCCAGGTGAAGCGCAGTTTGGGAAATCGCATGGTTGGCGTCCTTCTGCGAGGCGCATGGGGTCACTGCAACTTCAGTGACGACGTAAATCGGGTAGCCGCATACTTGCGCTACTTGCTGTCGCCGGGTAACTGTGATCAGGTAGCTAAGTCTCGAGACCGTGATAAGTCCTATGTGTGAATAGTGGTCAGCTACGGGTTTGCGCAGCTGTGGGAGAGCTGGTGGCTGGGAGCTCGGGGCAAAAACCTATAACGCCGAAAGCCTCGAAAGAAGAATTCGGCTGGGACAGATCGGGAATCTGCTCCCGAGAAGCTGGTGTTATTGATGCGTCGCCATATCGAATTCGAATCGGTTGTGCAGGACGCTGGCCCTTGGTGACGAATGGTTGAACTATAAGACCGTCGACAGCAGCGCAGATGATGATCTTGCGTGCGATGCCGGGCATTTTGCGATCCTGGACAACCCACGGTGCGTGCGCGCCAGATGACGGAAGTTTCTCTCTTGCTGATTAAGTTAAGAAATAGTAGAAACGGCTCAAAATTTATCCAAAGGAGCCATGTATTTGGTACGAACGATTTGCAGAATAATTGCGGCGCGGGATCCCACACATCAATGGTGTTGAGAGAGGTTCGAACATGCAGGGGAGAATGGGACTGCTGATGATGTCGCTGCGCCAAAATGGAACATGTAAGGTAAGGTAGGTAGCTATCTTATGACATGGGTGGTGGGGCGCGGGATAACGTCAGACTGCAGTTTCCCAGCGCGAGTTCAGGTCACGCCTGATACACCGGCCCGATGAGTGGTCCAGTGCAGTAGGGCTTTTCGTTCAGCGCTTTTGGTCCATTGGCCGGGTCGTTGCTGTTGCGTGCTGCGTGCTGAGGTGCGTGCTGTGTCTTAATTCGTCGGGGATGTTCAGCGCACATTGAGCTTCAAGCATTCGCCAACGAGTTCTTCAGCTGAATGGACACGCGCTTCTTCCCAGGTAGCTTTCCCACTAGCTCGTCCGGACTTGTACACCTTTTTCTGCATATTTCAGGCACAATGAATTTTGTGTTCTTGCGGATCTCGATTGACGCTTTTCTGAGGTATGTGCATACAACACTGTACACCAAACCCTGAGAATGACTAGTCAACGCCTATCAACAATTGAGACTATTTTTCAAGCATTCCGGCTGTGACGGCGAGGGAAACGAGATTTCCAGAGAGATCTCAAGCATCCAAGCCGTCATCATCTAAACTGTTTTCCAGCACCTCCCAAGCTATAAACGCCGTCCAATACTCGTTATGGGTATATTAGATGGCAAGTCTCTCGACCTTGTCCTTCAGAGCGCGAATAGGGCCCGCAAGCTCACTGCCCTCGTTGGAGGTAATGCTGGCGGCAATGACAGCGCGGGAAACACCGCACGCACGGCCGAGGGCGGTCTTGGACTTGACGTAGACGTAGGGGACGTTCTTGTCCTCGGCCAGGAGAGGCAGGTGAAGGACAATCGAGAGAGGGTTGGTGTCACTGGCCAAAATAATGAGCTCGGAAACACCACGGTTGAGGGTCTTGGTGGCCTCGTTGGCTAAAGCATTGGCGTTAGCAGCTGTTCGACTTCATCGCGGACTCAAAGAGCTCCCGTGACAGAAGAGTAGTTTCTTAGAACGCCAAAAGAACTGGGCAAAAACTTACCGCCCTTCTTGAGCTGGCGGTAGTGGGTGCACTGCTGGATCATGTCCAGAATCTCCTGCTCGAGAGCATCATCGGCCAAGGGCCAGGCAGCGGATTCAGCCATTGTCTAGGTCGGAGGTGTCGAGAGACGCCTGCATCAAGAGTTAGGGCCTGTCATGGTACTAGCAATTGATCAAAAAATAAGTAGCATACCAAAGATATAAAATGCAGGGTTCCTTGCGGTGGCTCGCCCTGATCGTATGTTCGAAATTCGTGGTGAATGCAATGAAGGAGGATGGTCCAAAAGATTTTTCGAGCCAGAAAAAAAATCCCACTTTCCCCAAACTCGACGGCACTTGCCGTTGGAGAGTGGACCCTTGCGACGTGCGAAGACGTGGAGCGGAGCTCTTTCGGAACCGTGGTATTGCCGGTCAGATCTCCGGTGCCTCCTGTCTTACGTAAGTGCACGGAGCTGTTAACGCGCCGCAAAACCTTGCAACCAACCAGAAAGCCAACCTGGGAACGAGATCTTAACACAGCACACCTCACCTCGAGCCGTCGCCGAAGCAGCAGTCGAAACCTCGCCGCCCCAACTAGCCATCACCGCTATCGTCCTCTGCCCACTCGTCGCCGCAACTTCTTCAGTTCACGACTTTCTATCCAACTTTTGCTTTCGACTTACTCGTCTTCGACGTCAATCAAAGAGCCAAGATGCCTTCCGAACTCTGGTACGTCAACAACAGCCCGTGTTGCCCCCGTTCCGACGACAGCTCCCTATCCATCAGCTGGAGCTCCCAACTCCATTCATCTCGAGACCCAGCTATCCCATGCACCTTCGTGATGTGTCTCTTAAGCTCAAATGCTAATGCGATCATGTTATAGCCCCGTCTACGCGGTTCGTCATCCCTGCCCCCCGAGTCCACGATCCATGACGTCGCCAAACCCCTTCCCTTCTTCGAATGAGCCATTTCGGCATCACCCAGACATCGCGTCCTACGATCATCGCTAACATGCCAGTAGCCCTTTTTCGGTGCCATGGGCTGCACCGTCGCTATTGTCTTCACCTGCTTGGGTGCCTCCTACGGTACCGCGAAGTCTGGTGTCGGTATCTCGGCCATGGGTGTTCTTCGCCCTGACCTGATCGTCAAGAGTATGCGAGATCACGTTCATCAACCAGTCGCCACGACGCGGTTTCCCACGCAGCAGAGCGCTAACAGCTTCGTCACAGACATTGTTCCCGTCATTATGGCTGGTATCATTGCCATTTACGGTCTCGTCGTGTCCGTGCTTATCTCCGATGGCCTCGCCCAGGAGATGTCTCTCTACACTGGTTTCATCCAGTTCGGTGCCGGTCTTGCTGTCGGTCTTGCCGGTCTTGCCGCCGGTTTTGCCATTGGTATCGTCGGTGACGCTGGTGTCCGTGGAACTGCTCAACAGCCTCGTCTCTTCGTCGGCATGATTCTGATTCTCATTTTCGCTGAAGTCTTGGGTAAGCATAACCCCTTGGGTTTCTCCAGAGAAGCACAACTGACAAACGCTCTCCAGGTCTGTACGGCTTGATTGTTGCCCTTCTCATGAACTCGAAGGCTAGCCAGGACGTCACCTGCTAAACGACGACACACCTTACGACGAACATGCCCGTTTGAACGGTTGATAAGATGTACTTAAGCCACAACTAGCACGGGCATAAACTTGCCACGCCGAGCGTAACGTCAAGATTATCATCAGCAGGCGCGTCGAATACTCGAATCAAGTCAAAGGTTAACGGCATAGGCGTGGAAACGGTCAAAGGTCACGAAATGCCACTGTTTTGTTTGGAACGATCGGGGGTGTCTCGGTCGGGAGTCAAACGTATATGTACTATTGTGCCATCACAGGTATGCTATCCATTTCTGGGGGGGCGGTTGCTCAGCATAGACAAGTGGTGGGCATGGAATTGTAGTCTAGGTTGCGATAATGTTTTCCTGCGTTTGCTATACATCCTAAAATCCCGTATCATATGCGTGAGTGGTATTCATGTTATTAAGCCACTCGAGATGTCCGTGGGAATCAGCGTTGCTGGGTGGCTGTTCGCCGGGGCTCTCAATTGCACTTTACGTAACTCTGAAGACCATCAACTGCTCGAGACGCGGTTTGGCTGCGGTGTCGGCGGAAGTTGAAGCTGAGAGGACTTCCGAATAACTATGAAACCATTCTTGTTTACAATCACGGACAAGCTGTTGCCGCTGTGGTGGCTTGGAAGGGGAACATTCGAGCATATCTCCATGATATCGATAAAGCCAGGTTCTCCAACGCGGAAGGTGACTCTGCGGAATAAAGCTGGGCATCCGAGTTGAGGAGATCGCCTTATTTAAAGACCTTCGATTTTATTCACTGTTTTGATTTTTTGTGACTCGATGCGACCTATTATATTTCCTCTGCCACCAGTTGGCCGTCCACCTACTCCGCAGCCGGCTGAGCGGCAGCCTCCTTCTTGGGAATCAGACTGCGAAGGGAGAGATCGTAGACGACGTCCTCCACGCGCTTCACGTCGTACTTGACAGCATCGACGCGCTTGCGCAGGATGTCGTTCTTGAGGTTCAACAGCTGGAAGCCAGCGAAGAGGTCCTTGACGAAACTGCTGATCTCTACCGGCAGCGAGAAGTCGCCTAGGGTGACTGCGTTGGTGGCCAGGCGGGAGAGCTCCCCCGTGACGTCGGTGAGGGCGAGGAGATACTCCTCGATGGTCAGGTGGAAAGCGTCGCGGTCCTTGAGGTTAACAGGGACTGTGGTCTTGTTAGCTTCAGGTCGCAGGGGGGGGTGGCGAGAACAGCCGTCTAGGAGAGGCAGCGGAGCGTACCCTTGAAGATCTCGCCGACCTCCTCCAGAGTCAAGAGACGGCCGACAGGGCCAGGCTTGCCGTCCGAGGTGAGGCCGCCGAGCCAGCCGCACAGTACGACGGTAAAGATGGCGTTTTGCACTTGACGGTTCCATTTCTGGTTATACCTGAAATAGGTTAGTTGATGCCGGCTGCTGAGGGTGAGGTGGATGCTTGCTTGTAGTATGGGTGCTTGGAGGCGATCTCCTGCAGCTCACCAACGACCTCGACCTCCTTCTGAATTCCTGCCTGGATATCGGCCAGAAGAGGGCCATCTGGATTCTGTTGTCAGTCTGCCTCTTGTCCTCAGACACCTTACATCCTGTGGAACCTTCGTGCCTGACGAGGTGGACACAAAGCGGACGAGAACTCACACTGCTCACGCGCAGTAGCGTGGACACGCGAAAGGAGACCCTGGACGTAAGAGATAGCTCTGTCCAACTTTTGGACCGTCTGGCTCATCTGGTCCCTAACCAGCTGATCCTCGTCGATCTTATCCTTGAGGTGCTCGAAGATTTGGGGGTCGAGGAGACGGGAAGCCGGCACCCCGCTCATGCTTGTGTCGTTGTCCATGATTGTTAGATCTGGAGCTGGCGTGAGCGATCGCGCTTCAACACATGCGTTCTTCACAAACAATGGTGGAAGTTGAGGGACGACTCGAATGCGGGCATGGAAATGAAGTTTGAGGTGGACTGTGCCTGCCCCACGATGTGTACCTTCGGTACCACGCTTGCAGCATCCCAGGGAAAAAAACAACAGATTAATTGCAATTTACCTCAATGATGATTCTGGCGACTTCAGTTGGTCAGTCAGATGCTTTGCTTCAAGAGATCGTAAAAAGGCCTGGACAACAGGCCGGGCGTCTTCGAAGCATCAGGACAACAGCAACCTCTAGGAAAATCGTGCTGGGGGTCGCCGCGGCAGGCGGCCATAGTGGTCCAATAGCAGAAGTGGAGACGGGCAAGGATCGTCACCTCTGATGCGTGCGGTCTGTCCGTACCTGAGATAAACATCACAAAAGGCCAGTAGAATCACATCAAAAGCAGAACAACTTCTTCGCAAGCCTGGGCAGAACCAGACCAAACAATGAAGATTGCGGGTTGCATCGCCTGAAGGCAGTGTGATACCAGGGACACGGTGGACGAAGGCGTACAGCAAGCTGCAGAGGCCGTCGCCCGGACGATCAAAAAAATGAATAATCACGATTGATACCCGTGGGCATCCTTCAGAGATTAAACTGAACAAAAACAGATACTCTGAGAACCTCGTCAGCAACGACCAAGACGATGGAGAGTTGAATAGCAGAATATACACACTTGATCTAAGCCAGAAGGCAAAGGAAGCTGAGGAAAGGAAAGGAGGAAAGTTGAAAAGTCGCGGGAACTTGATGGGCATTTATAGGTTATCTGGGTGGCCTGTGCCTGGCCCCCCAATCAGTAGCGGTACGTACTTTAGGCAGAATGGCAGCAATACTCCCATGGAAAGAAGGTACTGGTACGTGCCGGACCCTGCTGTTTGTCTGGTACCTTCCTCTCAGTGAAGTCAGGACACTGATCACGACATTTCGTATGAAGGGGTAAGGAGTGCATCAATGACTGGAAGGATTTGTCAGGAAATCCTACTGGAGTGGACGGCACTAAGTACTATGATAAAAGTCGCGTGATTTGTTGCTTTTCTCCTCATGACTTGAGCTTCACGTACACGAACATCTCTAGATGTGTGAAAGGGAAAGGGGGAGGGCATATAACTATCACGAGCCTCGCTTCTCTTTTAATAACGAAGACATCTCCAGACTTGGCACGCGGACTTCTAAAGACGCGCAGATCTTATCGCTAACGTTGGCCCCTCCAGGTTTCCCATACTGTGCAAGTTTGGCTGGCGAGCAGATCAAGATGTTGCGGATTGGAGAGACTCAAACACAGCGACTGCCTTCTCTTGCATTCACAGCTGGATCGCCCCCAACTTTTGTGTACGGTAACCAACAATGTCCTCTGTTTGATTACCATCATGCACGGCGTCGGCGTAAGAGCACTGCCGTTGCCAACCCGTGATGTAGGATAAAGCTGAAATATGGCAAACCAATGTACCAGTTTGCGAAATACTCGTCATCCACCTCTAAATATCCACGTCGAAGAAAACACCCATCAGAGAGAGAGGCTAAGAGTATCGACATGCAACGGAGTCGCGGGGACTTCTAAAAACCGTCTTCTATATTAATATCCGAGCATCCATGGTTTCGTGGTCGTGAACTGGGAACCCCGGAAATGCATGTCATGCGGGCATCAATTTGCAAAAGCTTGGGGATCTCATTAATTACCGTCCCAAGTAAAGTTGATCGAAATGCCCGGCTGCTAGCTTAGCTAATGATGGAGGCAACCTCGACCACGGACCTTGAAGCATCTGCAGTGCTGCACGCTTCGTTTACCCGTGCCACGCCCCACTTCCGCTTGTTCCGTAAGGTACCTACCTAACCTCCACCTCTGCCACGTCAGGAGAACAATTTGAATCCCATTCGAAGCAGAATCAAGCTTCTCATTGGCCTGCATTCTAGACGAAAGCTGCATATATGATACGCGGGCCCTTTGGACCGAGGAACCTCCCGAGCTGGTTAGAACAGGTACTTCGAATTAGCAGGTAAACTCACGTATTCCCAAGTACCCCAGTTTCAACTTTGTTCGTGACCCCTGACTACCGGTAGAAATGGGCCAAACGAATTGTCAACAAATTTTTGATTAATTACACGTCACCACCTTGAGTACTCGACTCCCTCGTGCTTCGCCCGGTCGTACTCGGATGACATCCAGACCGCTTCCTCCTTCACTTGCCTCAGATCACTAATAAGCCCAGTTGATCCTCGATCCCTGGCAGGCCGCCCGAAGATCTACGATAGACACACACGGACTTGGTGTAGCTACACGAGAGGTGCATGACCCCACGTTAGGCATTTTCGCACAGATATAAGAAAGCTGTCAAGATGTCGTCTCGATACTCGCTGAGGCAGACGCCCAGGTTAGTCATTCGACATTCCGTGCACTTCCCTAGATCTTAACCCTCCGATCGACGGCAATTGGAACTATCGCATTCACGCCACCTTGCTGAAGCAGCTGCGTCGCGAAGTAACTGCAACCGTCTCTGGCCACCCCTATCGATTGTCAATAACCTGCGCACGAGACCTTCAAGAGCCTGCTCACTGACCACTTCTCCAGAAAGAAGGAGCTTTTTGACGGCATGGTCGAAACTCCTCGACGTGTCTCTTCCCGGCGCAAAACCCCCGAGAACGAACCAACCGCGGCAGACACCACGAAGTCCAAGATGACCACCCGCACCCCCCGTCGCCGAGCCACTGGCAAGTTTCGTGAAGAGCTTGACGACGAGATCGTCTCCGACAAACCCGTTCTCATCAGCAAACCGGAGGAAGACGGGCCTTTGGCCAACGGATACTCCAACGGACACGCGAACGGGCAGGCCAATGGATACGCCAATGGACGCTTGAAGGAGGAGCCCGTCGACAGTCATGCCACCAATGGCCATGCAACCAATGGATACGTCGCGCATGCCAAGGCTGAGCTTCCTACAAATGGTCAAGTCCCTCCTCCCACCAAAGAGAACATTGGACGCGTCTACAAGGAGGGAGAAATCATCGACGGCTGGAAGGTCGGTACTGACCCCAAGGTCGACGCTTCTGGTGAGTTCGAGTTCGGCGGCAGCCTTGGCACACTGTCTCTGATGATTGGCTTTCCTCTTCTCATGTGGTATATGTGGATTGGCGCTACATACTACGATGGAAAGCTCCCGAGTCGCGAGGAGGGCCAGAGCTGGGCAGACTTCGGCCGTCATCTCGTCGATCTCGTGTACACCGGCGCATTCCCCTCCTTCCGTGCATGGCGTATCTACTGGACCTTCTTCATTTTTGAGGGCGCTTGCTACTGCTTGCTTCCTGGTGTCTGGGCTTGGGGCAAGCCTCTACCTCATGAAGGCGGCAAGCAGCTGAAGTATTTCTGCAACGCCTACTTCAGCTGGAACTTCACTATTGCTGTTATGGCCGTGCTCCACTTCAGCGGTCTCTTCCCGATTTACACCTTCATCGACGAGTTTGGCCCTCTGATGACTGTGGCCATTCTCAGCGGCTATCTGGTGTCCTTTGTCGCCTACTTCTCTGCTTTGTGGAGGGGTGCTCAGCACCGTATGACCGGCTATCCTATTTACGACTTCTTTATTGGCGCCGAGTTGAACCCCCGTATGTTCGGCATCCTGGACTTCAAGATGTTCTTCGAGGTTCGCATCCCGTGGTTCATTCTTTTCGGCATCACCTGCGGTGCCGCCAGTCGCCAGTATGAGAGATACGGTTACGTTTCTGGAGAAGTCCTCTTCTTGGTCATGGCTCACTACCTCTACGCCAACGCCTGCGCCAAGGCTGAGCAGCTCATTGTCCCGACCTGGGATATGTATTACGAGAAGTGGGGTTTCATGCTCATTTTCTGGAACTTGGCCGGAGTTCCTCTGTCTTACTGCCACTGCACCATTTACCTCGCCAGCCACCACCCCTCCGAGTATAAGTGGAATCCCTTCGCCCTCACAGCACTGTTCATCTCCTATCTGTTCGTGTACTGGGTCTGGGACACCACCAACAGCCAGAAGAACAGCTTCCGCGCTCAGGAACGTGGCCAGCTTATCAAACGCAAGACCTTCCCTCAGCTGCCTTGGGGCGTCCTCAAGAACCCCAAGACCATCACCTCGGCCAAGGGCGATGTCATCCTTGCCGATGGTATGTACGGATACGCTCGCAAGATCCACTACACCTGCGATGCTTTCTTCGCCATCTGCTGGGGCTTGATCGCCGGTTTCAAGTAAGTGAAAGGCATAATCCCAAGTGAGTGCCAATATGCTGATAAGTCTTCAGGAGCCCCTTCCCCTGGTTCTACCCCGTCTTCTTCTGCGGAATGATTGCCCACCGTGCGGCTCGTGACATCCACCGCTGCCGCCAAAAGTACGGCGAGGCTTGGACCGAGTATGAGCGCCAAGTTCCCTACCTCTTCATCCCTGTAAGTTGATCTTTTTAAGTGTGCTACACGAGTGGGCGACTAACCTTTCGCAGTGGGTTATCTGAATAACCAATTCCTCTGTGTACCATAAACGTCGGTCTTTGGGCCACTTCTGTACATATACGCTTCGTCACCTTCCTGGTTCATCTACCTTTGTTAATGCTGGAAAGATTGGAGCAGGTCCGCCATAGACGAAAAACTGCTAACGAGACGATGGAACGTCGGAATAAACGTGTTGTGATATTGGCGGCGCTGTGGCTTTTTCTAAACGGTGCCGTCGTGCTTTTTCATATATATTCGGATCACGATATTCGCGCACTATAATCAATGAAGAACTCTATCAAACGTTACAATTTCGTTTGACCTCTTCTTGTTGTTTACCTTTGCCTCGACGAGCAGTGCATTTTGTTTTGAATCTTCGCCGAGCACATCACACTCTGCGCTATTCCTCAGTACACATATCTCCAACCACGCTCCACACCCGAATGTTCAGAATATCCCTCTGCTTCATCCAACTTCCTGTTCAGCTTGACCGCCCGCCACTTGGCCAACCCCGCAGAAGTCACGACCAACGCACATCCTACCAGCACCAAGCCGACGCCTAGGCGATAGAAGGGTTCATGCGAGCACGGCCAGAAACACGAGCTGAACCAGTGGCTGCAGTGGCTGATACAATTGGCAATGGCAATCAGCGCGGCCTTCTTGCTTCTTGGCGCTGGTGCCACCGACGTCTCCCAAGACAGCTGTAGATTGAGGCCGTTGTAAGTGCCCGAGATCAGGAGGGAGAGACCAAGTAGCGGGCGCCGATGTTGATCGATGAAATCAGAATAGAAATTCCGACGGCACTGCCCAAGATGGGTAAGACGACGTGCCAAAACGACTCCTCGTTGCGGCCTGAAGGACCAGGTGCAAGCGCATGCGAAGGCGTAGGCGAATGCATATGGAGGGGCTTGAATGAGATAGGTCGTCAACTCCCCAAAGTCGAAGGTTTTCAAGACCTAATCGGGTTCAGCTTCGCGGCCTACTCAAAACGTATGGGCGGGGGACTCACTGATGGGAAGAGGGCTTGGGAAGAGGGCTTTGAAAGACTGGGCTGTGACGGGAGCGAAGTGCATGAGACAGAAGATCCAGGTGAATGGATCCTTCACCGCATCTCCCAAGCCATCCCAGGTTCCGCCGACGGTCTCTTCCTGACCGCCGTTGAAGCAGAGCATGCGGTACTGGGCCATCTCCCGCTCGGCCGCAGTGAGGAACTTGGTGTTGTGCGGCCAGTCCGGGAGGGGAGCGTACGCCGGCAAGGCAATGACAAAGGTCGCGGCTCCTTCGACAAGAACCATTGCCATGAGTGTAAGTTGGAGACGCCGTCCATCGTTAAAATCCCTGCGGCAAGGAAGCCCGAGATGATGTTGGAGATGGTATCTCCCTCATGCCACACACCCATTCGGGTGAGACTTTCGAGGTTGTCATACCAAGACGAAGTCACTTCTCCCTGTCAGTGATTTACACTACCTCCAAATCCGATGACTGTGCATACTCGGGATTATGCCTGGAAAGACGGGGGCTTCTGCCAGCCCGGTGATGAATCGTAGCACCGCAAATCCAGCACCACTACCGTGCAAAGGTCAGTCTTGTTCCGAGAATATCTACACAGCTTTAAATGAACAGTCTCTTGCTTTTTCAGGGCTGGTGTGCAGATAGTAGCTGGGGTTGGCTTTGGCCAGCCACAAGTTTTAGTTTCCGGGCAATTAACCTAAGAGATATCCGATGTAGGACGTCGATATGCCCAAGTTCCACACGGTGTCTGAGCTGCTCGTTTGACCAACCCATTCTGACCTCATGAGAAAGACTGGTGATATCATTTTAGTAACAAAGAAATCTTGTGTCGGGAAATCGTCAAGATTGACTCAAAGTAATGTTAGGCATCATCTGCCAGTCAATCTTCTTCACAACATTCCTGTTGAGCTGCTCCATTTCGGCATTGCTCAAATCACGGAGAAGATCGAAACGCCCCTGGACTTCCGCGGCAGAGAAGTGCTGGTTCTGTTCCAATTTCCCATCGGAGGAGGATGAACGCCCAGTTCGCTCAACTTCGTCACATCTGGCGACAACTTTGTTGGTAGTGTCGCCGTCGTTTCCAACGCTGTTTGGACTCATGGTAAATAAACCCTTTGACGTCGTGGTGAGACTCTGAGGTGCAGAAACTGGTGCCCCCTCCACGCAACATGATGGGTCTCTGAACTGGACCAGTCTTTATACCTACAAAACTGACACGGATTGATAAGGGATGGCTTTCGAATAACCGATCCCAGTACAACGAGAACCATGGGCTGTTTTTGGCAATCCGGGGACTCCAGAGCAACCCCATGTCTGAATGTCTATATCTTGCTGCGACTGAGTTCTCTAGAAATACTGTTATGTAATAGGAGTTTTCCAATGCATTGTTAGTCCAGGGAACACAAGATAGATGACGCTTGAGAATGAAAGCTCCACTAAAAGGATATGAGCTGCTATGTTTTCAAGGTAAGCAGTTGAACGTAGACCGCCCGAGGTGGGGGTCCTAGGCGTTCGGCGCAATAGCCCACTCTTAAACTGTCGTCACTCTCTATTCCTAATACCTTCATTACTTTTCTCTGCGTCAACATTGTCACCGTCCTCTTCTGAGAACTCAGTCGCAGCAAGATCCGGCTTTAAGCAGCTGTTACTATTGCAAATCACAAGTCTAAGGTATCTATCTACGGAAGGTTGGTTGAGTCTTATGATTTATCAACGCTGCTAAGACTGCCTGAACGTGAAACTTCAAGCCTCGTGGGTTCTTTGTTTGAAGCTGGCCTCAGCTCACAACGCCACGTGTGAGGCATACTTAAGATTGAATTATCCGCCCGCTTACTTGAAATTTCCTGTCAGCAAGTCTTCCTGATGGAAGTCTTCAAAACATCTGCAACACTTCCGTAAACTGTGAATGAAATGCCGCCATTCAGAACGAGACGCCCAAGTCTCATTGTACTTCCACTTAATAAGCGGTATCAATAACCCCACCTGGAAGCTCTCGGAAGGGGATGCGGGGGGTGCGTCTGTGGATGACTTATTGTTCGGATTCAACGGCTCCGCTCTCGACGGCTTCTTCTATTAGAAACATATCAAGATTCCTTGTCCTAGTGGCCACTTCTGAAACAATAGAAAGTGCGTCCCATGGGTATTTGAGAACTGAGCACTCGTTGCGCTACCCGCGGTCCCATACTTCAGTCAGGAACCTACGTGCGGTGACGAGTTCTGCGGGACATTCTTCCTCCCGCGGGAGCGGAATGTCATATGGACTTATCGTCGAACCCGCTTGAGAAATCCCCGCGCGCTACACACTGACGATATCAGCTTGTCATTTTTTTGTAGCTTGTAATAAAGATGGTGTTGTCCTCTTAAGCTGTAAATGCTCTTCCACTCGATATGCGGATCATCCTGGGGATAGATATTCACGCACCTTTTTGAGCAACCCAAAGAATGCCCCAACGGAAACTTCTTAGCCACAGTATTAGGGCTCGCAGGCATTTTCATCTAATACTCCATCAGACTCCAACTCTTACTCCCTTAACGTTGGCCGCCAGATCGACGGCGTTGGCAGCGGTAGTAGCGTGACATCCAAAGTTGCTGTTCTAGCGCCTTCCAGCCAGTCCGATATTGATGTTGAGTACAATCTCGTACAAGTCGGTGTCGACCCTGAGAAGAACACCGAGTCCCACGGGGCGGGTGCAGAGAGTCCAACCACCGAAACGTTGGATATTTCGCTAACTGGATGTCACGAAAACTGTTAAACGTCTCAGATCGAGCATGGAAGTGGGAACATGGAGGTGGAAGCTTGGGTTAGATCTGATGAAAGGGGTGTCGTTCTCGATCGCTGCATTGTCTGGAGGACTGACTGCTCGACGTCTTTTTGAAGGAAACCTTTTGTATTACACCTATACGACATCGTAGCATACCAGCGCTCATTTCGTTGCGACATCGAATACCTAGGACTTCCGATCGTCTTCATCATCATCTTTGGCATTTGCACCGCATTCGGCATGAGTTTCTTTTTGCAATTGATCAGAAAAGTCTGAATTTCTGCATGCGGGTTTGTTCGTACATGGGGTGGTGAGTAAATATTTTGCATTCAACTAAACTTGAAGAAAGCTGGGTCTTGTTGTCCTGATTTTAGGTTTGTACAGCCCTTGCGCTTTCTTTTGCAAAACAGCTTTCTCTAAGCTGCTTGCTTCCGTGTTACGTGGGAATTGAAATCTGGCCATAGAATCTCGATAGCGATTTACTCATGCAGAAATGTTGTTTCTTAGCTCCCACTCGTAGGCGGCGAGGAGGTAAGGGCCGACACCACGCGTATCATCGTCAACAACGGGAATGCCGACGTAATACTGAAGTAATTAGTATGCATTCGAGCCAAACGGGAAGACTTGATCTACATACCTCGAAAGAAGCGTCGCTGTTCAATGAACCGACTTCAACGGTGTCAGTCCAGGTGATAGTACCGTTGCAGTTCTTGGTGATGAAGTCGGTGACAAGATGAGTGTAAGCCTTAGTAGCAGGCTCAAGGTAAGTTGCCTCGTCAATGTATCCGAGACGAAGACCAGCAAGCCAGCCCCACGTGAACATGGCGGCAGAAGAGCTTTCGAAGTAGTTGCCCTCCATACCGGGGTAGGGCTCATTCATAACGAGCCACCAGCCGTTGGAGTTAGGGTCTTGAGCGCGCTTGAGGGCGGAAGCAAGCGTGGTGTAGTAACCGAGAAGGCGCTCGTATCCGGGGTGCGCCTTGGGAAAGAGGTCGAGCACTTCGATCAGAGACATGAAATACCAACCGACGGCGCGGTTCCAGATGAGAGGGGAAGCACCCGTCTCAGGATCAGCCCAGACGGCCTCTTTGCCTTCGTCGAATCCATGGAAAAGGAGACCGGTCTCAGGGTCGCGGATAACCTCCTCGATCTTATCCCACTGAAGGACAATATCGTCCCACGCGGTGGTGTTGTCAGCGTCAAAAAGAGACGTGTAGTGAGCATAGAAGGTATCAGCCATGTAGATGCCATCCAGCCACATCTGGTTCTTGTAAGTGGGCGAACGGTGCCAGAAACCGCCGGTAGGGGTGCGAGGATGTTTCTCGAGCATGCCGCGAATCGTGTCGGCAGCAGTCTTGTACTTCTCCTCGCCGGTGCGCTGATACCAGTACAGGATGTTGCGGCCGATGCGGTAGTCGTCAAGAGAGTAGTGGTCAGGACGGAAACCGACAATTGTACCGTTGTCAGCGACGACAAGACCATCGATGCGAGAACGGTACCAATCGAGCAGGGTCTCGTTCTTGGTCAACTCGTAGACGGATTCGACGCCGGTGTAGAGGGCGGCGCGGCCGTACCAGTAGTCGCGTTGGGCCTCGTTATTGTTCTGAATCCACGAGTCAATCATTTTACCCGCGAGAGGCTCGTCAATGTTCCTATTGACGACGGCAGCCGCAGCGGCGCCCGAGGCGAAAAGAAAGGCAGAGACTGGCTTCATTGTAACGATAATGGGCCAGGTAAGTTTAAATCCCTTGAGCTGCAGAGGGAATCCAACGAGAGCCCCAGTGGCATTGGGCTCTTCTTATAAACCAACGCGGCTCACGGGCTTGCGAACCTCATCTCCTCGAGTGGATTCATGGTACCTGAAAGCTGCAGATGAATTCGACAGGGCTAGCTCTTCAGACTCGGGGTTCAAGGCTGGATCGAGGACTTTTTGCCCGAACGACCGCATAACACGCAAAGGTCCTGCATAACACAATATCTTCCAACGGTGGAAGACGCGAAAGAGAACGAATCCGACGGGCGAGACGTGGAAAAATTGCGTCCGCCAATGGAATGAGCGGTGTAAGGCTCTCCCGGCTCATTGAGCTTGGCTTGGACTTGGTATACATGGGGAGGAAACGAGACCGATAGGTCAATTGAGACTGCGTGGCGTGGCCAAGAGTGTTGAGGGCTTGGCCCGGCTTGGCTTTGGCATTTCTAGGTGCAAAATCGATGTTCCGCACTTTCCCGCGGCCGCCTAGCGAACGGAAATGTGGAAGGTATGAACTGGTAGGTTAAATTACAGTTGTTAAACTTGTAGCAGAGTTTACAATATAGTCCCTGAATATTTGTAACAGATGGATATCCCCACTGCCCCAGAATTTGCGTGATCGAGCTATCCTGTTCAGATATTATTAGTATCTGACCCTTGTACGCTAGCAGGGGCAAAGTCGCGCGCAAACAAACATTCGGGGTGTATATTGTACTTACTTTGCGGAAGAACTATGCTTGTCGCCCAGGATTCCTGCGCAACACGCAGCGCTAACCAAACCTTCCCCCTACGGCGGGCATTTATTTCTCCCAGGTGACGCGCATAATCATGTTGGAAATACTTACCCAGACCATTGCTTTGCAAGAATGACCTTTCCAAATACAGGCCACGTCAGTGCTGAGAATTGTGTCTGGTTGATGGCCGATTGTCAGTCGACGAAGTGGGTTTTGAGCCACCTTGCGCGTTTGAAGGGATACACGATACCCCAAAGTACGCATGTTTGGGACGTGCTTCGGCCACCAGCTTTTCGGTCAGGTTCTTCTGAGCCCCCACGGTGCAGTCGTCGAAAAGAACCCCAATAGATACGAATTCGGCGTCCAGACGACCTATATTCACCCGAGGCTCGTTCAGGACTTTCCTTGCCTGGGAAAGCTTGGTAAAGTTGAAGGAGGAGATACCCATGGACTACTGTACGGTTGCAGATGTGTCAGTGTCACGGCGACCACGTCGCTTTGCCGAAGCCTCCGCGACAGCTCCCGGGCGAATCTGTGAATATCGGAGGCAACGCCCAGTGCCCAGTCCAGGGACTATATGAGCCTTCAAGAGTGCTTACTATTCAGCCTCATTTCGAGGGTGATCAAGTCATGATGGAGGAAACTATCAAGCACTTCTATGCGCCAGAGAAGGTGTTCTCCCCAGAGTTTTTGCAGAAGGCCTTTGACGGCACAAGGAAGCAAGACTATGCAGTGGTTGCGGCTGAGTGGGTGCTCAGGTTTCTTATGGGTATACCGTGAATCTACGAATGGTTCCAAGGATCGCATACAAATCAGGTAGGTACTTACGAATCAGTTGAGACTCAGTACGTGTTCTATATCAGCACTCTGGCCCATGCCTTTATCTGAGAAGCGGAAATAGCGCATGGCACAGTAAAGCGCTGAATACATATTCTTAGACAAGCATGGCTTCTGGGTCAAAGTCTTGCAAGTAAAAATCCGTGTTATTCAACATGCGAAGTATTTCACAATCATCTTTTTCCATAGAGTGCGGCAGTCGAGATGGAGATAGGCTCTGCTTTCGGCCGGCAATCTCACTTGGGCCCCTGTCGCTGCGGCCGATCCCGAGATGGATACAAGATGCGGCACTAAAGCCTCAGACGGGAATGGTCTGTGTTACTCATCATGCATGAGGGAGGTGGATGGCCACCACCAGATCTTGAACGGCCTGGAGGGGCGTTCGTGTGTCCCCCTGCCCTGGCGAGGCTTTTACCGCACACAAGAACCTTTTGACCTCCTGGCAACACCACCTTGGGAGTTTGGCGAGTTGAACGAACCATGAGCTCCTTCGAAGGAAAAGTCATCGCCATCACAGGCGCAGCATCGGGGATCGGCCTCGCAACGGCCAAGTCCCTCGCATCTCTTGGCGCACGGCTATCGGTAACCGACGTGAACGAAGTCGACCTCGTATCCACGGCGGCCGAGCTCGCCGACCTCTGCGGCGCTGAGAACGTCTACTCGCAAGTCGCGGATGTGCGAGACCGCAAGGCCGTCGAGGCCTGGGTTGCCGGGACGGTGGAGAAGCTCGGCCCGCTCGAGGGCGCCGCGAACTGCGCTGGAGTCTTGGGCACGCAGGGGAACAGGGCGACTATCCCGCAGCTCGAGGACGACGAGTGGGACTTCGTCATGGGGGTGAACGCGAAGGGCATCTTGAACGCCATGAGGGCCCAGATCCCGGTTTTGAGGGATGAGGGGAAGGGGGCGTCCATCGTCAACGTTGCCTCCGTTTCTGGGTTGTACGGGTTGGAGTTCCACGGCGCTTACACGGCGAGTAAGCATGCTGTTGTCGGGTTGAGCAAGAGCGCGGCGAGGGAGTTTGGGAGGAAGGGCGTTAGGGTCAACGCCGTCTGCCCGTGAGTTGTCCCGTCCGCCGGCCCTCTGAAAATTGTTCCATGACTCACTTGTTTCAGTGGCCCGATTGATACCCCTATTCTGCACAAGTCTTTGGCAGAGAAGACGACGACGACTGGTGCCGATCTTCCTCCGCCTCTGCTGGGACGCATCGGGCAGCCGGAGGAGGTCGCGGCGATGATTGTTTTCTTGCTTAGTGACGCCGCTTCGTACGTCACCGGGCAGTCTGTGCTTGTTGACGGAGGTATGTTGCCGTGAGATAAGTGTTTTGGGGATTGTTTGGCTTGTCTTGGGTTCTTGCACGTTTTGCGCGTGTTTCGCATAACCTGCCTTGCTACCAAGCGTTCTGGTGTTCTGCAGAACGCTCATAAGCAGAATGTATTTCTCTTGGCCTGACTACATGAGCGCTGATGGTGACGTGGGATACCTGTCTTCCTTGTTTCCTTCTAGGTCCGGCCGAAAATTTGGGCTATCGACATGGTGTGCAGACAATACGACATGAAGAATTCTTGCCATCTACTGTTTATCTGTATCCATCTTCGAGAGCATTGCGACACACACCCCTCCGCCATATTCGGTCCCTTTAGGACAATTTTACCAGTGGAAAAGACTTGGGACGGGTCTTCATAGCGCCATAACGTTGGGGTCGACGTCAGTCCTTTGCAATGCCTTCGAGGAATCCCATCACTTGTAAGGCAGGCTGCAGAGGGTTATCAATCGACATACGCGGGCAAAAATGCATCCGTGTTGTCATCCGTAATCTGTGGTCTCATTTGACGACATAAGATTGTGAAGAACCAACATCAATAGGGCCTCTGTAAGACAAGGTATTATACACATCTGAACTGGGTCTTTTGTATGCCCACGCCTACGTAGAACTCCGTCCCTTCCCAGCGTCCTTCAGCGCACCGTCACGCTTGCGCTTGATATCCGCGACACGTCCAATGCGAATTTAGTACAAGGGCGTGTTGTCAGCATCGGCCAGCCACAGAGTCGCCAGGTCCTTCGACAGACCCAGCCTCAGCACGCGCAGCACGTCTTCGGCGGATGCGCCCGCCGTAAGCCCGTTTCTCCAATCCCAGCCGCGCTTGGTCTTTGAGTGGGAGAGGCCACTGCTGCCGCCGCTGATGGAGCGGTTCAGTTGGC
The DNA here is from genome assembly GCA_037178605.1 of Colletotrichum euphorbiae. Taxonomy (NCBI): domain Eukaryota; kingdom Fungi; phylum Ascomycota; class Sordariomycetes; order Glomerellales; family Glomerellaceae; genus Colletotrichum; species Colletotrichum euphorbiae. The sequence continues at coordinate 33,852 of JAXCEF010000014.1, forward strand.
TCGCCAGCATTGAGCTGCCGCTCAGCATGTAGCTCCCGCTGAGAGAGCCTGTGCTGTTACGCATGAGGTCCGCGGGCGTAGAACCCTTCAGGCCTTGTGCAGAAGCCAGGACGAGCTTGAAGAACTCGTCCGCGGCGTTGAAGATTGTTGAGTTGACTGTCTGTATATCTTCGATAGCCTTGAGCATGACGTCCATTTGGTCAAGGTTGATGACAGAGGGGTTTTGATTGACGAAGGGAAGGGCTTCGCCGAGAAGCGCGAGAATGAAATCCTCGCTGACGACAGCGTCGCGTGTATCGTCGTATAAGCCGCCACGGATGTTGTCATCGGAGCTAGCAATGACGGCAACCAAAGCAGCCGCGGCCTGCCTTCTAAGAGTCGCAGACTTGTGCGGCGACATATCTGACAGCCCATCGGTGTCTCGAATTTCATAGTACTTCCGGAGGGTCGCATATCCACTGAGCATACGACCAAGAAGTTGCGCCGCTTCAAGATCTTGCTTGGCGTACTTCTCAAGAGTCTGACTGCGTTCGTTAAGGAGCTTATAAAGGTGGTCGTCCAGCTCACTTGCGTGCGGGTAGACGGTAGAATGAATGAGGGAGTATGACATAAGGAGGTTGAGCACTTCGCGGACCTTGCCCGGTCGATGAGCAAGTGCGTAGTACCATAAGGCCTCTCCGTATCTATGTGAGCCTTCTGCGAGAATCTCTGCGTAGGTCTGCTAACGGTCAGTCGATTTAAAATAATGTGACCTGGAGTGGTCACCATACCTCTGCTGTTTGCTCAGCGTAGTTGATCATGCCGAGGTCGTTGAGGATCCTCCAAATCTTCTCCACCAAGTCGCCCGAGTCTGCCTCCAATGTTTGCAGGATATCGCCAAGCAACTGTCCGACCATCTCCTCGGACTTTTCCGCGGAATCCATCCGCCCGAGCACCTGGATTGCCATCTCCCAGCCAGTCCGGTTGTCGGCAAGTAGATCAATACCAGCCAACTCTTTTGCGTAGTGTAAGAGTGTCGTGTCCTTGATGCCCTCGACCTCATCCGCGCCCTGTGGGCTCACCCCCAGAATATCCAAATCTTCCATATCCAAGCTGTCCATGATGATCAAGTTAGGCGGCTCAGGCTTGGGAAGCCATTGACCAAGCGACGCAAGTTCTGCCACGGATGAAGCAATGGGCAGAGACCATGCTCGCAGGATACCGATGACGGCGGCGAAATTTGATTCAAAAGCGGAAGCAATGGCAACTTCGACCGGGTTCATGGCGTTGAAGTGGAAATCCGACTCAGTTGCTGTGTGGAAAGCACAAGAGAGGCGCTGAAAGTAAGTTTCCGGACCAGAAGAAATAATCGGCAGACGGAGGCCTTGCGAGCGGGACATGCGCAAGGATTTCTGTTGTCCGCGTCCCTCTTCCCACCAACCGAAAAGTCCGACGGTGGCCTCGCACCAGTCTTGTGCCGTCTCGAGAATAGCGTCAGGAGTTCCCAGGATGATTTGGTAGATGGTCTGAAGATGCTCGTAGATATCCCAGGGAACCTGTCCTTCGGCTTTGCGGGCAAGACGAGCCAGTGACGGCTGGCCATATGCGCCATCGTCACTATCGCCGCCATACAGACCCTTGTCTCTGCCCTCCGCGAAACGCTGCAGCTTGTCCAAAGAGCCCTTGGCCTGGATACGGTACAGCGTCCAGTCGCTGCTGAAAATGTCCCAATTTCTTTTGTTTGCTGGGCATATGTCGAGCGCTTCGCATGTGATGCCAACAGCCCGCTGCAGATTCTCCAGAGCCTTGCCTGTGTAAGCCAGCTCTGCGCGGGTTCCCTTTCTGACCGACTCCCAACCAGCATTTCTCAGCAACTGAGATGCGAGATTGACGTTGCCACGGATAAGGGCGCTTCGTAGTGTCGGCCAGAACAAGCTATGGCTGGCGGGGCTCGGTCTATGGCGCATCACGATGTTGAACTGATCGGGATAAAGGTTGTGGTTATTCTCGATCCAGTTGAAGAGGACCTCGGGCAGAGGAGGTGCCTTGACCCCACTAGGACCCTCGGCAAAGCGGGTGTGGTGCATCTGGAGAATGAGTCTGGCAACGTAGGCGGCCTTAAGGAAGGGTTCAGCGTGGGGACCAGGCCCAATCTCAGCCACATGCTCTCCTTCAGGCAATGGCAGAGTCTCTGCGAAGTCGTCCCATAACTTGACCAACGGATAGACAATTGTCGCCAAAGATCCATCAAGCTTTTCCGGGTCATCCTGCGCACCAATGCCCTCGTCGTATAGTTGGTTCACCAAGTCCTCAGTCTTCAGCACCACCTCTGGCGATTCTGTAATCGTAGTCATGCCCATTTCCATGTACAGGTCCTTGGCAATCGACGCGTACTTGAAGTCCTTGTGTCTCGTTGTCGACGATCGACGCATGGATGAAGCGCGGAAAATGTCCTCGGCTTCTCTGCGCATGCGCTCTGTTGCTGCTGGTGTATTGAGCAGGAGGAGGTCGGACTCTTCCGCGCCGTTCAGGCCATCGCGCTCGTCGTCTGAATAGGTGGGTTCATCCTCTTGGCGCGTACTGTGGCGCATGTTCAGAAACATGTCTTCGTCGTCTTCGGCGAGCTCTTCGTCCTCTGCCTCGCCGGCAGCATCTTTTTCCTCCAGGTCGGCCTCGAGATATCGCTCTATCTCCGCGTCGGCGGCTTCGCGCTCATCATACTCCTCTTCTTCTTCGTCCTCATCCTCTAAGTCGTCGGGTATTATATACCGTCCGTTTCGGTTGTCGTAGGTCACTTTGTTCTCGCCGGCGTCATATTCCTTGCTCAATCCCGAGGGCTGCCTGACGTGTTTTGTGCTTTGAAGTATTGACCGACCCAAAGGCTGCTGGGAGGTCTGGTCGCTTCGTCCAAAAAGGTTCCTGGTAGAACCAGAAGTGCTTGTGCCTCCAAGGTGAGACGACTTCTGGTTAGTGTCGTCTCCCAACAAGGAGCTCCCGAGGTAGGATGCAGAAGGTGCGCCGGCGGGGGTAAACGAGGCTTGGGACGACGGAGGGGGGCCGGCGGGAGTCGTCGATGGGTTGTCGCCAAAGGGATATGCCGATCCCTTCTTCGAAAATTGACCTGGGGTAGACGGCTGCGGCGGCGAGCTGCTCCAATCGTCGTCGAAGCTGAATGTGTTGGTCATCGCGACTGTATTGGGCGACCTCAGGTCACCCAGTTAGGTATCGTCGTCGCAGCGGTGTGCACGGGGTGAATTTTTTTGGATGGATCGATAGCAATAGTAGATGCTCGTATAGCATTCGCCAGGATGAACGAGTTTGTGGCTGAGAGCGAGGACGGAGCGGATCGGCAATCTGATAGTGAGCTCTGGTTTTTGGGTGAACGCGCTTGTTGAATAAATTTTGGAGGTTCGCGATGCTCGCCTCGTGAACGGGGAGGAAGCCGCACTAAAGCCCCACTTTGGCCGGCCACCTTTTTTGGGGGGTCTGCAAGGAGCTAAGAAGCTTAGGGGTTGGCCGCTACTGATAGACGCTAAGAAGGAGCTCCCGGTGCCGACCCCAAACTCCGGTCAGGTAAGGAACTTTCGCAGTACTGCGTAAGGCACATGATGTAAGGTAGCTTACGCACAACCTGACTGACTGCAAGGTCCCGACGACTTCACACGTCTTTAACTCAGGCTTTCTGGTGGAGATTGTATTTTTGGAGGCTTCGGCACAGCAGAGTTCAGATGATCCTCCACACTTCTGCAAATGTGATGACATGGTGATGGCTGCAAGCTTGCATCGCCTACGCAATGTTTGCGGGGTAACATGACACGAGCTCGTCCTTGAATACTGTTGTATTGTAGAATACGTATCGTCCTTTTTATCTAAAGACTTCAATCAATTAGGCTGAGTACATCGGTATTCGGACAAGCGTTCCGTCTTGTGATTTTCCTACGGCCTGGTGAACTCCGGCAACCCGATTAGGTGCGATAAGATAGGATAGACTTAGAGCTACCAAAGGAGGCAGGATACGGCTGGTAGCTGGAACAACGAGGCCAGGCCCGGACATATGTCGGATTGTTAGCGGCTGTGCTGAGGCGCTCCGAGACTCCTATCCATCCCGAGGCAAGTTGCTGGCGGAATCTGCTCGTCTTTCCTCCTTGGCGAAACGGAAGGGCATCGCGAGTCGTACGTAGCCTTGGCCGTGACAATCGCCGATGGGCTATGCCTACAAGAGGGCACAAATGGTGCGTCAAAGGCCTATCCCCGACGGCTTCACTTTTGGCGCCACTCTCTGGCTGCTCACCTCATGCAGTCAATAGGAAGTGAGGATGGCGGCCGGGAGAGTGGAGGGAGTGCCCGGCTGCCCGTCCGGTTGGCCTCGTTTTTTCTCTCTCTCTCCGTTTGCTCAGAGCTCTGCACATCCGGGCAAGTCACGGAGGGTTTTCGCTTCCGCTCGCCGCCTTACGTGATCCACGACGAGAGCTTTCTGTCCAATGACGTACCTCCTCACCCTCTCACAACTCGTTCGCAACTGCCCAAATGTACGGGTTGGCGTTAGGTCTGTTTTACCCTCCACTCCGGGGAGCGCCTCACAGGCGATGACGGGCTCAAAAAATCCCCGCTTTTCAAACTGCGCCTCCAGGTAATTAGAAGACGTGGAAGTAAGCTAGAAGGCACCGGTACGGCGAAAGGTATGTTGGAAGTAACCCCCTTTCCCCGAACCCCCGAGCTCTTCCCCTCCTTGGGAGCACAGGGCGGGGTGGGGTTGGAGATCCAGTCCCAAAAAGCGGCAGTTCTGGGCATCTGTATGTAGACAATTGATCTTCCCTCCTTCCTGGAATAAATACCTGACCCTGCCAGTACAGCAAGGCGAAGTGCGTGATTCCTCTTCCATCAAGCTTCTCACCGACCCTCTTCATTAAATAAAACACCTCCATTATGTCTGCCACTGCGGGAAAGGTATGTTTCTGACCCTCATCTTCCCTGCTCTTTGCTTCATATTGCGGGGTAGCTCTCCTCTTGCCCACACTGCCTGCCATTGAACCTCGACCGAGCCCTCCGCTAACACAGTGACCCGACAATTAGACCATCACTTGCAAGGCTGCCGTCGCCTGGGAGGCCGGTAAGCCCTTGAGCCTCGAGGACATCGAAGTCGCCCCTCCTCAGGCCCACGAGGTCCGTATCGAAATCTACTACACCGGTGTCTGCCACACAGGTTAGTTGAGGATATCCCCATATAATCTTCTTCCGTCATCACAGATCCGTCGGGATCTCTTCCGAGGCCTGTTTATATCTTCGGTGGAGATTCCGAAAGACATCAGAACACCGCCGCTGACAACTGTCAAGACGCCTACACACTCTCCGGTAAGGACCCTGAGGGTGCCTTCCCCATCGTCCTGGGTCACGAAGGTGCCGGTATCGTCGAGTCCGTCGGCGAGGGCGTCACCAACGTGAAGCCTGGCGATCACGTTGTCGCCCTCTACACCCCCGAGTGCAAGGAGTGCAAGTTCTGCAAGTCCGGCAAGACCAACCTCTGCGGCAAGATCCGCGCTACCCAGGGCAAGGGTGTCATGCCCGACGGCACCTCGCGCTTCAAGTGCAAGGGCAAGGACCTCCTTCACTTCATGGGAACTTCCACCTTCTCCCAGTACACCGTCGTCGCCGACATTTCCGTCGTCGCCGTTCAGCAGGATGCCCCCATGGACCGCACTTGCTTACTCGGCTGCGGTATCACCACCGGCTATGGTGCTGCCCGCATCACCGCGAACGTTCAGGAGGGTGACAACGTTGCCATTTTTGGTGCTGGCTGCGTCGGTCTGTCCGTCGTTCAGGGTGCTGTTGTGAACAAGGCTAGCAAGATCATTGTTGTGGACGTCAACCCCAGCAAGGAGGAGTGGGCCAACAAGTTCGGTGCCACCCACTTCGTTAACCCCAACGACCTCAAGGGTCAGACTATTGTCGACAAGCTCGTTGAGATGACCGACGGCGGTTGCGATTTCACCTTCGACTGCACTGGTAACGTCGGTGTTATGCGTGCTGCTCTCGAGGCCTGCCACAAGGGCTGGGGACAGAGCATCATCATTGGCGTTGCTGCTGCTGGGCAGGAGATTTCGACGAGACGTAAGTTTGATCTCATCTCAACTTCCAGCTTCTTCAACTCACATTAACTTTTCTCTCCAGCATTCCAACTCGTTACCGGCCGTGTCTGGAAGGGCTGCGCCTTCGGAGGCGTCAAGGGCCGCTCTCAGCTGCCCGGCCTTGTGTCGGACTATCTCAAGGGTGACCTCAAGGTTGATGAGTTCATCACACACCGCAAGACCCTCGGCGAGATCAACAACGCCTTCGACACCATGAAACAGGGCGACTGCATCAGAGTTGTGGTCGACATGCGCAAGTAAGCAACGGCTCTGGTTGCACGCTCTCGTGTGTTCAATAAGTGAAAAAATACTGATAGTTTAATGACAAAAAAAGTGAAAGCGATATCAAATCTCTTGCGAAATTGTGAAGCCAAATGGATAGGCGACATGGTGGGAGTGATCGACGATCCGACGAGGACGAACGACGACGCCGAAGTTCTGCCGCTCGACCTATCCCTTTGCGAAAGTTACCGCAGCAATGTTCGATAGCAATACAGCGACGTGTCGTGAAAGGCAAATCTTCCCGATTTCTATGCACACCTTTTACGCCTCGCAGTTGTGGATGTCAATTATCGGCGGTGCAATCTAGACCGCTGTCGTCCAACGCCGGATTTGGGCAACGCGAAGATCACTCGCTTCCGGCGGCGCGCAGCTCCGGTAACCCCCAGCCCAGCCCGCCGGTCCAGGCCACTCGTAGTGTGACACACCTGCAGTACTCTCCCAGGCGGATGCAACAACCCTCCGTCCGCTGATTCTCAGTCGTGAGCTCCCATGCCCGCGGTATCGGCCTCCGTCGGGTATGGACGACGCCCTGGCAGTGCGAACCTACTGACCTGTTGTCGCCTGTTGTGATGTCGCTGCCCGAAGGCAGACGGCTTGAGTGGGATACAGCAGCCCCCATTCAGAAACAGAAGAAGCCATCCAGCCAGGCCTCCCCCTCCCCCTCCAGTCCATCGAGATCTTGAGGCTGAGCGGATTGCAAACTGCGTGCTTGCACCGCCCGTAGATAAGCTTCGAGATCGGCAACGCCTACAGATTGAGTTCAAGTCAACAATCGTCCAACATCGGATCATCCTCCTCCATCCAACGGAATCCAGCCAAACCGAAGCCCCGTCTCACCGAGGCCTTGGGGGGTTCTTCGCGTTTGTCTCGTGGCTTTTGGATTTGATGCGGCTTCCTACAGTTTGCTTGAATGCACATATTGAATCGGGCTTATTTCACTCACTGCGGGAGCCAGGTTCTTTTCTCTCTTTATCTTTTCCTGCAGGATGTCTCAGACATTCTGTATTATTAATTTTTTTTTATTCTATTTTACCCTATTTATCCCCGTCTGCCCCATTTTGTTTGTTGTCTAGGATGCTCCTGCGTGGACAAGGGGATGGGGGAACCAAAAAAAAAAGCAAAGACGGATATGTCACTTCCCATTATTCATTGTTCCGATGTTGATATCGCAGCAGCAGGCCGCCTGAATTGGCAACTTGTATTTCTCTATGTCTCGGAGGTCAGCGGATCGATGGCTGCGACTTGCCGTGGGTTGCTTTGGCCTTGCTTGTATACATGGATGGTATACCAACCACCCATGGAGACTAACTAAGCCTATGGGCTCTTTTTTTCTTAATTATCTCATTTGTTGGCGTTCGGAAAGAAATGCGAAGCGGTCGAAGAGGGGAAATCAGATGGTATGAGGAGGGAGGGGTTGGGGGGAAATGGAATGAACCGCGATGCCTTTTTTTCTCCCCCCTCCCCCTTTCTCCCTCTCTTTCGCTTGCCGCAACTCAGCTCGGTCAACCCTTCGCAGCAGCATTGGCCGCGTCGGATTGTGGTTTAATTTGGGAGCTCAGGTTGTGTTGTGACTGGGGCGCTGCGGCTGCGGCTGCTGGGTTGCGGGGATTCAAACCCCCAGCCATCGGAAATCAGGACTGAGTGGAGGACGCATTGAGTGGGCTAATTTTGATGGGCAATCCAGGCTAATTAGACTCGCAATTTCCAAAGCGTTGCATCGATTGTTGTTGAGGAGTCGAAGAATGGAGAGTGAGTGCTGTAAATTAACATGGAAACGTCCATAAGTAGGAAGAAAGGTCTCGAAGTAAGGGTTGTTTATTTGCTTCAGATCGGAATAGAAGAAAGGATCTGGTAGATAATAGAGCCGAATGGCACTCGGTATTTCAGTCGCGCACATTGGGAGGATTCAGGGTAAATGGATGGCGAGGAGGAATCAAGCCACATTTTGGAGGGCCACTGGAACTGTGAAATCATCCGCAACTCCAGACAATTGGTTCACCAGCAGTCACTTGTCGATCAATGTTGGCTCAGAAGGACCGAACGGCCACTCGTGGGTGTGTCGGAATACAGCCAGATATTGGTCTCGTGAATGACCTTCAAACAACTCATGCTCATTTTACCCTCAGGGATGATAAGATAAGAATAGACAAGCGGGCCATGCCACGTCCAAATACAGCACTATCAATTGTAGCGTCGGCAGCGACCCCGAGATCGCGAGGCCGGAAGACCTGTTCGTATTGAGATATTCGTCCCGTTGTTGGCGCAGCACATTCAAAAGACTGGCTGGACATACCCTGTATCGGTGATCAAGATACGACGTTGGTTGGGAGCCCGAATTTGGACGACATTCACAGCATCGATCTGCTGTCCACCGATGTGCGCCAACTGTGTCCATTGCTTTCTGTATCTTCTCCAGTTGACAACATTGTCAACGTTCTCCCAGCAGGGTTATTGTTGGCCAGTGGCCCCCCTCCCGAGCAGCTGGTCGAATTGGCTGCAGCAGGCCAGATCCAATTCGGTAGGAGGTCGGGTTGCACGGCGCTAGGCTGGGCGGCACTGCTTCTCGCGGGTTGCAGCTGGTCTGATGCCGCATCTGCCAGTTGACTTGGCTGTGTCCATCTGTCAGAACTCAAGTTCTGGTTTGGTTAGATCAGACTAGTGAAATGTACCGGTTCGGTGATATGAGGCGCGAGCTTTTAGAACCAATTTACCTTTCGGAGCCGAGCTTGGGATGCGTGCAAAGCAGAGAAGTATGGGCCTGAGTTATGACATTGACCATGCCAACGCGTTGAGGCGCTGCACCGCTCGGTCCAGCGGTGTCTCCCTCTCATCTGCAATTCCGACATTTCAGTAACGGTCGTCACAGATTCACATGACGAGTACGGATAGATGTTGTCGAGGATTGAGCCAAGGGGCATTTCGGGGCTGGCATCCTTCTAGTGCGGAAATAAGAGTTACCCAGATCATGGTCATTGCGTGCGGAGGCCCCGAGAGGGTTGAAGGAGTCTTGCAAAGTCGAGGTTGTTCCCTGCCGTGAGTCTAAGCAAGGACTTCGGGCCGGTGAGGGGTGGCAGGAGGCTTATCCTTTCTTGTTTATGACTTTACCTTATTCTTGACTTTCTGCCAGCCTCTGTTTGCACGTCATTGCAGCTGCCGTTGAAAGTGTAAACAGCGGATGAGGCGTGGACGGAAGTGTAGTGGCTGCCGATGTACGGTTCATCGCAGCATTCGAGGCCTGATGTAGCCTGTGGAGGCTGCGATAGTACGTGCGAGCCAGACAGACTTAGTACGCAGTATTATGTGGGGGAGGACGTTAGGCGTGCGTGATTAGAAGTGCAAGGCGAGAACGAAGACGGCGGAGGAGCGGCGACCAGGGCTGCGACGACAACGAGTTGCGACTGGTGATTCTCATCGAGACCAAGCGCTGACACGCAAGTCAGTCTACCATCCATCGCCGAATAGTTCAGTAGCGGGTTTCAAACCGAGGGTAAGTCGGGGCAGAACGGGCTGGGATGATTGCTGCAGGCTACGGTCCTGCAGGAGCCATGATCCATGGGGCCATGCGATGGTATTGCCAATGCCATGCGGCGCCATGTCATTGCAGAGGAGCTTCGTTGGCTTTGGCTGATAACCAAAGAGACTATCGAGGAGGAGGAAGGTAGGTAGCGTAGTGGTCGTTGGGAATTGATGGTGATAAGTGCGGTGTAAGTCCATCGACGGACTAGTCGTTGCTCACTGGCTTCCGTGCCGTCCGCAGATGGTCCGAGGTACGTTCAAGGTAATTAGTCGATTGTGAACTGTCGTGTAGTCGGTGGTGGAGGTGATGGTGGTGGTGGAATGCCGGCGGCCAGGACTCGCTCGTGCAATGCTGCAGCGATGCATCTTGATGAATCCGGTTGAGATGTTTGTGATTGATGCAGCCATTGATTGGAAAGGCAAGAATGACAAAGTCAGGTCAGTCACAAGCGTCGTTACGACAAATGCAGATTTGAGGCAGGTAGGCAGGTAGGCAGACTCTGGCCTCGTACCTACCACCTACCGTCCGCTCCGAGGGTGTTTCCCATGCTGTACCTGCCGTACGTGCTGTGTTTTTTTATTTTTGGGGGGTTTTTTGGGTTTTATTTTTATTTTACGCTCTCTTCCCTTGTTTTCGGACAGAAAGGTAGGTAGGTACCTAGGTACTCCATGTGTCTCCGGCCGTCTTGACTTCGGCTCCTGTTTGCGCGCTCCTATTACCACCAAAAGAGTGCGCTTACACCTATTTTACACGACTTCCATTATCGAATGGTGATCTGCGTCTGCGACTCTGCTGCGTCGTCTAAAACTTTTGCGCTGTCGCTGTTGATGTTGCTTTTGCCTGACTCGCACCGGGGATCGCATCCAAGCACACGCCCCAGCAGCAAGCAGTCTTGGTAGACCTGGTTCAGTCTCAGGCCCTGTTGCTGGCACTTAAATTCACCTCATCTCGCCAATCCTAAACCACCGCTGACGTATGGCCTCATCTCGCAGATACCTCGCGGCTACACTCATGTTTCCAAATTCCGCAGTACGCCCAACTACCCCCACCTTATATCTGTCACGTCCACTGATCAATCGACCTCATTCTCCGTCGTCGGGAAAGCACGGTGTCTGTCTCTCATTCACGATTAGTACACGTATACCTACCAACCAGCGATGATACGCTGCTCCGTTGCAGATCCGGCCGCAGTGATCCATGGATCCGGGACAAGAATCAGAAACAGACCAAGAAACATCCGATAGCCTTGGGCTAACAAGTTGCGATTGGTATCACGGCGTAATCCAGCGGCGCAGGTCCGGTCCAGTCCAGTCCAGTCTATCCCAACGACATTTCACCGCTTTCGGAGCCTCGCAACACGGTGTCATCGGCATTGCCTGGGCGCCCATTTGACGCAAGCCAGCGCTGGGTGGCTTTGAACCTCGGGACCGCAGAGCGCCCAGTGTCTCGTCTCGCCCTGCACTGGACCCCGACGGTCGACCAGGACCTTGTCCACCTGGTCCCCGTCCTCGTCGCGGCGTCGCCCACACATGCAAGGCCCATACCTGGACTCCATCAGCGTTGTCTGGCCCCATCCGATCCCAGGCCCAGTGACTTCAGCGGTACGGATGCTGCGTCAACACGGCTGGCTTGCGCACTCAGGTTGTTGCCTTTCCCTATCGCAGCAAGAAACATCCACTATTCCGGCTGCACAAAGGGACACCTCAGACGTTGTTTACACCTGGCTCTAGGTCGTTGGAAGTACTCCGGCGACCCTGATTTTCCCTTCTTTTCCAGAGCTGTTGACTTCATACCCACAATGCTCAGCTCATCCACAATACCTGCATCTCCCTTCCAGTCATCCGTCTCTCGGTCGATGGTCTGGACAAAAGCCCAAGATGCTGCCGTCTGCCACTCTGCCACGGCACCCGCCATTGGCCAGTTCCCTCCCAATTGTTCTATTGGCTTCTGCGTGCCAAAACGGAAACGGCCTCATTAGTACGGCGTATGAATAGCATGGATGACATTGGAGACACCGTGGACTGCAGCGAGTGGCCTGGCCGTGCATCGCAGCGCAGCGCAACGTGCATCGGAGACCACATTTTACCGCGTTTACTACCTACAGGTAGACTTCTTGACTTGTTAGGTAATTAAATGGGAATACTAGGAACAGTCTACTGAATTGCTAACGCTGTGGTCACGCCTTCCGTCCGAGATGCCTGACCACCAGGACTTGGATGGGAGTGCTTGGCCTCTCTCTTTAATCAATCCTGCATTGGCGCCGCCGATGGGGGAGGTCGTCGAATGCTGCAAATAACAACCCAGTACACCCGCAGTCCATCAATCCGCATCCACCATGGATGAGAACTGAAGTACGGACGGGTACCTACCTACTGTACTAAGCACTGCGGGCGCCCTCCATTTTGGGGGGAGTAAGGTCAGACTCTGAGTCTCACACCCCCCTCCACCCCGGAAGCTCCACCAGCCTCCCTCTCCCCTGCTCCACGCCGCTGTTCCTTGTCTTGTTGTCTTGTCATTCATTGTGAGCGCTTCTCCCGTCTTCGACCTGGACCTGGCTTGCCTGGACCTGGACCCGGCTCTGCTTATTAGATCATCATTGACTGACACCACTCACTTCAGCCAACTTCTCCTGCCCTTATTACTCACCTCCATTTCCGCATCATCCTTTATTCCTCCTTTCCTCCCGGCACCTTATCGTCCCCTTCGACAACTCATAATCACGTCTCTCCTCGCAGCTTCCCATCTCGCGCAACAGCGAGCTGACGTCGACAACTCTAAGGACATCCTCGACGCAACCCCTTGCCGCCTCGCCCAGAACAGCGTCGCATCACTCGTCTGGTGACGACCACCTCATAACGCTTCACGCCACCAATTCTACCGCCACCCAACATGCCTCAGAAGAGAATTCGCTGCACCTTCAAGGAGTGTAAAGACGCCGCCCAGCGTATCGTCGGAGACTGCGGTTTCTGCAACGGTCACTTCTGCGGGAAGCACCGTCTCCTCGAAGACCACAAGTGCGACGGGTTGGAAGACGTAAGTTCCACCGTAAATCCGGAGTGCTCCTGGCTCCTCGGCCTCGGCACCGTCCTACAACAACAAGAACAACAACAACAAAAAAGCCTGTTGTGCTAACTAGGCTGGAAATACAGTGCAAAAAGCAATCCCATGAGCGCAACGCTGCCCAACTCGAGGCAGAGCGCACTCAAGTCATCCGCGGTGTATGAGAACACCCAATGCCAACAGCCACGTTCCCATCTCACGCCGAAACGATCGTTTGCGCGATTACACCACCGTCGAGATGCGGTTTTCTGGTGTGGACACCGGAGCACAGCGCGGATTCTACCCACAGCTGTCCAACAGTCCGATGTGCGCGGCGGACTCTTTCCATTTGCACGTTCCCCTTCACACTTAGGAACCTCTGCACGACATGATGGATTCCCTTTCGATAAAGTTCTCGCGAACTCTGAAAAGTTCGCTTCTATAATGCAGAAAGCGGCAGCAGTAGCGACGGCGGCGTCAATTTTCTTGGTTCGCGTCATCGAACGTACCGACACGTGGGGCGACCTCTACTCGCCTCGGGTCTCACATCACGATGTATGTCATACCTCTAGCTTAGGATAGTTCGGCTTTTATCTCTTCCCGCACGGCGTATCGGCGTATGGTCATTTCGAGCGACCGCCATGGCGAAGAATGGCCGTCAATATCTGGACTTATTCAAATTATACATTTTTGACATTCAACGTCTTTCCCCCTGCACCTTGTGATATTGATGATTATGATTCAGTAACGAATGACTTGGTGTTCGGAGACCTACAGCGGCCCAGCCACGGGGTTCAGTGTCCACCTCGGAGTGTTACCGCCATTTCAGCCGAATGAGACCACGGACGAACATTCCATGTCAAACGGAGCATGCCCCTCGAAACCTTCAGCAAGTCAGTTTGTGGTACTGCAAAACGACCTTCTTTTGGTTTGGCTTCGTCGCCTCTTTGTTACAGCCTCTTGATCCCTTGATTTTACCCGACCGGTTTCCCCCAAGTCAAGTACTCGTAGCACGCCAAGCGTCACCAGGCCGCTTTCGTCGTCCTCTGACCATGCGAGTCAGTATCCGTCCAAAAAAAAAACCACCCTCGACCTCGCCTCCGCCTCCCCCAGCCTACGCCGTATCCACGCCACCCTGTGGAATCGCAGAGGTGACGATGACGGCACACATGCATGCGCTGGCGGACACGGAGCACGGGGCACTCTGATGATGGATGAATGCCGGTGTAATTCCGATACCGCATCTGCGGTGGCAGGTGCAAACTCGTTTTCGCCCCCTTCCACGACCTTCTCCGTCATTTGCGCGGTGCACCCGAGCTCTTTGCCTGGACGCCAGCTCCTCTCATGAGACTTCCGCTTTCCCCTCCCCTGAACTCGGAATCCCTCCGAAATCCTCGGGTCCGCCCCTGCCGATGCCCGAAGCGAGGCAGGCACGCCCCGGGCATCTCGGTCGGATACTGCTGCCGTCATCCCAAAACCTGCCCTGTTGCATCCCCTGCGCTAACACCAGCGAGTGTAGCAAGATGATGATTGCGGAAAGACTGGCCGGGCTCCATGATTTACTTCACAATTTTGTTTACATATCCCATCATCGGGATGCACCCCCCATCCGTCAAACCGCTTGTCCGCGTCTCCTCCTCGGAGCTGCCCCCGCGGCACCTCCGGTCGGCTCGCCTCCGGCCGACATCCGACCATTTACCTCCGGCGCGGGCGCGGGCTCTAGTTTTACAGGCTCATTTACAACTTCGTGCTTGACGACCTCCTCCTTAACGACCACCTCCTTTCTAACCACCAGATCTTCTGCGACCTCGACCTTGACCTCTCTGGTCTTCCGTCCTTGGTTCACCTTCTTCTTCTCCGCCGCCTTACACAGTCCTCTCAAACCGAGCTCGCAGTCGCCGCATTTCCTACCGACGGGCAGACATACCGTCTGCCCGAGCCCGACGAGCAACCAGTTGATCTCTCGCCACTTATCCTTCGACAGCCAACTCTGCAGCGCCATCCGCGTCCCCTCAGGCTGCGTCGTCTTGTGCCAGCCCCAGAGATTCGTGATCCGGTGTACATGCACATCCACACCGATGCCCTCCGTCTTGTCCCCTTCGATGACTGTTAGCCAAAACGTGAGGTGGTGAGGTCAGTTCGTTAACGTACATGCCGCAGAAAGGCAAAGATATGCCATCTTTGGCCCAACTCCCGGGAGGGATGTCAGCCCCTCGATTGTGTCCGGAACATCGCCGTCGAACTTGTCGCGAAGAATCTCCGCCGCCGCCTTGATGTACCTGTCATCGTCAGCTTCTCGTCCCGTCTTCATCGGCAAGGCCCGGCCGTACTTTGTCTTGTTGTTGTGAAACCCGACGGCCCAAATCAACTCGTTCAGCAAAGCAGGCTCGACTGCCAAAACATTCTCCAGACACAACCCTCCCTCTGCGCCCTCCTTCCAGGGGGGCAGCTCCGTCATCAGCCTCTTCATCGCTACGGCGTTCACCGTATCCTTTGTCTGGCTCGACAGCATCAGAGCGATGAGTATGTGAAACCTCCTGTCCCGCTCCGACGCGTCCGGGTGAAAGAGCCTCTCGCACCCCATCGTGTCGACCGCCGCGTCCCGCGCCGCCCCGTGCAACCGCATCTCTTTCACCGCGTCGTAGATCTCTTCCCAGTCCGTAGGCGGCTCCACGCGCGCGGCGTCGTCGCCTTTGATCACGCGCGCGGGTTTCCGCGCCTTTTTGGCACGGGCCGGCGAGGACTTTGTCGTGCTCGTCATCTCCGTCTCCGTCTGCTCGATCTTGACTCTTGGGTCTTCCGTCTTCGTGGCGGCTCGTCGTCGTCGTTTCCTGCCGTTCGCGCTCGTGACCGCGTCTTCGATGTCGTTGCCGAGAACGACGTCTCGTATCATAGAGTCGGAGGTCGGACCGTTGGAGGAGTCGGTATATGCGAAGCGTGCTAGCGAGGAGCGCGTCGTCCTGCGCGTGGTGGTCGGCGGCGGGGGGGACGGGGACTGGTTCGCCATCTTGAAGAGGGCGGACGTTTCTTTCGACAGCCGTGATGTTCTCATTCTTTGTTCCTGGTCTTGTCGTTCACTTGTCGCATGGCCCTACCCGTAGGTCAAGGTTCGCCTGCACGGCATGTGACGATGTAAAGTTGTAGACGAAGGCCAAAAGCCAAATATGTCTTTTACGTCGCACTCGAAGGACGCAATTGACTTCTTTTTTTGTTTTCTCCCATTATTGCTTTTTGCTTCCCGGAACGGGACACACACACACAAGGTTTAAGCCAGGCACGCCCCCCTCCCCCTACGTAAGGCAATTGCGAAGGAGATCAGTGGTCGATACTAAGGTAAGTAAGGGAGTGGATGTCACGGAGACCCCGGTGTTCGAGTGGACCGGAACGCTGGGTTTTAGTCTTTGGCGCGGTTGGGAGGTGGTGGTCTGTGCGCCTTGGGTTTGTCGTTGTAGCGACTCTGGAAGTACACCGGTTATTTTCATCTAATGGGATGCTGGGGGGTTGTCAAGAGGTTATTGAGGTGAGAGTGAATGCATGATGTCGTCGAGTTTATGATGTTGTATTGGCGCATGTTCGTGCTGGTTTTTTGGACGCAACTGATGATGGACGAAGATATTTTTTTTCCATCATGGCTGGTCTCGAATATGTTTGCATCTTCGAAGACTTTGAGTTTTGATTTCTGAAGTAGTACTCGTCGCCCGTGAAGTTCCGCTCCAACCTACTTGGACCTGCGGGAGTAGGTAGGTTAGAGATATTAAATAAATAAAAACCTATTAATACAATAAATTTATTGGGTATTTAGTTCTACTAAATAACTATAGTAAAAAAAATAAGTAGATCTAATATTTATATATGAACTTGTAGTTTAAATTCTGATATCTAGCTTATTTGCCCTAATTACTATTATATTATTGCTGCTGCTACTACATCGTCGCCGCTGCTACCACATCGTCGCTGCTGCAGCAGCAGCATGCGAGAGGGTATTGCAATAGCCTCAATTGCAGCAGCAGCGACGATGTGGTAGCAGCAGCAATAGTATAGTAGTAGCTAGAGTAGATAAGCTAGGTATAAAATTCAAACTATAAGTAATCATAGAAATATTAGATCTACTGAATTTTTTTAATATAGTTATATAATAGAATTAAATACTAGAGAAATTTATTGAGTTCATAGTTTTTTTATTTACATAATATCCCCAACCTACTTACTAGAGCCCTGCAGGACCAAGTAGGTTAGAGCGGAACTTTACGCCTGACGATTATAGACGACGATGTGTTAATCCGCGCAGACAGGACGGGAGCGACAACTGTCTAGTTTAGCCGCTGATGACATTCTCCCGCAACGCTAAAACGAGATATACCAGACTTGTTGATTGCTCAAAAAGCTGGCTATCCGTTGATGGTGTCCACTTTGGCTGATCTTTCCACGCTGCCATCTGATGAAATTTGGAAGGCCAGGCAAGTAGGAAAAATATAGATATGTTACAAACGAAATCTTTGTACAGAAAAGATCTAAATCTCCTCGAGGAGCAAGTATACCGATGATCAACGCTCTCCAACTCCAGGAACGCCATTCATCCCATCCGTTTAAATGACAAACTCCTCATTCAGCCAATGCTTCAACACGACCTTCCCTTCGTTGAACGTTTTCTTCTCCCACCTCACAATGATGGCAGCGTGGCTGTGCCTGTCCTCGTGAATCCACACCGGGAACTTGTGCCAGCCAACCGAGTCCAGGTTCTGAATCATCTGGAACTGGTACGGCGCCAGGGCGAGCGTCGGCTGCGAAGGCATCGACATGCGTCTTTCCCGCGCGAGCAGCTGTGTCGTGCTACGGTCCATCTCCTGCTCGTCCAAGTCGTCGTCGTCATCCGTCTCGCTGCCCAGGTACTCCTGGTCCTGCGAGCTGTTCAGCGTCTCGTAGACGTGTTCCACCTCCTCGCGCATCTCCTTCATCCATACCGGGCCGCGGTACTCCTCGACCGCGACGCCGGCGAGGCCCTTCTCGTGCAGCTGGATGCGTTTGGAGGAGCGCACGGTCTGGATCACCGAGTTGAATAGGAAGGCGACGATGCCGATGGGCACGAAGACGGTGAGGGCGACGACGAAGGGGATGCGCTGGATCCATTTCAGGCTGGCGGACGCCACGGAGGAGATGGTGGCGGGCCCGGAGACCTTGGGGCGCGGGGCAACGGGGTGTTTGGGGTCGAGGATGACGTCTTCGTAGCCGTCGAGGAAATTGACTTTGATGTTGTCGAGGTTGGTGTACGGGTCCGTCTTGGTGATACCGGTGGTGTAGTGCACGGCGCTCCTGTCGTTGACGATGTTGGTGTACAGGGTGTGACGCTTGAAGCGCTTCAGTCCTGCGAGGAAGATGGAGTTGGGGTCGGCGAGGACTGCGAGGAGCGGTCTGCCCGTGCCGCGGAAGTCGTCGATGGTGAAGAGTTGACGGCCTGACATGGACAAGGTGCGCGCTCCGAGGACGTTCCAGAGGTGGTTGTGCCATCCGCGCAACGGCGTGCGAACGCCGAGATGAGGCGTCGCGAAAGTCACAAAGTTCTGCATTGCATTAGTGACCAGTATTCACTAGTTAACTACACCGATTACCCACCATGCACTCCACGGTGTCGAGAACGCCTTTGGAGTGAAGCAGACCGACCGCATAGCGAGAGACCAGACCACCAAGCGAGTACCCCACGATGCTCAACTTGGTGATCTTACCGCCCCTTTCGCTAATGGCGCGCAGCTCCTCCTCGATCTCGGCGCACACGCGTTCGCCGCAGCGCTCGATGCCGTCGTAGGTGAAAGAGCCGCTGTTGCGCTTCGCGAGCAGCAGGTACAGCTTGTCAGCGGAATACTTTGCGCGCAAGCTTTTGGCAATCTGGGCCATGTGGTTGGGGTTACCCCAAAGCTATGTGAAGGAGCCTTGTTAGCCCATCAGGTACGGAGTACACAACACGGGTGTGACGGTGTGGTATAGTGGGACAGGTTATGAATGAACGAACCCCATGGACCAGGACGCAGAGGTGATCGGCCTCCGCGGTGCCGCCGGTGTAATCCATTGTGTAGCTTGATGAGATCAGGGACCGGTCAATGGAGCGAAGTGAGAACGGTAGCAACGCGCTTTTCGACGATAAGGACTTTGTTGTTGGAAGGGATGTCTCTTTCAGTGGGACGCGGGCCCGAGTTAATATTCTCGGGGCGAACCACCAAAGAGTCCCTCCAACGGAAAGTCCGCGAGGTCCGACCGGGCCAGCTGAATTCCGCCCCCGGGTGGACTTGACTTGAGGTGGGATGATGAGATGGATGCGCCTGATTTTCGATGATGCTAACACCCGCCGTCGACGCTGGACTTAAAAGGGAGATAAGGCGGACGTGGCGCCTTGTTGAGCACCCAACACAAGGTGTGTGTGCTTCAGTGCGCTATTGGTTGCGTGGGTGCCTATTAGGGTGCTGTGCACCGCGTGGCTTTAGCTAAGGTAGGGATGAAGTTGAACCGCTATCTCCCCCTTTCCGAGGTGCTGTTCGCTAATTGGGTGGTTTTGCGATGACTACGGACTGTGTCTGGAAATCGAATGCGCGCCCGCACGCGGACACGCGGACACGCGACGTCAGATCGTTAGCTTCGTCCACTGCCCGAAGGCTCCAGCGCTGACGGTTGACAGTGGGGATTCCGATTCGTTACGACGCGAACGATTTGGTTGGGTTCTTGGGTTGGGTGACTTGTGTGTAGGTGTAGTAATTAACCCGGTCTCCTGGGGACACTTCGTTCTGAGGTTGTGACGTTAATCGGCAGCCCAGGGCTGATGGGTACCTACAGAGTAGAGAGCTCTCTGAGCTGTAGCTGTTGCTGCTGGGATCCCTTACACTCACGACCTGGAAACACCAGAGATAGTTTGTCCGTCTTCAAGGCTGAAAGAAGATTCAGAAATCTTGGACGGAGCAAACCAGACGACATAAATGTAGTTTGGTGATGGTGGGTTGTAAACATCTCATTTATACCCCGTGCCAGGTAGAATCTCGCAGAAACCTACAGGCTACATCTCTCGTACCAACGTAGGTTCGATCTGCCTCGTAGATACCGATTTCTTGATAGATGACGGGAGAAAAAAATCCCCATCCGTACCCACTCACCGCCTGTGGGTTTCTGTCCAACCGTTGTGCCGCGATAGGAAAGTTCATTTTCAAGACAAGGGCTGCCCAGGCTGCGTCCAACGGCTTGGGCCACCAACACCCGTCGGGGCCGAGATATCGGGAACCGATATCAACGTCGAATGCATCTCTCTATGGCTTCGTTCGCGGTTCAATATCAATCGGTGTCACCTAGTTATGGGGGAAGATCTGAGCTCAAGCTTGGTTGAGAATGAATGGTCGACGAGGGAGAAGCACGGGGCTAGGGCTGCACATCACATGCAGACTTGTGCTCTTATTGTGAAGTGATTGGCCTTGTGCTTGGGTCTTGTCGAGATAAAAAGTCTGATCGTGGCTTATCGTATAGTGCATGGCTAAAGTATGAAGGAACGGAAGCCACGAAGAAAAAAAAATAGAAAAAGGTAGGTGAACGGGAAGTGGCCATATCCCCGTCACTGGCCACAAACCAAATGCTTTGGGTACACCGGCGTCGGTCGCTAACAAAATGTGTTCACTTTTATTCCTAAGGTAAGGTAGCCCGAGATGATACGGTAGATGGAATAGAGTTCGTGTGCCGGTTTGTCCCACGATAAGGTTCTCGGGTTGGTTTTCTGCCCCCTTGAATCACTTCCATCTTGTGGGAATGAGGGGGGAGAAAGGCTGGCCTGCTTAAGGTGCTGTAGGAACGGCAGCATGTGTTTGACAGCCGATTGTTTCTTGCTGTAGGTAATGTGACGCAGCAAAAGATATCATTCTGTCACCAATGTTCGAGAACGGCAGGAAAAGGAAAGAAAAGATCGAGACGAGCAATCAACATCATGACTAAGCCCAGTCGACGATTTCTTCGGTCTCCCAGGCGATACACCGCCGCGGAATAAAAGAATGGCAACGTGATGACGACCTCCTGACCCCTGACTCTTCTCCTCCTCCCTCGCAAGGGGGAAAAGAACACGATTGCTTTCCTCACTGAAAGGCATGCAGTTGACGCTATTAGGGGCTTCTTCCGCCAACCGTTGGAACGGAAGCTGCAAGATCTGGACTGCCGTGGGCCAACCACCAGGCAACTGGGAGCCTTACCTAATCCGTCAGACGCTCGGAGCCTCTCTTCATCCCAACTCCGACTGCATTTGAGACACATCAACCATCTGTGACACTATTCCACCTTCACCTTTAGGTTCTATGCCTCGAACGTTTCCGTTTTCCGGTATTTGGTTTCGCCAGACAACACTTGATTGCCACCCAGTATCGCCAATTTCGCTGCATTCCTGTATCAGCCTCGCCCTGCCTATCTTTGGCCCCGTTAGCCCGTGGCCCCTCAAATTCTCCGTCTGCGACGCCAACCAGGTCCAGCCGCGGTTTTGGGTATGCGATCGTCCTACCGCTCCCCCGGAACGTCGAAGCCTTAATTGGCGCCTTCACTCCCATTCTGATTCTATCTCCCTTACGCGTTGCCGGGACTGATTTTCCTTCCTGGTCCACGATAGTCCGGACCAAGGCCACGCTCTTCCCGTTGCTGTTCCTCTCCGAGTGCCCGTTCAGATTGCACCGCTATCTGAGTTGTCGAAGCCAAGGGAGGCAAGGCCGCCCTCACGATACATTCTCTGTTTGAGTAACAGTCGCAACGAGAAATACAGAAAGAGCCGCCAGACGGCCTTTGCTACTGCTCCTGCCTACCCGGCCCCAACTAGCTCTATATTTCTCCTATCGTTGAAAGAGTTCTTGTCACAATGTCCTTTGTCGACCTCAAACACATCCCCTGCCCCGCTGGAGACAGGTGTACTGCATTCCAGTGCCTCTTCCAGCATAAAGCAGACAGGGATAAGATGGCTGCCACATCAGCACCCTCAGTCAACGTAGGAACGTCGGCCCAGAGGTTGACTGATACCTCGACGAATGCAACCCAGGATGGCCCTCGAAAACGTCCCAAAGTTGCTCAAGACGTCAGCAGCCCCGCCGATTCTGCAAGAGCTGGCACTCCTGTCAGAACCGCCTCGAAACAAGACACAACCGCACCAAGACCGGATGACACTCTGTCAGCTGTGGCCCGGCCCATCTCCCCTCCACCTTTAAATCGCCCAGCTTCCTCCAGCCCTGCTGGCCTCGTGAAGAAGGGCACTCAAGTTCACCCTGCCGTCCCTTCTCTCGCTTCATCCCATTCCAAGTCTCTGAATTACTCAAAGTCCTCTCCTCTATCTACCAGTAATCACCCACCTAAACGGAAGCTTGATTCACTCCCTAGCTCCCCATACACTGGCACACCTGCCACTACTATCCCCAAAGCAACTTCAGTCTCACACAACAACGACAACAGCAAGACTTCTACTTCACCTCACACTCCTTCAGCCCCTTCTAAGGAGGCGCCACCTAAGCCCAGAAAACCTGAGGTTCTCAACCCTCGCTTGCTGAAATCAGTAGCAGCGCCTGCAAAATTCGAGACTCGCTACAAGCTCATACAGTTGCTGCACTCTGAATACACTCGCCTAAATAACGAACTCAAGAAAACCGCCAAAGACGACGAAGAGAAGAAGCTCGTCCTCACAGACCAGGACCTCATCTGGAGAACCCTCGACGAAGAGGAGAACATCGCCATCGAGAAGACCGCTGTCTACTCAAACGTAATCAAGAACAAAATCATGCAGTACAAGAAGATGACGCTGCTGCAATGGAAGGAGGAGAGAGTCGTTCAAAGTCGTCAGCAGACGCTGCAGGGTCCCAACAAGAAGCCCCTCGCTTCACCCAAGAAGATTGTCACTGGCTTGACCCCGGCTCAGGAAGTTCAGCTCGTCCGTCATCTCATCACACCCATCGATGGGCTTGCCAATCACGGCTATGTCTCATCAATCCCGAGTGAGGCCGACGTCGAGAAGGCACGCCAGGGCCTAGAGGCCGCCAAGGGCTGGGAGAAGTGCGACCGCTGTGAAAAGCGTTTCCAGATGTTCCCCGGCAGAAGAGAAGCAGACGGAGTCCTTGCTTCCGGCGGCAGCTGTACTTACCACTGGGGTAAGACATACTTCCCTGAGCGTCAGCTTGGCGATAGAACCAGAACGCAGAAGCGCTACCGCTGCTGTGGCCAGGCTGTCGGAGACTCGGCCGGTTGTCACACCGTACCTCACCACGTCTTCAAGGCCTCAGACTCCAAGCGCCTCGCCACCGTTCTTAACTTCGCTGAGACTCCCGCCAACCCCAATGTTCCCTCCGGCAGAGCTGTCTGCTTCGACTGCGAGATGTGCTACACCGTCCACGGCCTTGAGCTTGTTCGCATCACCGCCACTGCCTGGCCCACCGGCGAGGAACTTCTGGATGTACTCGTCCAACCCGTCGGCGAGATCCTGGATCTCAACTCTCGTTACTCTGGCGTCTGGCCTGAGGATATGGCCACTGCTGAGCCCTGGACAGCCAAGGAAGAGGACTCAACTCCTGCCCAGGCGAAGAATATGTCCAGCCCCAAGAAGCTCAAGAAGAAGATGAAGATTGTCTCTTCTCCCGAGGTCGCCCGCGACCTGATGTTCTCTCTCATCAGCCCTGAGACCCCACTCATTGGCCATGGTCTGGAGAACGACTTGAACGCCGTTAGAATCGTTCACCCCACTGTCATCGACACCGCTCTCCTGTTCCCCCACAAGCACGGCCTTCCTTATCGCCAGGGATTAAAGATGCTCATGGACAACCTTCTCAACCGCAAGATCCAGGTCGAGACGGCTGGAAAGGTTCAAGGTCACGACAGTGCGGAGGATGCCCGTGCCGCCGGCGACCTCGTTCGCCTAAAGCTGTCGGAAGAGTGGAAGAGCATGAAGATCAAGGGTTGGAAGCTCGTGGGCAACGAGTTCGTCGCACCTGGCGGAAAGGCAAAGGACGACTATCACGGCCAGCTGACTTCGGAATTCTTGGAGGCTGCCATGTAGGACCAGGCTACCAACCTTCGTGGTCACTACTGAGCTTTTAGTCTGGAGTTTGGGGGGATTGGAATCCCGGTTGCATTGGAGGCGTGGAATTTGTCTAGTGATACCTACCCTATGATCAGGGCTTTCTAATGATAATTGGGAATCTTCTGAAACAATTCTTTGCCTGCAGTGGGTTATTGACTTTGCACGTGTTACTGATGGAGGTTGAGGTCACGAGCGCCGAGTTAAAGAAACCCACCAACCTAAAGACCAATCCGACCAACTTACCGCGTAATACCAACCGATACCTCACAAGCAAACCTATGTCTACCTGCCTTCTACCTGCGTTCTTGGAACCATGTCAACTCGGTTCGTTTGGCCCTTTCTGGCCGTGCAGTCACTTCTTGCGGATCCAGTGCAAGTTCATCTCGTGACTCATCTTCTCACGAGAGTGACTGACAGACGTCGACGGGTTGACATTTATTCCAAAATGACCGCCGTCATCATGGGCAATACGGCATTCCCTTGCCACCTCCAACTTTGTCAGACATCTGACTGAATTGTTTCCTCGGACTTGTCGATAGAGGACACCGTCTAAAAACTCAAAGTTGCTATTTCGACACTGTATTGCTTTCGTACACTGTTCTGTTTTGCGTACAACTTGGAATCAACGCAGGGCAGAGCCATACGGCAGAGCCAATTCCGGAGGATTTCACCAAGCAAATCCAAATAGTGGTTCTGCCCTGGCGGGGCTTGACCTATTCGTGACGGTATCATGGGGCAGGCAGGCATACGAGAGGGCGATCATGCCAACGATTCTAACAGTCGCCTGCTCTCTCTCTCTCTCTCTCAAAATTGTACACTCACTTACCCGGACTTGAACGCGACTATTTTCTCGTAGTGGACCTTCTTAGACCGAGTAATTCTTTTCACCAATGACCTCTACGTATAAAATGAAATTTGCTACCTAGGTCCATATATCCTCTTAGACGCAATGTTGTGAAAAGACTCTGCCCAGTATTCAGAGACTTGAAATCCATTGACCAGCGCAACTCAGTCGTATTTTCACGACGTTGTCGGTCTGAACCATTCACCGATCCCATCTCCGTCCTTCTCAATAAATGTCTGTCACTCTTCACTTCTCGATACTCGATACTTCTCTCGGGGCCACTAGTTCAGATGATCATCTCAACTATAACCAGTCAGATTCCAACATCTTAGCTACAACAACAAACTTGGACCGCAGGATTTCAGAGAGTTGTTGCAGTTTGTTGGTGGAGATCTGATTGTTGGAGATCGTATAAGCAAAAACCAATGAACTGCATTATAAATCTACAGCAGAGGAATTGATTTCGGCAAGTCTGAGGACGAGCTCTTCACCAGCGCGACGGTTTTCCGGGGTATTACGAGCCCTTCGCAGCATGCCCGTTTGGTCTGGCTTGACTCTGTCGCTGACTATTCTGTCGCACCCTCGCGGAATTCCACATATGAGGTGGTTAGAATCTATGTGTCTGCCTGCTGTGCGGCTCTCTCGTAAGCAGGTCGCATCTGATGCGCATGACATTAACTTTCCGGGGCGCTGTGGAGGGACCTCCGCTCCGATTGCGTCAATTGGAAGAAGCTCAATCGTTTCTGGATATGTTACCATTGTCTCCTGGTCCTTGCATCTACGGAGTCGCCGCGGGATCCCCGCCTCTTCTTCCTCTCAAGTAGTATAGCAGAATAAGCAAACAAGGAAACCAAGCGTGTTAATCTGTAAACTGTCCAGGTGTCTTCGCAGCAGAACACCAGCGATCCTTGTCTTAGGCAGATGTGGACCGACCTCATCCTCCCTCAGTTAACGAAGCGAACAACTATTACTATGGCCTTCCTTCTAGCCCACGGTTAATAGCACGAACAAGCTCCGATATATAGACCCCTAAACAGCTTTCCAACAGTTAGGGCACAAGACGCAAGACTTTGAGGACAGTAGGTACGCATCCGATTTTTGGGCCCTGGAATAACTCCAAGGGCCTGTATCTACTGAGTTAGACCATTTCAAATGTGTTGGATAAACACATTGGAAAATGGAACGCCATTGATGTTATCAGGCTTGGTTCCATCCGTGAAGGTCTTCGCTGGGTCGAGAATCGTAGCCCCTGTCTTTCGAGTAGATGTATCTGTGATTCAGAGTTGATATAAGATGACCAACAGAAATGAGGTTGAAGCCGAGGCAACTGGATCGTAGTCTAAGAACCCAACCATTTTAATCGTGGGTACGGGCAACGGATGGCTCAAGCCAAGTACTTTGCTAGCCGCTTCGATAATATCGTCGATGAATTTCTGCTCCTCTCCGCCGTCAGTGTAATGGAACAGAATAGACAGGCAACGACGAGTCCCATGACTGGAGTGATTCCAAGCTACTTAGTAATAATGCGGGGAGCTACTTCCAAGGCTGCCCAGAATATCAATCAGGTCATTGATGACCACGGACAGACTACGCCTCATGACAATGAATCGCTTCGAGCAGTTTCCCATTAGCTACCCGGGCAGGATTCCCTTTATCGAGTACTATGACTGCAAGCTGTCGATTCCTCCTCATCTACGACATACTTGGGTTCATAAGTAGCGAATAGAATAACTGCAGTCGTCTCCCCCCGCGAGCCACGGATTTTGTCGACCCGTCGGTGAAGCTCGCCTGAACATACCCGGTGCAGATTCTTCGGACGTCGTTCTTTCCAGCCGTTGGCTCTTCTGAGGCGAACACGATTTTGATGGAAGTGGTGTCCTTCTTCTACACTCTCTCAATCCCAGGGTGGTCTATGAAAATCAACACTTCATTTCGACTGATTCTTGGTTTTACGCCCAGGATTCTGCTTGAGCGACGACACGTGGCAACGGGGAGCACTCGGCGGCCCCTCGAAGCAGCTTTTTCCGCGGCTCCGCGATCGAATCACGCCTCAGACCTACGACATCCCCGGCTTAAGTCGACAAGCAAAGGACAAGAATTGGTTTCAAGCAACTTCCGTGTCCGCTAACACTTTCAAAAGATGCCATATCAGAAGGTTGCGAAGGTTTGATGCGCCCCCCTCGCATGTTCTTATGACGTATGGATGCCTCGCATGAGATCCTTTGCCATGGAAATCGCAGTTGAACAGAACGAACGGAAGATGACGGACCTCGCGTTCCCAAAGCATCACCGCTGAAGACACTTTCCAACATCGAGCGACGAGGTTGATAATCAAACACGAGACCGACCTTTAACCACTTTCTCGAGCATTCTGTCCGAGAGTTGAGCCGGCAACTGCGCCGGCAGCTCAGTGAACCCCAGATCACATGCAACATGGAATTCAAAATCGTCATCTCATTGTGGTTGGGCTCAGAACAACATGCTCGCTGTCACAGGAACATCACACCCAGCATCAATGGAGACGTGAAACCCAGCTTCGAGAAGTTTAGGACGTGTTTCACAATTGGGTTTGGCTCGAGATGGTGCACCTTTCGTGTTTTCATCTCGAGTGTCGTATTCAGCGCTCATAGCGGAATCATGGGATACAGTGTCTGGAAGCAATATCTTTCTTCATGAAAAGCAGGTGTTAGTGCGTTGATGTTGTTCGTTGTGTGGGTCCAAGAGCGTTGTCCAATCAGAGGGCGCATTTTGTCAGCTAGTTTCCGCGAGACCGAACCGGGGTACGGTCATTGAGATATCCCAAAGGCAGAAGAGGTCATTAATCGTACTGTCGGACGTGACGGAACTTTGGATATAGCAGGGTGTTCCAATTGACAGAAAAACATAAACCGGCAAGGTCTATACATAAGGTACACGAACCGCCCGGCCCGTCTCTATATCCTCCTCGGGGTCTAAAATCGCCGCTTTATTTTTCTCGCGCGCCCGGCCGGGCGGTTCACTCCCTAATACTACACATCAGGCGTGCGCGCATTCCGATCCACTCCCGCTCCAGCAGCACTTCGACTTAGTGATGCTTTTTCTGGACCTCCATGGTCTCGAAGGCCAGCTTCTCAGCCTCCTCGGCCTGGATCTGCTCGATGAGGGGGCTCAGGTAAGGGCGGTCCTAGATTCGGCATATGTCAGTCCTCCGATGCCAGCGTTCCTCACTTCGGTTCGGGGGCGGGTCCGAAATACCTCCTCGGGCTTGGTCCACTCGTCCTTGGGCAGGAGCTTGTGCTGGTAGGAAAGCTGAACGGCGCGGCGGAGGCGGAAGACACGATCGTAGGACTCCTTGGGGGAAAGGCGCTTCAGGGCCTTCTGGACGATATCGGTCTCCTCCTCGATGAGATCGTCAAATCTATGAAGCGGACATATCAGTCGTCGATTCGAACGGTTTGTCGTAAGGTCCCAACTGGGTCGTGGTAATTGGATGCGCTTACCTCAAGCCGAGCTTGCGGTGGCCAGCGGCGTTGGCGTACCAGTTGGCGAAGGGGACGGCGAAGGACTTGAGGAAGGGCCGGGCGAGAATGCCCTCGGCCAGCTGTCTGGAAAAGAGCGAGGTCATTTTGGCGGGCGGCTGGTGGAGGAGAGGAGATCGGAGCGGTATTCAATATGAATTGCCTCGGAGAGCGGTTTTGCGGATCGCCTGAGGTTGGTACACTGGCTAGGAAAATCGTGGAGCATCCCGGAGAGGCGCAAAGATTCGGGAGATCACATGACTGACATCCTTGGGATGAGGGTCACCAGCCACAGCTAACCAACTATGTGGCGGTGGGATCTTCCATGGTTGGTTGAGGCCATGTCGCACGGACCATCTCAAGCGGGAATCCTGGGTCCCTTGGAACCAGATGTGGTGATTGGATCTCGGCCACCGATGAAGTACACTAATGAGAGCTGCCAACAGGATGCCCTGCCCATGACAGCACGCACGGCAGACCCTGCTGCCAAACGCGAATTTTGTAGTGTACCCAAAGCCGCAAGGAACCGGCGGAGGTGGAGCTCATTCTGTGGTCTGAATGGAAGCTAGAAACTTTTTTTTCTGGGCTTTCCGAGCTGCGATTCAGAGTCGCTGAAGACTGGACTGAGTCGGAGCCAGTTTCCGACTCCCATGGCTTTCGGCCAACGAAAGAAATTTTGGTCACTTGCGACCATCTGAGAAACGGCATCAAGCTGTGCCAGGAAATCTGTGGCTCACGTGCGAATGTTCATAGTTACGAAACAATACTGCGTCATATGCGTCGATCTCTTGCAAGGCTGCAAACAAGACTTGAAAAGCCGTCGGCGGCTCCCGGGTTCTGAAGGCAACATCCGAGTAGAGCACATTTCGGCGATTCTCAGCAGCTCAGCAAGTCGGGAATAAAGCACCTTACCACCCCCCGCAGCGTCATCACACACGACCCTTCAACGACCGCATTCAAGCACAGTGATTCGGCTTCTCTCATCCAGTGTACCTTTCCCTCCCAGGCCCCAGTCTCGTCCAGTCCATTGGATTGCGCCGCCCCATCTCCACCTCAAGGGCACCCTGGACGCTGCGACCCGATCCTGGACGCCCTCCTGCCAAAAGAGACAACCGACAGCTCGCATCATTTTGCTCTTGTGCTCCGTCCCGCTCCACCTCGGCGCTTTTTCGCAATATCTCAATCTCCAACTTCCCCGACTGCGCTCCTCCCCGTGCCGACACTAATAATTCCTGCAACCACCACCATCGTTCTCACCAACTCCTATCCTTTCTCCTCCGCGCCTCCCTCTTCACCCCTCACTTCCCAAACCTGCATGTTCGGGAGCGCGAGCCCTATCCGAACCGGTCTCCACTACTCGCCCTAGATCCCTCGTTCCCCGCAAGGCCAATGGGCTGCGATAACCGCTAGTCGCTCAGTGTCACGGCGGCGTGGGAGCGTTCCCCGCATACCGGGACACTTGGGAAGATCCAGCTTCGTTCAGCAACGAGACGTACCTGTACGACAGGCACACCCTATTTACAAATCACATACAAACGAAAAGGTCACGAACGACGCACTTCAGAGATCTGACCCAACAGTACCCGCACCTGCTCGCCAGAATTCGAGATATCTGAACGCCTTCTTCTTCACAGAGCTTCTCCAAACAGCTATCAAATCCCGGAACACCGCCGCGCTTCCCTCTCCTCCGCCCCAGACCGAATTTTGTCCACTCCCCGCCTGACCGCCGATCGAGCCCAACAGCGAGAGGGGATGTCTCACGACCAACACGACGACCCTCAACGAGGCGCGCCTCATCCCCCAGAAGAAGAATATGGGCCGTATCCGACTTCAACATATCCCAACTACAGTAGCTCGCGAGGATACCCAGCTCCGGTTCGTGCAGCGGCGGTAGCTGCCGCAGAGCAAGCCGCTGCGATGCCAACCAACACAGCCGTCACATTTTTCGAGAGGTGGGCCGCCAGCGCCTCCGATTCCCAGTTCAACGCCCTCTCCGGCGCCGTGGGAGGTTTCACCTCAGGTGTCGTGACCTGCCCCCTCGACGTTATTAAGACCAAGCTGCAGGCCCAGGGCGGCTTCAACCCCGTCACCAAGGGCAGGCATGTCGGGCATCCGAAGCTCTACAATGGCCTGCTTGGCACTGCCGGAGTCATTTGGAAGGAGGAAGGCATCCGTGGCATGTACAGGGGACTCGGTCCGATAGTGTTGGGATATCTGCCCACCTGGGCTGTTTGGTTTACCGTCTACAACAAGAGCAAAGATTGGATGAAGCAACGCCATGGTAAGACCAGAGAAGAAAAATGAGTGGGGAGTTTCAAAGAGAGATCTCCGCTGACGAGAGCAAACAGACAATGCAGTCTTCATCAACTTTTGGTCATCCATCGTAGCCGGAGCTAGCAGCACCATTGTCACGAACCCGATCTGGGTCATCAAGACCCGCTTGATGTCGCAGAGCGTCGCTCACGACCCAGGCAAGCATTACTCACAGTTTCCGAAGTCGTCTAACACACCAACTTCGAGACCGACACTGCAAAGCAACTGGCACTATTCCTCGACAGTGGATGCGGCGCGCAAAATGTACACCTCAGAAGGTGTGCTTTCTTTTTACTCGGGCCTGACGCCAGCCCTGCTTGGCCTTACGCATGTGGCGGTTCAGTTCCCTGCTTATGAGTATTTGAAGACCAAGTTCACTGGTCAAGGCATGGGAGAACCTAAGCACGACGACGGGGACGGGCCGCAGTCAGAGTGGGTGGGGATCCTAGGCGCTTCGATACTGTCGAAGATCATGGCGAGCAGCGCAACGTACCCGCACGAAGTCATCCGGACGAGGTTGCAGACGCAACGGAGGCCAGTGGCGGGCGCCGAGTACCTGCTGGGTCTGGGCATCAAGGTCCCGCCTTCGATGCTGGGAGACGAAGCCAAGAAGCAGCAACCGATATCACCAAAATATCGCGGCGTGGTCAGCACCTTCCGGACGATCCTCAAAGAGGAGGGATGGAGGGCCTTTTACGCTGGCATGGGCACTAACATGATGCGAGCGGTGCCGGCCGCGACGGTGACGATGTTGACGTACGAGTTTGTCATGAAGCATTTGAATCACGCAAGGGACGAAGGCAGGAGGAAACTGGGAAGAGACCGCGACCCATGATATCCTCTCGAGGGTATATTTGCACGCGTTGTCGGCCATGTGTCGAGGCATCAACGACGTATTTGCTAAGAACAGGATGGTGGAGACAGCTTAAAGATAACCATGTGCGTGCGGTATGAGAAACGAGGCAGAGAAGAAAAGAGCTGTTGAGAATAGGAAACGGGGACGGGATTTCTTCCAGATACCCTTAACTTTGGTCGTCAGGTTATAGACAAACTCGATTCAGGTCACGAAATGGCACACTGTGCGGCTGACCTCTCTTTCTCACGCAAGGAGAAACAAACACAACCTTCATTTCTCACATTCTCAAGCATCTAGCACCACAACCCACGACGGAGCGCTTTCATTGCTTCTTTACAGATACCTATAGTAGCCAAACAGAGCATAGCAAACGGATCGTCTTTCTTGGGGCGGCAAATCTTTATAGCATAAAACTTACTTGGGGGCGCGGAGTATCTACGGAACACGAACGAACGCCAGCAGAATACAATGCGATTTTTTTTTTCTCTCTCGGGTATTTTCTTGCAACAACATGCTTCCGGAGGTTATAAGTAGCGCGTGGGGGTGTATAGTACATCACACTCAGAAAATACAAGAACAAGCCGGCAATTTTCAGCTCGACTTCGTCCGTGCCATTGCGGCTTTTCCGCTCATCGTCTCCAGTGCCTTGCGTCAATTCCCTCGGGGCAACCACCATAGCGCGACCGCCCTCCCCGCCGCTCGAGTGACGACGACGCGCTTCACGAGGAGGAGTTGGAGTCAGGAGGCGAAGGTCTGCTGCCGCCGCTGCTGTTGATGTGACCCTGGTGCTGACCTTGGCCTTGGCCGTATCTCTACGTGAACGGGGTCAGTCTCGAAAGACGGAAGAATGGCATGAGGTGGGGTTTGAGCTGCCGTGAAGCAAGCGGGACGGGATGGAGACGTACGGCTTGGTCGCGCGCGGAGCGGATCGACGAGCGGGTATACCTGTTTCCAAGTCAGCATCACATCGTCGAGAACGCCAGGATACCCGACCGGAGGAGAGTGGGACGAGGCGAGATGGAAAGCGAGGCTGGTACTTGGAACACCTACGCGAAGAGGAGGCAGGCCATGGTGAAGGCCGCCAGTGGGGCGGTTACCGTCTGGAAGGAGACGGATGTTAGGATCAGGTCATGTGGTTGAGGGGAAGGGGGCACGTTTCGGGGAAAAAACGGATGGAGAAACTTACCTTTGGCGTCAGGTTTCCTTTGCGCATCTTATGTGGTAGTGGTGATTTTCAGCCCTTCACTTCATTCTCCTACTACTGTCGGTGTTTGGGTGTAAGTGAGTGAAGGGTATATGTGGGCTCATGGGCGCGTGCGGACGATTAGCTGATTGAGATGGGACTCGGGACTTGGGGGAGGGGTTGACGGGGTTATGTGGGTAACGGGGTTGCTGGGTAAGAGTGCGTGGAAGCTTTGGGATAAACCGTGTTCGAGGTGTAACAGTGTACGCTGTGCATGATGTGACGAAGGTATGGGGCTGGGTTCCGAGTTTTTCTTTTATCAATGAGCGCCTTTCTAACAGCGTTGATCCAAGGCATTCCGAGAGGCGGGAGATGCTTGCTGTGAATACAAGACTCGGCATTGAGCACTTACACTCGAGAACGGGGGGTGTCAGTGGATGGATGCCACATCCGGTTTTCGCCCGCTCTCTCACACGTCGACTTATGTAGTCTTCTCCAATGACGGAAAGAACGGACCAGACTGCACTGGATAACCTCTCGCTGGGATAACTTCAACTCCAAGAGAAATCAGTCTTGTATCTGGGCCTCTATACTCCTCCGCAGCGTCAATCACGCAGGACGGGGCACGTAAGCGGATCCCTCACGCACATGCACTATCAAAAGGTTGTATAGGCAGTATGAATCTTTCTGATGCGTCGTTACTTATTCGCGGGTTCGCTTGAAGCCTTGTCGACTCTTTCAAGAACTGGGAAGACGGGCTTCCTCTCGTGGTGTTGATGAACAGCGGCTGTGGCTGGTGCTCCGAAGATGCCAGAGCACCGGAAGTAGTATTCCATGAACGGAAATCAACCTCCTCCCAGCCAGTATGTCAAAATGGCAGAATTAGTCGCGGAACAGGAAAGCGCTTGTGCGATTCTCACTCAGGTACTGACCTCATGTCGCTCAAGAGCAGCGCACGCTCCACCCAGCACCAGTAGAACATCACGACCAACCACCAAGTCTCCGCTAAAGTCACCAAAAGTTCAGAATCACGCGTGTAATTAGCAAAACGCGAGGGATTATCGCAATAAGCATCAAAAGGATAATGACAAGAGTGGGATTCGAACCCACGCCAATTACTTGACTAGCACCTGAAGCTAGCGCCTTGGACCGCTCGGCCATCTTGCCTGATACATTCATGGTCCGTTGCTTAAGCAAAAGTTATATAACTAGACAAGCGTGTCTGGCTGGGCCGTGATCATGAGCATGCCACTTTCCAGTGCGGGCTCTCGCAGAGCTTTGACATTTCCCGCAGCATTGGAAGGAAATTATGACCAAGAAATGTCCTTGATAGAAACTGAGAAGCTCCAAGCATCTTGCTCTGCGCCGTTGGGAAGAATGCTGAGAGACGCAACGACATAGCGACTGTCGGATACCTGAAGCGTTTCGGGTGCAGCGACGCCATCAAACGGCTCAAGTCACGTAGGCGCGTCGTTTGGCTCCTCCGAATCGCATGGCAGGACGCATCTTCGTACCATTGCAGACTGAATGGTGTTCAATGCCGGACCCGTCAAACATCGATGCTGCATCTAAATTGAAGCTCAAATGTTCTCTGAGAGCGGTTTGCTCCGTGTTGCATCGAACGCAAATAGCCCGCTGAAACCTAAGTCCGTCAATGTATGAGGACTCTCGGGTGAACACGTCGTAGGAGCTTCATAGACCTGGCGTTCCTTTCGTATGGTCGACAGAGTATTGGGGGAGCTCCTATCTAGAGCCCAAGGCCTGGAGCGTAAGAATCCTGACGGCTCTTCAAGACGTATACACCTATCCAGGCTCATGCTGGCGTAGTCTCATCCCTATGGCAGCACTGTAGTGACAACACATATATTTGCTCCCAATAAAGTTTTATTCGAGTCCTATGGCCAGCCCTTGAACGTAGAGTGTGGTTGACACCAGCAGATTTGTTTTCGCTACAATGACTTGGGAGTCTACGAGAAGATGTGGCATGTGTATCATCTTGAGATCGGCGCAGAGAACAAACTGGGCCGGCAAGGTCACAAACACTCCAATGTACAACAGCAGATGTTCCGATTTTGTAATTTCCGACGTCCAGGCGAGAAGGGATGGATCGTTAGTCTTTGGCAGAATGTCTGATTGTAGTCGAGCCAGAAAGCCTTCGTGCCTTCCGATCTCGAAAATGCCGAGAAGACAATAGACCGAATCTTCCACCCGCGCGGTTTGGCGTTATGAGGCTCACAACATGCGAGTTGCAGCGGGAACTTGATCCAGGGAGACCTGCTTCTCAATGATGGCCTTCTCGATGCCTGTTCTTGTCGTTAGCTCGCCACTCAGGGTGTTCTTCGAGTCCAGCAGGGTCCAGGAAGCATTCTAGAACATGATGGTGTCCGGAGCTATTAGCTACTGAAGAGTCCAGCCTTGATTGAACCACGGAGAGGTTCCGAAACGGTCGGGTAACGTTGCCGACCGCATGTCATCGATCAAGTCAGCGAGATAGACGAAACACGTATCTGAGTCCTTGTACCAATAATACACTGAGTTGATAGCTTCAGAGAGTTCTGCGCTCGAAGTCTTGTCTATACAGCAGGTATCGACCCATGCGTAAGGTAGGCCCAGAGACTTAGCCAGGCGTCACGTTTCATAGATCTTCGAGAAGCCAACTTTTAGCTGAACTGAATCATTGAAGTTTCGGAATTCCTGAAAAGCCACTTCCGCGGCGCCCCATCTGTGAGACAAGATGGCATAGGGTAAGTTTTCTTCCAACTCAAAAGTGTACACACGGATGAGCCACATGGTGGGTGTGAAAGGGATGTTAGTGGAAGTTGAAGATCAACGAAATGCAGGAAGACAACATGCCCAGCGAGGGATGGCAAGGAAAGAGTCGGGTGGATGTGTACAAAGATGGAAGAAATGAAAGACACCACGATCAAGAAGAGGGAGGCGCAAGTCGGTGGTACGAACTGAAGTGGGAAATGGCATCAAGTGTAAGGTGAGGCTGACGAATGGCGATAATGACCAAATGGGCAGCAAGCAACTAGGCGAGAAGGTGGTGTTGACGAAGATGGTATACAAAGAGTTGGCCTATCAAGAACCTAATTCCAACGAGGCCCGGTGTGTTGCCATTGCTCGCCATTTGAAGACAGCCTCTCTCTGATTGACATGGAGATATTTGTGCAGGCTGAGCGAGTGTGGTCCTTAGGTCATCATCATCCACCACGGGATGAGACAACATGCCGACCTAATCTCGATGGCGGGATCGCAAATAAAGCAGGCGCCTTTAATGACGGACACGACGCGGGTGAAACTGCACCGCATCTGGCCCTAGGCCCAGCCATCTGGTGTTTCCCCACAGAAGGCCGACGGCGCCAGCACGTGCGCTCCCTCAGAGGCTAAGACCAACTTGGGGTCAAGGGAACGCACGGCCACTGCCCAAAAGCTTCGGCTGGGGTGTAGCAGGGGGAAGCAAGAGCGTTGAGAGGTCGACGGCAGGGAAACAGCCGACAGCACGAACCACGGCAAGCTGTCGCTACGTACCTTATCTCTAGTTGCTCTTTCCCCGTCTGCCGTTGCCATTGCCGTTACCATTGCCGTTCCTGGCCCAACCAGCAAGAGCAAGGAGCAGAAGGAGCAATTTCAATTGGGAACCCAGACACGCAGCTTCCGAGCAGGAGCAACTCTCCCCGAGCCAGCCAACCTTCGCACTCAGCCAAAGGAACTTAGACATGTTCCCCAGCACCACCATCCACCATCCACCGGTAACATCATCTCGCTCTTCCCAAGCTGCACCCAGCGTATTTTCCAGACTGCCCTGAGCTTAATAATTCCACCAAAAAGTCCGAGCTTCCGGTGTAGACTAAGGTAAGGCACGATGTCGATGTACCCGCCCGTAGTCTGGGTGCCCGCACCGCGCGCACCGCCCCGTGCAGCGCCGCATCCACGTTCGTACTGTTGTGCATTCTGCATCGCATCAGCCCCCTGGTCCCGGCTGAAGCTCTACTCATCGAACCCTTTGATTGGCTCGTCTCGAGGACGTCCTCATGAACCTCCTGTTTACCTCTCAACTTCCCTCGACTCCCGCAAATTCCCC
This sequence comes from Colletotrichum euphorbiae, assembly GCA_037178605.1. Taxonomy (NCBI): domain Eukaryota; kingdom Fungi; phylum Ascomycota; class Sordariomycetes; order Glomerellales; family Glomerellaceae; genus Colletotrichum; species Colletotrichum euphorbiae. Next base: position 70,627 of record JAXCEF010000014.1, read on the forward strand.
TCCCATTCTCTTGCAATTTCACCAGAGTTGTCCATCGCATCCAGGTCGCGTCATCAGCGCATCACAAAAGTCCACGTCGCACATCACGAGCGAATCGTCTTGTATCTTTGCCGTCCAGTCACCCTTCATCGTCTGTATACAGGACAGACGCCATGCCTGTCGAGCTCCGCAAGCGCAAAGCCCCCGAGCCTGCTCCGGCTCCTGCCCCCAAGAAGGCCTCATCAAAGGTTGCGAAGGCGACTGCTAAGGTCAAGGAGGCTGCCAAGGTCAAGGAGGCTACCAAGGTCAAGGAGGCTACCAAGGTCAAGGAGGCTGCCAAGGGCAAGCCGGCGAAGCCTGCTGCCGAGGAATCCGCCGAGAAGCCGGTCGCTGCCAATGGCTCCGACAAGAAGGTTAAGGCGACCAAGGGCGCGACCATCGACCTCGACGGCTTCGGCGGCGAGGTTGAGGACAACAACGGCGAGAAGACTACTCTGAAGGAGCTTGTCGAAAAGAGCAAGGCCGGAGTTGTTCTATTTACCTACCCCAAGGCCTCGACTCCTGGATGTGAGTACTCAACGCCTGATATGTACTTGGCAATGTCGCATTGGACCCAAATAACATACTAATATCGACGTGATATCCAGGCACTAAACAAGCCTGTCTCTTCCGAGACTCTTACGAGCCACTCACTAAGACGGGTTTGGACATCTACGGCCTTTCCATGGACTCGCCCAAGGCCAATACCAGCTTTAAGACGAAGCAGAACTTGCCCTACTCGTTGCTTTGCGATCCCAAGGCGACCCTCATCGGTGCTATTGGCCTCAAGAAGCCCCCCAAGAACACTCAGCGTGGTGTCTTCGTCGTCGACAAGTCCGGTAAGGTCCTCGCCGCTGAGCCAGGTGGCCCGGCTGCCACCGTCGACGTCGTCAAGGCGCTCGTCGAGGAGGGCGGCGCTGATGCTGAGCCCACTGCCGAGACTGCTGCCGCCGACGCCAAGGAGGAACCCGCCAATGGGGATGCGAAAGATGAGGAGAAGACGGAGGAAGCCGCCGACGAGGCCGAGAAGAAGGATGAGAAGGAGGAGTAATTATAGTACTGCGATATAAGTATAATCTTGAGCTGGTGATAAATATTTCAACTGGAAAGACTGGTGGGAGGAATGCGCACGATTTGTTTCCGTTCTTTTTTCTTCTTCTTCCTTTTCCCCCTTTTCGTAGGGTAGCTGGGAATTGATTTGGTGGCGTTGGTCTTTTGATGATTTAATGCACCTTGTCCCTCTTGCCTCGACTTCGACGCGTCGCTCTCTGGTGATGCACGCCGGACGCCATAATTGTCTGTGTATCACCCCTTGGGACTCCAGCATTGCAGTTTCGTGAGGGAAGTGATGTGGATACTGCTCTAGAAGTCGGGTTGCAAATTGAAGCACGGCTATTGCTTCGACCGGCTAAACCCCGGCTTCCCGGGCCTGCCAGAAACTGGAGCACGCTTTCGACCCGGGCGTCATATCACATCCAACATCCAAGCTCGCCCATCAACGACTGACCTCTTCTTCCCTCTCTCCTCAACCCTCGACGTCGCCAACATGGCCTCTAAGGCAGTTGCGAAAGCTGCGGCTGGCGGCATTGTGGAGATTTCCAAGGTACGACGACCCGCGGCCTCAATTGGCCGACAACCGACGAAGCTGCGCAAAACGACAATCACGAGCAGCATCACAAACCCTCCTCCTTATCCTCCTCCGACAAATAATGACCCCATTGCGCTAGTTCCGAAGACGAGCCGATAACTGACAAAGCTTCCTCCGTAGAAACACACCCTCCAGTCCACCGGCGTCTGGGAACGCATCCGCCGCTCTCTGTCCCTCGATCCCAACCGCTCCTCCGGCGTGCCCTTGAACACGACCTTCCGCAACCCACCCCCCGGCGCGCAGGACCCCCTCGCCTACGACGATCCCATCACCGCACCCGCGGGCGACATCGCCGACAACCCGTACTGGAAGCGCGACGCCCGCCGCAACTACCCCGCCCTGAGCGTCGTTAACCAGGCCGACGTCGTCGGTCTGTTGTCCGTCGGCTCCGCCGCGAACCCCCGGGTCGAGCTCATCGGCGAGGCGGGCGAGAAGGCCCTCGTCGCCGCGCAGGAAGAGGCCAAGGCTTCCGGTCTGGCGCCGTATCTCGAGAAGAACGCCGCCAAGGCCCTCGAGGCGAGCAAGGAGACGTTCTTCACCAACGGGCTTCCCCCCACGCCTAGCGGTCACGACTTGAAGAGCGGAAAGTGGGATGTGCATAAGTACAAGGTCAACGAGGACCAGTCTTACGGTGATGCGTAAGTTTGACGTTTGAAGTGGGTGAGATGATTGTGTGATTTGCTAATGGACCACAGTTACCCTTGCAGGACGTTCACTTGAGCGATTAGGACGAGGGCTTTCAGTGTGACGGGCAGCTGTATATATGAAGGGTAGATTTCATTAAATGTTTTCCCAAATCTCTTGAGTCTTGTCTCAAAAGTACTTCATTATCCTACGCCGCTTCGGTTAGGTAGCTCAACATCATCCAGCCCTTCCCGTGCGGATACCCTATGATGGACAAACGCCACCCATGCCAGAACCAGAAACCCCCTCAAACTTCCTTCGCCTCCGTCTTGGGAGCCTCAGCAGCATCTTTGGAGGTAGAGCTCTCCCCAGTCATCCTCTCGATGATCTTGAGCTTGCCCTGAGCCCTCTTGAATCTGTCGTCAAAGTCGTTGACCGCCTCGTCGTTATTCTCCTTCGACAGGGTCTCGGGCTCAACAAGCGCAAAAGCTGCGGTGACATTCTTTTCGAGTCTTGCGTTTGGCGGTAGGGGCGGTAAAGAGCATGTCTTTGGTTCTGTTTGCTGCTGTCGGGATGGAGGTGATGCAGCGACTGCGTTGGTCTTTTGCGGGAGCGACAGTCTATTGGCCCAAATGACGGAGCGGCCGTGTATCCTGCCGCTCTCGAGAAACTTGTCGTAGCCCTTTGCGAGACCGACGGAGCGGCCTTCAATCTTTCCTGCGAGGATACCGTCTTCGGTGCCTTGGCGGTAGCCTTCGGAGAAGAATTGCTCCTCGAGGTTGAGGACGTCGTCGAAGGGATCTGAATCCATGAACGACATGATTGTCTATCTTTGTCTTTTGAAAATAACGACCCAATTTTTATCAAGGGTGAATAAAGATGGTTACGTTGCGCAAGGTTTGCCGTGTCGAGGATGCTGTTGAAGCTGATGGCGGGGGTGATTTCCGATGATGGCGGGGCAAATTTTTGAGCGTTTTGACTCAGCGACTTTTCGTCGCCTACGGATACCTATAGTGAACTTCACTCTTACACACCCGCCTGATAATAACCAGCCGGCCAGCGTCATTATATTTCGCCAACTCAACCATAAGCTTGATTGTTATCTAAATATGTAGAGAACTACTGAGACCCAGCCGAGCGTTTGCTTCTGAGAGATGGATGGTAGTTCGGCGAGCGGGAACACCAAAACCAATACGGCTGACAAAGTCCTGCTCCATAGCACAGCTGAGTATTCCGCTTCCAGATCAACGACTGATGAGCACGTGAAGCAACTTGTTGTGCAACTATGACCGGATGCAGGCAGAAGAGAAACGTACCCTGATTGCTCACAAGAAATCTTAGCCCGTCTCGGTCGGAAAGGCCACGGTGCCCACCTGTTTCAAAAGCGCAGCCGCTCGTTTTTGAAGTTATCGCGGGAATCTATCCAGAAAAGAGCAAAAAAAGGAGGAAAGAAAAAAGCTAGTACCTATGACCGATATTGCGCCTCGTTCGAAACTCCTTCATGGTATCCGCAGCCCGTTCGACGCGACGCCAAAATTGGTTGTCATAATGAGCTTTACGGCAACGGTGTCGGATCGGATCCATCATTTGCGTAAAGGCTAGAGGCATTTCTTGCAGCAGTTTTCACACTTTACATGTATTACCAATACTTTTCATGGGAAAGAGCCTTTGCCTTACTCCCTCGTTGTCACCAATGGCTAAGATTGAGGAGCGTATGAAGGAGACGGTCTCTGATGTGCACGTCTAGGCATTGATGATAACCTACATCTGACAAGAACATAAATGTGTGTCATCTGAGAAATTTTCAAGTGGTAATCGACTCTAAATCTCTTCTATAACCCTAAAAAGAGAACAAACAAGAAGACCGCAATTTTTCATGTATCATCACCCAATACCCCAGCTACTGCAGACCGAAAAACATGCCGCCATTGGCGCACACAACCTGGCCGGTACACCAGGCCGATTCCGCGGAGACAAGCATACCGACAATACCGGCAATTTCACCAACGTACGCGGGACGACCACCGGCCTCTTCGGCCTCGGCAACGAGCTCGTCCGAGTCAACGCCCTTTCTCGCGCGCATCAGGGGTGCATGCTCGATGAAGCCCTTGATGAAGCGCTTGAACTCGGGCGTGTTGCCCGCGTACATCTCCGTCAGGACGGGGCCGGGATTGATGGCGTTGACCGTCGCGTTCTCGCTGAGCTCGCGGGCCCACGTGCGCGTCATGGCTTCCAGCGCGGCCTTGGTGCCGCCGTAGACGCTCTGCTCCGGGAAACCGGCCGACGAGGACACCGAGGACATGTTGACGATGCGGCCGCTGCGGTCTTGCGGGAGGTATGGCTGTAAGGCCTGGACCAAGAGGAGGGGACCGAGGACGTTCACGCGGTAGGAGACGTCGAATTGGTCGATCGTGATGGAAGGAAGGAGGTTGTTTTGGGCGACGCCGGCGTTGTTGATGAGAATGTCGACTTGGAACCTGCCGTCCTTTTCGAAATGGGCTTTGGCTGTCTCGACGAGCGAGCGAGGACCGGTTGTGGTTCCCATGTCGGCTTGGACGGTGAGGACTTGGATGCTGTGCTTGGTCTTGAGGTCGTTTGCTACTTGCTCGGCGGAGGACTTGGAGGAGGGGGAGGTGTAGCCTAGGATGAGATTGCAGCCTTTCGAGGCCAGGTTCTCTGCGATGGCCACACCAATGCCTGGTTTTTGTCAGTCGACATTTCGAAGAGTAAAGACGGTGAACGCAAAATGTGTGTGTGTGTGTGCTCACCTCGAGAGGCACCGGTGACGATTCCGAGCTTTCCTTCCAAAGAACGAGACATTTCGTAAGTGTTTGACTGATTCCGTTCAAATTCGGTTGTACATATGCACCCAACAGATCAATGGATCACGCAAATGTTGCAAAATGTGGGATGACGAGAAGAGGAAGAAGACAACAGATAGATGTTTGGAGTAGCTCACGAGGACGACAAGGTAGCTCTTATAGCAAACGCAAGGGCCAGCTTACCCAGCCTAAGAACTGGGACCCTAGGAAACACGATCTCCTGATTCGGCAATGCTAGCAGTTCTCGTGACTCTCCTGGTCTGGAGGTGAATGATGAACCGCCCAATGGAACGCATCCTCGTGGCAGGTAAAGATCCTGGCGCAGGTGCCCCTCGAGACAAGCTCTTGCGAGGGAAGCTACCCCGCTGTCGCAAAAAGCTGGCCCTGTCCGGGGGAGATGTTGGAGCTTGCCCCGCAGCCGTGGGCCAGAACCCGCCGCAACGGCGCTGAAATGGGAGACCCCCACGTCATTCTCCCGCGCCAATCCTATGGCTGGGCTTGATGCGCTGAAAGGGTCCCGTCTGCGTAACTAGCGCGAAGGCGTTGTACTGTGAATTCTGAACGGGGGTTTTAGTCTGTGTGTGTGTGTGTGTGTGTACGTTGTGTCCTTGAGACACGGATACGCGATTCTTGTTTGAAAGCCCAAAATGGATCAGCGAATGACGGACATGGGCGCAATCGAGTGTTGCATACGTGGAGATGTACTGGATGAGAGACGTCTTGGGCCAGCGCAAAAGATTCCGTGCAAATCCAAACAAATCAGTTCCCAGTAATATCTGATTCTAAGAAATTCTCGTCGGCGTCCAATAATTCGAAATCCGTCAGTTCCGAGACAGCAACTGCTGCCGCTCAAACATGTAAATGGCGCTTAAACTTGCCGGAACAGTAGGCACCGAGACAAGACAAGCGGTAAAGCACAAGATGAATAAGAGACGCACCGAGATCCAGTGGTTGACTGCAAGTTACGGAGTCAGTTCAACATAGTGTTGATAGACATTGAAAGCCACCCGGCGAAAGGTGCTCAATCGCAATTGGCGGGGTACTGAGCGGCACTCGGAGCCTTGTGCGATAGCGATGGTGGGGTCACCAGCAGCCACCCACGACTAGGGTCTCTCTGAAAGTTCACCTTCCCTCTGGTAGCACTCTGCTCATCACCAATTTCCAACCCACACACCACACGCACCCCTTCCACCACCTCAGCCTCGCGCGCGATACTTAACCACACCGGACCACAGGTCAGCCATACAGCCTCGTCACCGCGTCCAATCCTTACCTCCGCACGACCCGGAGGAAAAAGCCGCCCACCATGGATATCCGTGTCCTCAAGTCTTCCGACCTCCCCCTCATACAACACGCCAACCTCGAGAATCTCCCTGAGAACTACTTCCTCAAGTACTATCTGTACCACGCCCTTTCGTGGCCGCAGCTCAGCTATGTCGCCGTCGACGTCTCCCGACCCAAGCGCACGCCGTACGACTACCCCAAGATCGTCGGCTACGTCCTGGCTAAGATGGAGGAGGAGCCCACCGACGGCGTTGCCCACGGCCACATCACCTCACTCAGTGTGATGCGCACCCACCGCCGTTTGGGTATTGCTGAGAAGCTGATGCGTCAAAGTCGTATGTCTCTATTCCTGTCAATTGATCCCACACCTTCCGTCGCCTGGGTTCCCTTCAACAAAAGTCCGAGATCTTGAACACGTGCTGACGGACACCTTGCCAGAACTCGCCATGGTCGAAACCTTTGGCGCCCAATACGTCTCCCTCCACGTCCGTGTCTCCAACCAGGCCGCTATTCACCTCTACCGCGACACCCTGGGCTTCAAGACGGAAAAGGTCGAGAACAAGTACTACGCCGACGGCGAGGACGCCTTCTGTATGAAGCTCGATCTGAGCTACATCCGCGAGCAGATCCAGGAGGACCGCGAGTGTGAGGAGGGAGACGAGCCCGCCGCCGATGAGGGTGAGGCTGTCGGCGATGTCGGCCGCGATCCTAACGCCAGCGACAAGGACAAGAAGCGCAAGGTCAAGGTCGGCCGTGGCCTGGGTGTCGGCGAGCTGGTCGAGAAGAACGAGAGCAGCAAGAACTAGAAGTTGAGCCGGTCCGGTGATTCTGTGACCCTTACAACGCGTCAGCGCTGCATTCAAGAATGGAAGAGGGGACGTGCTCTCGGAGGAGACAGTAGAGAAGAGGGGCGCGCGTATCCGCAAGCGCGCCCTAGTTGCGCTGTCTGAGGACTATTTACTAACCTCTGTCTTGGGGATTCGTTTGCCGCAAGACGCACTTCAAGCTCCCAAAAGGGCAACGAACTGTTGACCTAGAGGAAAGGGTACGATGGCATAGGGACATATGTCCCGAAGTGATGCACGGGTTTGACGATTACGAAAGGATAAGGCGCATCATAGCACGGCAACCAAAAAGAAATAGAAGAGGCACGGTGATTTCATTCAATGAAGCAATGATCCCCTCCCCATGTTGTACGTTTATTCAGCTGGCCCGATAATTTGTTCTGTCGTCACCACCCTCCGTTGGCCTTCCTATCCTCCTCCGCCACCAGTTCCCTAGCATACTCAGCGTCTGCCTCGATCCGGAGTTTCTCTACGTTATCTGATATCTCGTCAATCTCCTCCACAAGGCGCTGCGCCGTCTGCTTGCCGCTCGAGCTCCCGCCCCTTGTCCAGAGGCCCGATCCCCGACCACCACCACATCTGCCTCTCCCCCTGCCGGAGGGGTTGTCGAGCTCCCTTGTCGCCTGCTCGAGGCGGACTCTGTCTAGCTCTTTCACCTTTTGCGCCAAATCCTTTTCCATATCCTGTAGCGCCCTGTTCAGTGATTCCGATGAAGGATGGTGTGGCGATGATGTCGTGGGGGATGTGGGATCGAAACCTCGGTCTCCCCCTGACGGCCACGCGCCCGGAAAACCGCCCTGGAACGGCTGAGGATGGCCGCGGCCGCCCCATCCTTTACCGAATCCGCCAGCCCAAGGACGACCTCCCGAGAAACCTCCACCAAAGCCCCTTCCACCTGTCGGAGCGCCCCAGTTGGAATGGTTTGGAGCATTCATGTTCGGAACAGGCGGGACAGGTGGTACACCGGGTGGGGGCGGGATAGGGGGCGTGTGCGTGAATGGCTGCTGAGGAGGCGTGATACGGGGAGCAGGAGGAGTGTGAATCACGGGCGGCGGAGGGACGTGGACATGTACGCCGGGAGGCGGGAACGGCGGAGGCGCACACCAAGTTGGTGATTGGTGATGGTGTCCTCGACCGCCGCCGCCCCGTCTACCCTCCCTCCTCGACTCTCTCTGCTCTCTCCTTTGCTCCCTGCGCTCCCGCCTCTGCTCCCTGCGCTCCCTCTTCTCCTCGCGTCTCTTCGCGTGCCTCTCTCGGCGTTTCTCTTTGCGAAGGGCCCGCTGGTGGCGTTTGAGCTTGCGCCAGTCTTGCGTCAGGGCTTTGATCTCTGCCTTCAGGGCCTTCTCGTCGATTGGAGGTGTCCCTGGAGACGAAGCGGTGTGTGGGTCTCGCGCCTGTTCTCGGGCAGCCGACCTCGCAGAGCGTATTTCTGAACGCAGTTGCGCTACGTCGGCTTTGCTGATGGGCTGGTCTGGGTGAGAGAGCCAATTTGTCACGCGCTGCTTGTACATCGGCAGTTGTGCTGGGTATAGGTCCTCGTAGTCGGGCAGGGAGCCGATGGAAGATGTTGAGGAGTCTGAGTCGGTCGATGCTTCGGAGGAAGAGGAAGACGACGAGGATGAGCGGCGGTCAGAGGGGTACCTCCCGAGAGGACGATCACGCCCGCGGCCGTGACCACCGCCTCGATGGCTGGGGAATATCGGATGGTCTGGCGGGGGTCCTGGGGGCGGCATGTGCGGTCCGGTTGGGAACGGTCCGGGTCCCGGTCCAAACATCGGGACCGGTCCGGGTGTGGCATGCCATGGCTGGCCGACATAAGGTTGTCCTCGAAAGGTACCAGCGTTGTTGCTGTTGCTACTGTTACTGCCGAACCTGATGCCCCTCTCATCAGCGACGAAGTTGCCCATCCTAATGCCATTGGCATCTGCCACAAATCGGTCACCGATAGAGATGCCGTCCTCGCTCAGCCTGATTCCTGCAAAGCTCCAACTCCGCGATCCGGAAGGTTGATGGTGGGGCACAGTTCCCTGGTGAGCATGCGCTGGAAACGGCATCGGACCCCCTGCACCAGCCGAGGCAGGACTCTCGATGCTTCGATCAAAAGATTGATCCCAGGCTCCCGGCATCCGCAGCTCCTCCGCCTCCGGGGCGAGTCGAACGGTCATACTCCGCGGACGGAAGAAGCTCTCGTTCCATTGTGTGACCACGTCCTCTGCGTCTTCCCTCCGAAAACCTCCATTCGCGGCAGCTGCGCCGGGGTCGGTTTCCGGGTCGGAACGAATCTGGTCCAATTGCGCGGACGCATGGCTGCTGCTGTTACTCGTGCTCTGGCCGCTGACGCTATTACCGCTGGATGCGGCCGCAGCGACGGCGATGGCTTCCTCCTCGGCCTGTAGCTTGCGGTTGATCACAGCCTCGTTGCGAGCCGCGGCGTGGTGGGGAATCAGGACGTTGATGAATGTGGCCCAATCTTGCTGGTTGACATCGCGCGCCGCCCAGGCCGGGATGTAAGGAACGTCATCTGGGGTTGTCGAGGATTTGACGGTGATGGTGTGGACAAGCTGTTCGCGCGGGGGGAGAGCCGGTGGAGGGCGGGATTCGAAGTAGACTGCAGCAAAATCCGAAATCGCCGTGGACGGTGCGTTGTTTGAAGTACTCGCGTTGAACAGCGAATTGTGGTGGGAATGCGGTTGGGTATCGCCTGTGCGGGGGGTTAATGGCGGGGTGTAAATGATTTCGCTGTGAGATGAAGCGTGAGACGACACTCTGGACGCGGCATCGTCGGACGGGATGCGTGGTGAATTGGAGTTGTTGTTGGATATCGCGGTGCGACCGGCAGTTGAGTAGATATCGGTCTCGGAGTAAGGGGGAGGTGGGACGTCGTCAATGTCCGGGATTGGTTGTCGCATGGCCATTCGCGGTGATACTCTGATGATTTTGGTATTGTGAGCTTGGTGAAGCTATGACGCGCAGGGATAAGATGACATGGACTATGATATCGATCTGATTATAAGTAGGTAATACGGAATGATGAATCAGACGTGGGAAAAAAAATGAAAACCAGCCAAGATGACAAGTAGGACAAGAAGAGGTCAAGAGCTCATCGGCACATCGGCAAGTTGGTGGGATCATATGGCTTTTCCATAAGCTGCGCAGGGTGGGCTCTCTGGGCTAAACTCCGTTGACTCAATCCTACACGTCGTGCGTCTGCCAAAGTCCGTCCATCTCAAATACCCATGCTTTCCCGCTAAACCTAGTGAATCTTACTGGATAAGGACATCATAGCTGCCTTTCAGGACCCCCGTTCGCGTAGCCTTACGACGTTCGAGCCCTCTAACCACAAACCACGAACGACGGTTCGTCACTGACAACCTAACAATGAGGGGTGGACCCCGGGAGCCCAGTCGGCGCAGCCGGGCTCATGCTAGGTGAAGATAAGCATCAAGCTTGATTGAGGGACACCCTTGCCCTTGACAGGCGCAGCAGTACCTTAACCCAGTAAAACTACTGCAGTATCTTGCGAGGGGGGACGCGTTGTTCGCCAAACGCCCGAAAAGATGCCACTGCCCAACTGTCTTTCACACTTCGAAGCCCCAAGTCGGAGAAGCCTTACTGCAAGCTGCTGACGCGGCCCCCCTGCGGACGGGAAAGGCAGCAGCGCACTCCATCTAAGACCATTCGGTGTGACTGAACTGCCAAGCGCACCGTGGCCATCCACACAAATGACAAAGCCCCAAACCCCAGCCATAGCCCCTCCTCTCCAGCGGGTCTCCCACGCCGTTGGGAATGCCAACCCCAAAAGTGAATGGCTCCGACTCAACGCCGCTGCCGAATCAACCGACCCTAGCCCTAGAACAGACTGAGGGTTACCACCTTACGCAGCAGTGTGCCAGTGATATGACCACACCAATGATTATGTACTGTACAGTCCCAGGCTATGCATGCCACGCCTGATGGTCCCAATGACTGGTCAGGTCCCCAAAATTTTCTTCGGTTTCGTCTTCGGACCACGAATCGCCACAAGGGCCGCGGACACCGTGGTCGCGTCCCGGCAGGGTTGTATGCAAGATATTTCTCGCGATTTCGGGCGTGTCCGATATCATCGGTCAGCCTCAGTGCTCCAGAGATGGAAATCAACGTCTTCCGGCTTGTAATGATCTGCGATGATAGTCGAAATATGGTTACGAGAGTGCGCGCCGCTATCGAGGTGGTTAGCTCTCTGTCTGCTTTGCGCGTATTTGGCTTCACTTACAGATTGGTGATGTAGGTATCAAGCAGCTCCGGGGTGACGAACTCGCTGACGGCGCTCCGAACCTCGACGCCGTTAACGAGGGCTCCATCTGCAAAGCTCACATGGCTCATGGAGCTGCCCCATTCCACCAAACTCTCCTCGTCGAAGTAGCTCTCTGGGCAGAGCTTATAGACACCGCTGAGAACAATGACAGGGTTGCCCTGCTCCTTGGCCGCACGCGCGATGACGCCGGCTCCCGCGTCGGTAAGGATGCCACCGTTTGCCAGGACAGCTCTTGCGCTCAGGATAACTTTGTTGATACGTGGCATATAGGCCATCATACCACCGTTCTGGATGCTAATCGAGCTGATGCCGGCGGCATCCAACTTCTTTCTAAATGATGCATAAGGAAACTCGTCAGTGCCTCTGGTCGGTTCGGATGCGATGAAGACAGTGAACATTCTTCTAGTGGCGGCGCGTAGGATGAATTTCTGTACGATGGCCGAAGGCCTGTGGACGAGAACGTAGTCGCCGGGATGTATCTGAACATCAGCGGCAGCGGCGATTTGATCGTCGACTTGGCTGATTTCATCTTTGAGCTCCTCGATACCCTCAATAACCTCGGACCTGAGAGCGTGAACCTTGGTCGACTGGCCACGGAGAGGTGTCGAAGCGCCGGAGTCCTTGCCAAATGGCGATCCAGCCATGATTGCGCTCGCATCCGCTGGCGGAGAGGCTTCGAGCAGTGAGAAGAGAGACTTGGAGACATGGAATGAGCTTTGGGAGGTAAGAGCGCCGGGACGGACCGGTCTCGGGCCGCTTGACATGTAGTCAGATCCCGCATCTTGCTTGGTGTAAGTGGAAGGAGGCCACTGGTGCTCGAGCTTGGAGGGGTCCGGCACTGCCGTGGTCGGAGTAGCTCCTGCCTCTGTAGCTGTCTCGCTTGCATCTTCGTTTCTGTCCTCCACTGCCTCGTCTCTGATCAGACTCAGAACTCGTCTTACAATGTTACCAACGACAAGCTCTTTGGGCTGAGCTGCGATTAGGCGCAAGCCGATCTGTTGAACCTTCTCTAGAAGCTGTTCGGCATCAGACCATTTGGACTTGGCAACGACTTGGAGGAGGATATGCGCGGTCGCAACGGCGCAGAGCTCGGAGCCCTGAATCTGTCTTCGCTTCAAGAGCCTGCAATCCGAGAGTTAGCTTAGGATAGCACGGCTTGGAAGGCAAGGCATCATACGAAATTAGACCATCAATTGAAGCTTCCAGCGTCTTGCCCTTGAGCGATTTGAGGTACCGCTCGAGGTCCCCTGCGCTGGGCTTTACAGTAGCCATTTTGAGTGTGTGGAAGTCGGTGGCAGAAAGGGCCGAGGAGGGGGAGGAGTCGCGGGGCTGTCGCGAGATGGCTAGGGTAGTTCGCCGGCGAGCCGAAGTCGCAGAAGACTGATGAGAAGGTCTAGAGTAGTCTTCAGGTCCGTCGGGACGCGTAATGCACAATTTTGTGGTCGATTTTCTGGCTTGGATCGGGTCGGGGTGTTCAATTAGAGATTGTGCGAGACCGATTGTGACTCAACATTGAAGCTGGGGGAGAGGCACAATGGAGACCACCCCTGTCGCACCAAAAAATTCGAGGGGCATTGGGTGACTGGCGGGCCGGCGGCAGCTCCAGACTTTGGATGACCCACGGGGCGCGACTTTGAGTGACCACACAGATCTCGGCCCGAAGTAGCCCGTGCTGAGGACACTCCACTAAAAGATGCCCCTCTTCCTATCAATGCAAAATGACGTTGGGGGTTCGAAGCAAGCTGCTAGTGATTCTGCCAGTGATGCGTTAGGGGCGCGCTGAACTGCCCACTAAGTTGGCCGATAAGGTAGGTAAACACATGGAGATCTCGTCCGTGGCAAATAGCAGGTGCACAACAACAAGTCCAGGGTAAACTTTTGAATGTCAATTGATTGTCTGATATAATTTTGTGAGAACTGCGCAAGTTTGGAAATTGTCCAGTTTACATAAAATCCCAACTCGCTCCCAAAAAATCCCAACTCGCTCTTACCGAGCCAAATAGTTGAGCCGCATGTACGGTAGGTAAGGTAACATGAGATGATCTATATTCAAAGCTTCGGGACAATTTGGCAGTGACAATAACCACAACTTGAGCCAAGTCCCTTGAATGTAGCCCTGCCAGCACCGTAAAAAATTATTTGGCAGCTTTCAAGCTTGAGAAGGCGGAGACCTTCGCACAAGCTGGATCGTAGTTGAATAAGTAAGAATGAGTAGCATGTTTGATTGCCGGATGACAGTGATTTTCTCACCAAAGCCGGACTTAAAAAACTTTATCTAAAACGCTCATGATTGACAGCTATACATAGATGATGCTATCAGCAGGGGTAATAGGAAGTGGCAAAGTAGCAGCGACCACTGATGACAATAAGAGGTTCCGACGAGCTTTAAACCGCTCATGAAGGTATCGTAAGTATTCGTACCCATAGATGTTCCCCTACGTAGGTAGACTCAGTGCCAGACGCAAGAGTTACGAGCTGACTGAACGGCAAAGGAACACGGATACGAGGCGTGGATCAGAAATGCGACCCTACTCTGGCGATAGACTCGATTCTGCAGTTCCCGATTCATGACCTGCCTCTGTTCAATCAAACCTCTCAACGATAATGTCAAAAGTGGAGTTGGTTGTTCACATGCAGGAGCAAATGTCGAGCAGAATGGCTCGGGAATCGGCTGATGGACGGGAGGGAGCAATCAGATGGGAGACCATCGCCGAAAACCCATGGAATTTTATCGAGGGGCAACTCAAAAAGAAGCTCTGCCCGAAACCAGCAAAACAGAAAAAGAGCACGAAAAACCGCCTCCAAAGCTCTTGCTCTTGCTGTTGGTCCGATGGGTTGACGGCACTTTAGGTTGTGGGCTGAGGCATGTACATCAATTACGTAGCCGCTTGGCGGCAGCTGGCCTCCCCTGCTGCTTATAAACCCCACACCCCCCCATGAAAATCAACGCAGAGTCAACTGAATACAGGATGGCTGCAAATGGCAGTCTTCCAAAAAGGACACTGAATTCGCGGCTACTCGACACGTGAACCTCCAGCAGGCTCTCTTCACTCCGTCCCCCACAAGGGAAAGGGCCAGGGTCAACAAGCAGTGTAACCCCCAGCATCAGCACCTGCACCTGCAAAGAGCACCAGCATCAGCACAGCGGAAGCAGCACCTGGCAAGTGGCCAGGTAGGTGCACACAAGTATCGCCTCGGCAAAATCCCGTGTGGAAATACTTTTTGCTGGCAACCATCCATCACCGCGGCGCAAGCCGACCCAGCAGACTTGCAGAGTGTTGAGAGCTTGCTCCATCGCTCATCCTCGCACCTTGCACCCGCTTGCCTCCTGCAGCTTCCAGTCGATTATATCCACTGTCGAAGTCCACAGAACGGTGGGCGAAACAGATCGGTCCTCCTGTCCGTCGTTGACACCTCCAATCAGCAAATAAGTTCCCGTCCATCTCAACCACTAACCCCGGCCTCCTTGACACTGCGAAAGTCCCGACAGTCCGACAGTTCCTTCCTTTCTCCCCTCCCGGCCCTTTGGTCTTAGGTAGTCCAAAGCCCAGCACAGCAAACAACATTCGGCAAGTTTGCGCTGACGGCCACATCGCGGCTTAGTGTTCGTTTAGCACCAGACAGACAGACGAACCTTTTTCGCCAGCGCCACCACTTTCGCGCTTCTTTTTCCTACACGTCGCCTGTCCATGGCGAGTTGATTGCTGCTACTGCTTGGATTTGGGGGGAAATTCCATCTGGCTACCCCAGGGATTCCAACACTTCACCTCACCGCGACCGAATAAACACCCGATTCTCCATCTTCCCAGTATCGCTTCGACCAAGGCCACCCTCAGCACGCATAATTAGACGAACTCGCATACATTCGCTCGTTACTTCGATTGCTGCGCTGTTCGATCAGTTGCCAAAGCGTCCCTTAACCTAACGCGACAGCTCTCTCATCTCATCCTGTATTGCGCGGAACGTCTGGAACATTCCTGACCAGCAGGTTACCCCTTTTCTCCTGATACTCGACCATTTCCGCCCTTTCCGACCTCTCATCGAAAACGCCGCCGCCCCCATGCCTCATGGATTGCATATCCTGTCAAAGATGAACTCCCTAAATATCATAACTTCGCGCGTCTCTCCACCGCCAAGTCCGGTAGCTTCGCGATCCAACTCCCTGGGTTCGCTTGGCCTGGCGGTTCAATCTGACGACGACGACCAAACCGGCGAGAGCGCGGAGAAGCAGGGCGACAACAACCATGGCGAAGCATTTCCTCTGGAGAAGTCTGCCTTTGAGAAGCACAATGATGGTCATGGCATGGATCTCGCCAGTGAGGCTACGCCATTGATAGGGGAATCGAAAGATACAACCTTGAGGTCGACCTCATGGCACAGCCTGCCGCGGCGCATGGCTGTCGGCTTCATCAATTCGCTACGCTGGGTCCTTTCCACCCTTGTTTCCCCTGGAGTATGGCTCATCGCCTGTCTCTTCGACGACTCTGGCGCATTTTCGCCGTTCGACCAACTGAAAAGGCTGTTTGGCTTTGGCGGGCGCAGGAAGAAACTTGCCGATTTCCCTGAATCGAACGCCATGGACGAGAAGTCGGGTAAACAAGGGAGCACTGGATACGGAGGTGTTGTTTACTCTCGACCACTCGGATCGTCAGGGTCATCATCGTCAGGTTTATCTTCGGAATCAGAGTCAGATGCGGATCGTAGAAGGGGAGGTTCTACTAGTCGCCACTCTCGGTCTAAGTCATCGGCAGAGGAAATCGCACCAGCACGAAGGTCTATACGCATCAAGTTACACAGCGACGATGCTCTGTCACAGCGCAAGCATAGGAAAACGCAGCCTGCTGCTGCACGCCCCAAGGGAAGTGGTGAATCCGGCCGCTCCGACATATCCGCGCAGCTCAAGTCTCCGACGTCTCCAGCTGGCGCATTGACGAGATATCCAAAGACACCGGCTCCTCCTCGACCACTGATACCGCGCCGACAGCCTTCATACCTAAACGTTGAACCGACCGATCCCAAATACCAGAAGACGCTCATCTTGGATCTCGACGAAACTCTGATTCATAGCATGTCAAAGGGCGGCCGCATGAGCACCGGACACATGGTTGAAGTCAGACTCAACCAGACGTACGTTGGTGCCGGAGGCCAGACCTCGATCGGACCGCAACATCCAATTCTGTACTGGGTTAATAAGCGTCCCCACTGCGACGATTTTCTTAGAAGGGTGAGACCGGCAAAGTCGCCAAAACGAGGGCTAATATGCTGACACACGTGCAGGTTTGCAAATGGTACAATCTCGTTGTCTTTACAGCATCAGTTCAGGAATATGCGGATCCTGTGATTGATTGGCTAGAGGCGGAACGAAAGTTCTTCTCGGCGCGTTACTATAGACAGCATTGCACATTCCGACAAGGCGCCTTTATCAAAGATCTCAGTTCGGTTGAGCCTGATCTGAGCAAAGTAATGATACTGGACAATAGTCCTCTGAGCTATATGTTTCATCAAGGTATGTCGACGAGCAGTTAGCAACAGCCCTGGTAGTTAGTCTGACTGGTGTGCTTCCAGACAATGCAATTCCGATTCAAGGCTGGATCAATGACCCAACGGATAACGATCTGCTTCACTTAGTGCCTCTACTCGAGGGTCTGCAATACGTGTCGGACGTTAGGGCGCTGCTTGCATTGCGCGGAGGCGAGGACGGCCAGCACATGGCGTAAAGATTTGGGTCTGTAGAGAATACTGGTATTTTGGCATGGGAATAGCGAAGCGACCACCAGCGAATTCAACCACGCGGTGCAGCGCTGTATTAATAAGAAATTCTGAGAAATTACGGCCCGGAGCCTTGCGTGACATGGCGTGGCATCAAATCTCATGTGCGCTTCTGGTATAACGCCACGTTGCTGGTAACCTCACGGGTGCTAATCTCAAGATTCCCGAACCCTATGCCCAGGGACTTGGTTAGATTTAGATCAAGACGACGTATATCCCACCATATTCATGATTGCGTCTTCCTTGTCTCGTACCTGGCTAAACTGATATCGCCGGGCGTTGCCGGGTTCGACCTCGGATGTCAACGGACGGCGACTTGAATGATACAATAAATACGTAGTTTTGCGGAAGGACAGAAGAGTAGCCCAGATGTTCATTCCAAAGCGGCAACAGTTCGTGGGTCCAGCCACCGTGTTTCCGATGGGTCGATTCTGTTCCGCACCGCCTTGGATGTGGCACAAGCCACCGAATCTACATCTCGATCAGATTCACTCCAGCTTTCTTTTCCACAAGATTCCTTGCGTTCGTTTTGGCATAGCAGCGAGGATGCGAAATTCACAGGCAGTGGGGGAGGGGAGAGGGGGGGGAGACTGGAGGACAAGCTCCGAATACTCTAGGTCACCTCAGGGGATGTGATGTGCCGGATTTCCCAGGTGACGGGCAGGCTAGAAGCGGGATAGCCAGGGCCATGCGGCGAGGGAGACAGACCCCATTGGCTGGCCTCGACCAATGATTGGGGCCATAATGAGTTCATTGTGGGTTTGGCGGGGGGAAGGGTTTGGTGACATCATGCCTCGAGTGACGACATCACGACACACGCAGCTGAGTGCTCCAGAGGAGGCAAAGGGGAAATGGGAGCCACAACCTGAGGTGCTGCAGCAACCCCAGCGGAAAGAGGCTTGGTCGTGGTCTGAGGGGAAGGTGAGGGAGCTTGGGGCACACAGACGCAGCAGGGAAAAGCATTCGCAAGAGGGAGCTCCTGTGGCACGTCTTTGAACCCACCCCTGCTCGTAGTGCGTACACCATGCCCAGCTATGGCTCCAAAGGTATCCTCACACCTCGTCGATGAGGGAATGAGACTTCGATCCAGACCGTCTCCATTACCTTAGCTAGCTCTGTTTCGCCTGGACGGGATGTTGAGGGCGCGCTTGCTCTCGCTTGGCGGTGGTTCCTTACCACTTGCATGCAGAAGCTGAGGTCACTGGTAGCTCACACGTATTTCCACTTACCTCAGGCACATAAAAACCTGGCTTCTCCCGCCCTTCTACTCCAAACCGGCAGTTTACACCCTTCCCACAGTCCAATCGAACTTGAGTTTTCCTTTCACCACAAGATACCCAAATATCGCAATCATGTCTCTGCACTGTGAGTAACCTTCTCATTCAATTTGGACGAGGCAGATGAGTACCACATGATGCTCTCGATGACGCGATCCTCGCGGGATGCTACAACCCGTCAGCCTTGGACGATTGGAAACAGAGTGAAAGAAGTCTCATGGGAAGCTAACCTCAGAATGCGACAGACCTTCCTCCTGTCAAGCCTTCGGCCATTGCCCTCGGTACCATCTTCAACCACACGGCTGAGCTCGCCGGTATGTGATACCTTAACTCCTGGAAGGCCTCGGCCGACCTAACCTTCCCAACAGTCTTGACTCCGCTCTTTGGCCAGACCTACCAGCGCGCCAAGGCTGCCAACAGCAAGGAGGAGTTCCTCCGCTCCAAGGAGGCCAACTCGGCCGCCGTCGCCTGGGGAACATCCATTGTCGGCTCTGCCCTCCAATCTTACGGAGTCGGCGCCCTCATCAACGCCACCGGCACTCTGTCCTACAAGGGTGCCGCGTACCTCGGCAGTCTCATCTTCTTCGCTACCTCAGCTCCCGGTGTATGTTCTTCCCGCTTCCGACCCAAGTGTATTGACTAATACGGCCACAGTACATCTCCCAGGTCTTCGCTGAGAAGCGTCCCATCGACACCGTCGGCGTCAGTGTTCTCGCCAAGGTCGTTGAGACAGTCGGCCTGTCCGTCTTCCTCACCTGGTGGGGAACCCGCACCAACCCCTTCGACTAAAATGGATCTTTAATGCGTTATAAATGGAGAGTTCTTACTGAAGAAGGAACTGCTCGTGTGCTATTACCAATGAGCTGAATGGGACTGGACATGGGGTTATAAGAGTCGAGACAGTCGAGACATTCGACAAGGCAACAGTGCCATGTACCTACACTTTCACATCTACTCAAGCCATGATTTCCTTAATCGATAAGATCAACAACTACCTCGCCTGCTCCGGTTAGATACTGACTATTCCATGCTGCTTAAGGGTAGTAATCTGTAATGGAAAGCCACTAGACCAAATGGATGTTCTCATATTGCCGTCGAAGTTCGCGACAAGGTGGAGGCATCGATGGCACACAATCTCACACATGCGGCCAATCTGCACTCATAAGGCAGCATAAACCGAGATTACTGCCGGGGTCAACACAGCCATACCCCGATTTGAAGCAGCGAAGCCTGGTCACAGCATCACGCAACTGCTCTAGAGTTGAGAAGCAGCTAGTTTCCTCCACACCTTCGCACCCTGACGGTTCCAACGAAGGTTTGATGATTTGAAAATCCTTTATTGAGTATCAACTGTACTCATGCAAGCAACCGTTAGAACGCCGATACCTTTTTTTCCAACCAGCAAAGGCCCATATGTCCGTGCCACAAGGCAAGGAGGGCATAGTACACCCAACACAGAGCCATTTTGCAATCATGAATCAACAACACCCACTCCGCTTTTGGCGAAGAACATTTCGTACCTGTTTCATCTGACACGGACGTCTCCTCGCTTCATGGCGGCGGTCGACAATCGTCGTTGTCGTCGTCGTCGTCTAATTCCAGAAAGATTGCTTCGCGGTCTCCTTCTGCACAAGCTTGACAAGTGCGGAGTAGATCTCGGAGTAGTCCTCACCGTCGTCTTCCTCGTCGTCGGCAGGCTTCTTCTCGGCCTTCTTGGCATCGGCGGCGGAGCGCTTCTCGGTGACCATGACGACGGAGGTCGGACGCTTTGTCTTGGCGGCGGCACCGAGCTCGGCGCGTGAGGTGACGAAGATGTAGGGGACGTTGTGGTCTTCGCAGAGGACGGGGATGTGGGAGATGACGTCCATCGGCGAGATGTCGCCGGCGATGATGACGACGCCGGGGAAGGAGGTGTTGTTGGGGGCGGAGGCCGGGGACTTGCGGAGGGTCTTGACGACCTCCTTCACACCGCGCTTGAGGGTGTTGTTCTTGGCGGCTGAAGGCGGGGGGAAATGTTAGCACCCACCGATTGATTCCAATCTCCGCGCCGGGAGGTCGCCAGTTTCCGGGTCTGATAAGGAGGAACATACCCTTGCGAATGGACTTCATGACCTTCTTCATGTTCTTATCGTCGGCCAGGGGCACGGCGAAGGGCACGAGGGCACCGACGACGGGGAGCCCGTCGGCCGTCTTGGCGGCGACATCACCGGCGGCGGCAACATCGGCGGCGACGTCGGCCTGGAGGTGCTCGTCGAGGGCGCGCTCGAGCTTGTCCTTCTTGTCCTTCTTCTCCTTCTTGTCCTTCTTGGTCTTGGACACGCCTCCGTCGGACACGGATCGCTTCTTGTCCTTCTTCTCCTTCTTCTCGGGCTTCTCGGCGGCCATTGTGATGGTTTACCGAGCTCGAAAGCGAAAAGAGAGTTTCGATTGGGCGGAGAAGGTGAAGGGGGAATGGAAATTGGGTTGGCTGCGACGAGGTGAAGCTCTGCTTGATCAGCCAGACTCAATTTTTTTACCCTTCCCAGTAGCCAATGCACCCTTTTTTTTTTTTGGCGGGCCCTGGATTTCTGCGGTGTTCAGGTATTTCCGTCCCGTCAGAGACCCCTGTTTTGGTGAGTCAGTCCACTTGTTTGGTCACGTGACAGAACGACCAATCAGAACTCGGGCATTGTACGAATGTCAGCGCAAGGTGTGTAAGTGACCAAAGACTCTTGATATTTACGTTAAGAGAGCAGGTTATGGATGCAACGCGCACTGACACCATTTGCGATAGCCGTTGGACCTCAACCGGATATCGTTGCCAACTTTGAGTAACTCACTGATCATGTATAGCAGCCGGATTCAAACGCTCAGGAGAAAAGAAGATATCTTTGGACCCATGTCCCGTGAAAGTAAAGGAACTCAAGGAGCCAGAGCTTGAGGACAAAAGAAGTAGCCTCGGTATTTTAAATCGTCAAAAAAATGGGGTTCTATTCCGTATCTCACCCTCTACGTATTTGATGTACACGTGTTTGACACAGGGAATCGTTGGTCCGCCTCTAGCATTCGTCCGCCATCGTCGAAGGAACTCGTTTACTCCTCGGAGTCACCGAACTCAGCGCGGCCCTGCTTGGAGTTCAAGTAGTGATTACTGCGTCACATGTCAGCCCACCGTCCAACAAGTGCAAGCAATCTTGACTTGACGAGGTTCGAGTTCGACCTACCGGTGGGTAGCCCAGTCCATGATGTACCAGCCAGCGACCAAGGGAGGGAGGACGTAAAGAACCTGTCCGCTGAAGCGGCGCCAGGTGTTGAAGACGGCGTCGTGAGCGGCACCGGCGAAGGGGTTCTGGCGGTTGGGGGCAATGCCGTAGGTGATGATGCCTCTCTGCTTCTCGCCACCTGCGTATCCGTCAGTTTCTCATTCCCTCTCTGCGAATTTCGCATGCGCGAGTCGTGTCGGTATCGAGCTCTGTAGCCCTCCTCCTCTTCTTCAAGTCTTCAATCCATTCGGTTCCCAGAAACCGTCACTCGTACATCCCTCAACGGCGTCTCCGTCGTCCATAGTCGTCGAGAAAGTCGCAGTTTAACGTACCAATGTGACCCCACCAGCCGAGGTGGCTGCAAAACAAGTTAGTAAACAGCGATCAAAGGGCAGTTGTAGCGGTTGCGCGGCGAGGCGGACAGAGGAAAGCAATTCGACTTGACATCTCGGAAAAGCCCGCACAGCGCTTGCATGCCAATTGACCACGAGAGAAGGCGATGACTTACTGGCTGTACTTTCCGTGAGGGATGCTAGGTCCCGAGGCAAGAGCTTGGGTAGGTCTCATCTTGGCGGGTTGTTGTGGTGGACGGTGGAGTGCAACCGGGCGTAGAGAATCGGGCTGTCGAACTGGGAATTGGAAGGTCAAATCAGACGAGGTTCAAATCTTGTCCCCTTCCTGCCGAACCCGAACGCAGAGGCGCACCCGATGTCCCGAGAAGGCTTAGCGCGTTTTTCCGACTTTCTTTCCGTCACCACTGGTCCAGCCAGTGCACCACCCCGACGACCCCGGTCACACCCGCCTGAATTTCCATGACGGAGCTTACCGCAGCAACCTGAGGAGCTTTCGACAGCTTCAATCCAACCTGTGCTTGCACGACAGCCCACTCACAGTCCCCTCCAACGCCAAACGGACCACCCGCGAAATCCGCCGGAGGACTTCACGACTCTTGATACCCCTTTTTTCTCAGCTTCCGAACTTTTACAGGAAAACACAATGGCTCAGGCTTTGGGCTTTGCATACCGCATGGCGGTACCTGCGGCCATCGGCGTCGCGGTGCTTCAGTCTTCAATCTACGACGTCAAGGGAGGAAGCCGGGCGGTTATCTTCGACAGGGTATCGGGTGTCAAGGAGACTGTTATCAACGAGGGCACGCACCTCCTCGTGCCGTGGCTGCAAAGGAGCATCATTTTCGATGTGAGGACGAAGCCGAGGAACATCGCCACAACGACGGGCAGCAAGGATCTCCAGATGGTCAGCTTGACCCTGCGTGTGCTTCACAGGCCCGAGGTCCAGGCTCTCCCCAAGATCTACCAGGCGAGTTGCGCTTAGTCTGTACTTGGCGGGTACATCTCATTGCTAACCGCCTCATAGAACCTCGGCCAGGACTACGACGAGAGAGTGCTCCCCTCCATCGGCAACGAAGTTCTGAAGTCCATCGTCGCGCAGTTCGACGCCGCAGAGCTCATCACTCAGCGTGAGGCCGTCTCAAACCGCATCCGTTCCGACCTGACCAAGCGCGCCGCTGAGTTCAACATCGCCCTTGAGGACGTCTCCATCACCCACATGACCTTCGGCAGAGAGTTCACCAAGGCCGTGGAGCAGAAGCAGATTGCGCAGCAGGACGCCGAGCGCGCTCGGTTCATCGTCGAGAAGGCCGAGCAGGAGCGTCAAGCCAACGTCATCCGCGCCGAGGGTGAAGCCGAGAGCGCCGAAACCATCTCTAGAGCCATTGCCAAGAACGGCGACGGTCTGGTGCAGATCAGAAAGATTGAGGCTAGCAGAGATATTGCTGCTACGCTGTCTGGCAACCCTAATGTTGCCTACCTGCCTAGCGGTGGCAAGGGCAGTCAGATGCTCATGAACGTTGGACGTCCGTAAAGCGTTATGTTATGACAGGGGTTTTGATGGAGAAAAGAAGGACTGGTCATGCTGTATTATAGACTTTGAAGGCAAGTCACCTCTTCAACAAGTGTAATCATAGGGCAACGATTTATGCCCATCGTTTGATCAATAAGAACTCACTCTGCTAGTCAAAATTCTTGCG
Source organism: Colletotrichum euphorbiae (assembly GCA_037178605.1). Classification (NCBI taxonomy): domain Eukaryota; kingdom Fungi; phylum Ascomycota; class Sordariomycetes; order Glomerellales; family Glomerellaceae; genus Colletotrichum; species Colletotrichum euphorbiae. The sequence continues at coordinate 94,497 of JAXCEF010000014.1, forward strand.
CAATGTATCCCCTTGGAGAGAACATGATATCTAGACGTTGAACATTACCTCGAGTAATATCCCTTTCAATCATCCTAACCAAAGAGCAAGGTACTCCATTCGAGCGTGTCCAGGGTTCAGCGAGCGCATCCTATTGTTCCCATCTGGGCATGTTACTTCTTCCGGAGACCATGCCTAGAAATTCGGGAGCTGGCTGAATTGGGGTGGATCGCATCGGCATGACTAGAATGAGCGTCCTTGCACTGGGAGTCCTAGGGCATGGGGATCCATAGCTGCGAGCACGAATAAAAGGAGGCATGCGCAAAATGACTGCGACTCTGTGACCTATTCTTTCCAGCCCTGGAGTCCCCCAAACCCGTTCCTCGTCTGATTCCCATCCACGTGGGTGGGCATATTCAGTGGGAGAAATGTCGCCGATGACTCACCAGGTTTTGTCGGATGTCGGATGATGGGTGCTGTTTACCGTCTTCACCGTCCCTTGGGTTCTATCCGAGCAGTATTCGGCAATGGAAACCAACGAAACACTCTTGAAGTGTACAAAAGAACAAGTCTCAGTCTCCATAAGCCTCCACGACTGTGACTAGCACAGCCCGCTTCGCATTTCTGGGACCGGGCAAGAATTCACCGAACACGACGAACCTGGATCTCGGTACGGCGTTGAGGACGACAGACTCGTTTTACAGAAGAACTTGGATACGTCCATCGGTACCAGGCTCCGAAACAGCTCAATACTAAGCTAAGGAGGCTCAACGCCAGGAGAGATCTACTTCGTTGGGCTTTCTCAAAGGCGACTGACGGGAATAAACATAGAGAACATACCCTATGAAGAGAGCTAGTGTGTATACCGAATACCACGCTCAGATGCCTTGATTCCCATAGCATAACCTCTAATTATTCTCGGGATGGCACCAACAAAGCAACTCCTTAAATATCATGGGATTTCTTTTTCTTTTGCAAAGAGGTCGGCGCTCATGCTCAAACCTTCAAAGCTAATGCTAGCTAAGGGGTGTTGAGTGAAGCTATATTCTTTGATAAGTCTAGGTGAGATGATATTTATTCCAGAACCTTAATTAAATTAGGCTGCCCGCATTCGCAGATATCTATAGGTTATTAGAGTAGAGAGAGTATATTCTAATCTTAATAGAGCGGGTAGTCTCATAGTTATTAGAGAACAGGCGAATTTTCGATCTTACATCGTCAGTAGTCTTAATACAACCTGACTTATCTGTGGTTGCAACTGCTGCCACATTGGACTCAGCGACTGTCTTCTCGTTGCCTTCTGCATATTGAGGCTTTTGAACCACAAAAAAAAACCCCGACTTTGGCTTTAAAGAACACGCGTGCCTTGACCGTTTTTAAAGACTACCTCCTAGGTTTGGCACGTGATGATGAAAATCACCATCCTTGTGTAAAATGGAACTTCGTCTCCCGCTGGCGTGAGATTATTTTACAGTATTCTTGAGAGCAGCCGTTCGTATACACACACGCGTCAACAGCCCTTTGATTCCATTTATAATGAAATGTCCATCTAAAGTTCTTTCTGTGTGGACTTAAGCGCGCACAGGAGCCCTTCATTGACCTCTTGGGCAGATATCCAACACGTAATGTCCGAAAAGAGCCGTGTGTATCATAGTCTGGCTCACCTCCCCCCTTCCCCCTTTCCCCCTGCAATCTCTCATCGAATGTAGCGTCTTGGGATGAGTCTCTCTTATCTAGGCAGGGTTCTGATGTATGTCAGTGCTCTAAGCATATGTGCTGCGTTTCTTTTCAAACCACGTTTGAAGAGCAGGGACATTTTGCTCGAAATTCCTTGGTGATGATGCGCATGGCCCCAAGGCGCAGGCATCAGGTCGCGTGGGTCTGACTTTATTGATAAATGTATTCTTTATGGCCTCATGTTTCTTCGCGGGTATCGCAACTAGATCTATTCCTGATATAGCAAGGGATACCCAAGCTATATGAGAGAGAACTGGGTACCGTATGACTGTCAGTTGAGCCGCTGGATTATGAAAGTGGAAGCCAAAGCCCAGAGTGAGGGCTGCTAATCCGCTTGGCTCTCGTCATCAGCAGTCCTACCCAATTGTTCTTCTCTGTCTACTGAATTCACATAGCCCCATGTTTCCGAGAGAGACAGGCCACGCGCCCCGGCAACAAGAGAAAAAAATCGAGTGGTGTTGTCAGCGACCCTCGCCGCCTAAAACCCCGGCGTACTCCGGGATTTTCATTGCATTAACTAAGCCATCATCTCAATGGATTCCCACCAGATCTCAATAGCCACAAAAATTGTTGCACATTCACTGACCATGGCCTCCACCCCCCCATACCAACTCCTGCAAACCAGAAGCGCCTTTGGAACCCCTCGCCTTCCAACCTCCCTTCATCCTCGTCGTCTGGCGTGGATCAAGCCCATAACACACGCCAGCAGAATGTCGTGGATAGGATGACACTCAAGGCGAACCTGGGTTGGGACATGGCACAGTTGTCGCCGAGAGATCACTTGTTGAAAGCAGATCCACTGGTCCAAACCAGCAGACACGTGCTGGTTCATTAGTAGACTCCCGAGCACACATAGTCTTCAATTTAAGGATCTTTAGCACTTAGGAAGCGTCCGTGTCTAGGGGCGCAGAGACACCGGCATTGGTTAATCCAACACAGATTTAATCGTGACAATGGCACGGTATTTTCGCCCACGCAATGCGACCTTAGTCTCACTTATCCTAGGCTGAACACTTTTTGAGTCCTCTTAGCATTTGGCGCGATCACCTTATTGTCCTGCGTAACAGAGCATTCAATGGTAGTATGAGCTACTTGTAATACTGGCATGGACTGAACCTCAAAAGCCCCCGAGAAGAAATTCTCTCATCCTCACGTCATGTACTTGGGCTCGTAACGAACCAGTCAACCGTCCCTAGCGGGATGAGAGCACACGCGAGTCAGCGCACGAATAACATATGGCCACACCCATAAACGGAGAAAAATTCAAAATGTATAAATTACGCCTCTTTAAACTCCCGACTTTCCTCAAACCCTAGATATCACACTTCATTCATCGAGAAAACGTAACACACGCGAGCTCCCTCCCTCCCAGTGCAATGCTAGTTTCATCACCAGTCCAATGTCCGAGGCTGTATAACGGGGCTCCTTACCCTTCCTATAAATGGGCGATAACCATGATCTTGCCCTCCCTCCTTATGCTAGCAGGTGATATAACCAAGTCTATTAGCACAGCGAAACAACCTCCGACAATTCGGTATGAATCGCCTGATTTTCTCCGCAAAAAGCACCGCCCCGCCTCTTCGTGTCCGTCAAAACTTTGTGTTTCCTGGCCAGCCGTGTCAAGTAGTCGATGTCGAGCAAAAGAGAGTATCGAGTTTGTAGTTGGATATATGGGCAGCGGAAAGTCGAACAGTTGAGGAATCAGAGTAGCCGATATGCGACCAAGACTTGGCTCTTCCTACTAGCCGTGCAAAGCCTGAACAGGCTTCTGGACCAGTATTGAAGAGATTCCTTCCGCGGAACGCTCCTGGGTACCGTGTGTGTATCGTTACGTAGTCATATAGTGCCGTGTTCCGTCAACCGCATTCCGCGGATTAGTCGGAGAATATGTCGTACAAGCGAGAAAACGGAAAACTAAAAACGCTGTCCAAGCTAGAATCATGCGTTTCCAGGCTTCTCCTCGGTATCGATGTGCCAGACGATGTAATTCGGCAGACCGACGACTCTGTATCCGGCACTCTTGGCCATCTTGGCGAACCCTTCCGTTTCAGCCTGGTTCTCGAAGGCGTAGCAGGGAAAATTGATTCCTGATCGTGTTAGACGTCGAGCTTTACAGACGAAAATGAAAACCAACCTGATCTGTGCACGTCTCCCTTGACGAGAATGTTGACACCACCAATGCCATCGAGGTCAAGCTCTTCATCCTTATTGTTGCGCCAATCACCCTCTCTGGCCATGTACCTACGGCCGGTATCGTACTCCTTGTAGCCTACATTTGGTCAGACGAGTTTATCGCATTAAGAGGCCGAAGTTCTTACCCTCAGCGAGAACAATGTCCCTATCCAAGGAGGCTTGAAGTCTGCGGCCCTTATCAGATTCAACCCAAGAGTTGTAGTCGAAGCGGCCCTCGATATCGCGTCCATCACGGTAACGGTGGAACCAAATGTCTGTTACGGTTAGCTTGAAAACTCCCAAAGTCGCGCGCGATACTCACTAGGCACAAGAATATCGGTGTCATGGGCGATAAAGTCCTCGAGAATCTTCTTGGGGCTGTCCACGATATCAACGTCGCGCCAGTAGATCCAAGAGTGCTCGGGCTTCAGCGCGGTAGACAGAAGGTAGTTGCGGGCGCGGCCCATGGCCTTTCTTCGGGGACCTTGAGCCTTGAATGAGTGACGCTCCTCAACGTTCTGTCCGAGATCGAAGCCGAAGTCCTTCTCGACAACCATGGCGCTGTTGAAGGGAATCTTGTCGGGGCGGCGCTGGATGCGATCCAGCTCCGAAGCAAGCACAGCGAGGGTATCATCCTTGGAGTCGCCGACGAGGAATGCAAGGTCGATCAGGTGGTGGGGGTAGGTTAACTCGGCGATCAACTCGAAGTACTTGGACAAGTAGGGGGCGGCATCCTTAAGAGGAGTGAGGATCAGGACGCGCTCCTCGTTGTTGACGGCCTTGCGGGTGGACTTGATGGGGTTCAGGTCGACGTGTTGGATGGACGTGTGATTGATCTCCAGGGGCTCGTGGTGGTTGAAGATGACGGGGGTCTGTAGGTGGCCGGCCCACGAAGCTTGCTCGTTGAGTGACATCTCCATGGGGGGTTTCGCGGGGCCCCAGCAGTAAAAGCTGTTGCGGACATCACATGTTAGCAAGCTTCGTCCTGATTGTTTCCCGCAGCGCATCGCTGAAGTGACGTTTTTCTCGCACCCCCTGATGAGCGCTGACGGCCATGGTGCAAATCAACATACCTCTGCATTTCAGCAGCCGACGTGCGTATGCCGCGCCATAGTAGCAGGATGAGTCCTGTGAGGGCGAGAAGCAGAAGGAAGCGCGTCTTTGTGACGATGGCCCATATCGCCCTCGTGGGAGGTAGCCTGGCCTGGGCTGACTTCCAGTTGATTCCACCTTTGGGGAGAAGCATGGCTCCTATAGAAATGGGGGTGGCCCTGGGACACCACCCTAAAAAGCTCTCTTCGCAAAGAAGAAAAGAATAACTGTCTATACGTTTGGCACGGCAGGCGTCCCAAATATCAGCTTTGTCGACGTCACGGCGAGGTCCGAGTCTTTGGCGCCGTCGTGATCGTGGTCGCGAGTTTTGTGGTTATGGTATATTGCTGACAGCAGCGTCGGCTTCGGCGGGCTGTACAATAGGTTCGCGCGGAGCAATGAAGGGTGACACGAGCCTTCGCAAGACTAAGTTGGAGTAGACAAGTTCGAGTCGAGCAAGGGAGGTGATTGATTGGGCGGTTTCGTGTCGTCTGATGGAGCGGCTCACGGAAGGGGCGCGGGCCAAGGCCGGCGAAAGTCACCTCTCGATTGCAATTGATAAGGTGACGGCAGAGAGAAGCATGCGTCAAGTTGCTTTCGCGGCTCTGAGGGATGTGCGAGTCGTGGGCGCGTATCTGACAGGAGAGATTTTGTACTTGTCGTTCAACCAAGTTTCTCTCTTCTGACTGAGGCTCTGGAATGCGCAATGGTTTCCGACCAAAGATTTTGTCAAGAACAAGAACGAAGGACGTTCAGGTAAGCCCAGCGGGAAGGGGAAGGGTGGGAAAGAAGCCACGCTGAAGGTCCTCCCGAGAAGGGAAAAAAAAAAAGGGTCGACCAGGAGTGCAGAGCAGGACCTGCTGGTTTATTTTACTGGTGTTGGAAGGAAGGCGAGGTAGAGATGCAGGCGTGAAATGGGGAGGGGAAGCGCGGGTCAGCCAGTGGTGAGGTACATGAGAGTACACACAGAGCTGGGCAGACACTGCGCACAGATTGGAGATGCCACGGGTACAGATTTCCTTCCATAATCAGCTAAAAGGCCTGTCAGTTAGGTACTTCAGTTACCTCAGAACAGAGGCATAGAAGCTACAGCCCGCGATTCGAGCCCGGGAGAATACGAAGAAGCAGCCAATAGTGACGCGGCAAAAAGTTTGAACAAGCCAGGAAAGTATCTCCAAGTCCTCTGTATCTTGGCCATTACCATTTCTCTGCAGCAGGCGAGATTGCTGCGAGCCGCCAAGCGCTTCTGGACTCGAGAGAGAGACTGCGCGGAAACCTGAAGGTACTGCGTCCTATTTCTCCAGCCCAGCATTGCGGTGTTGCTCCGCTCGTCATGGAGGACCGACCAATTTACAGGACATATTTGTCCCGTTCGCGCCAACATCAAGAAAATACAAGGATAAGGGTTGCCACGCAATTACTGATCCCTGCTGATTTTTTTGAGTTGAAGCAATCAAAAGCGTGATTTTATTAGCTGAAGCGATCTAATCTCACCTAGGCCTTATTAAGGGCTCTAATTAGCTAAATCTTATAGAGTTATTCCTAACTAGATAGAACCTACTATATATTTGGTAGAGCCTCTTAGGAGTATACCTACTACAGTCGATACCCCTGTAAATGCATAAGAGTCGGGCACTACACCCACACGCATTTTGAGCGGAAACTGCATATTTTGGAACACTGCTTCAATTCGTAATCAAGCCCACAATACCACTCAAATTGAAAATCTAAGTATAACAATAATTCATCTAATTCTATTATTTATAATAATATAAAAAAGTCCAAGATAAAACGTTATTTACTATGCTATTATTCCTACTAGAATAGGTAACTCCTGAATGCCCTCAATACACACACCTCTACTATAGTAATATACTCACAATTCTCTACAAATTAGAGGAGGTTATTAATATTAGCGAGAGCTTTCATAAGCCTAAATTTTGGCGTAAGACTTACCTCTTTAATATTATTATCCTCCTCTAAGGTATAAATATATCTATCTATAAATAATAGCACTCAGTATTTATAATTCTCTAATACTCTTATTATAACTTACTCTATTATATAAGGCTCTCCTAGAGTATTATTTTCTTTTATAGAGTAGAGAAACTCCTCAAGTATCTCAGAAAACTTAGTTAATATTACTACCTACTAAAAAAGAGTAGCTAAATTATCTACAGCTAGTCATTCTATTACTAAGGATATTAGAGTTACTAAATTAAGCTTAATAAGTAAAGAGTATCTCTAGTAGTTCTAAACTATTAATACCTTTAATATAGAGAAAAAAGCTTCAGATACGTAGCAAAGTATAATTCGCAGACTCATTAGCTTAATTAGATTAATAATATTAATATTTATAAGTTTATTTACTATCTAAGCGAGAAGATTATATTAGTAATAGCTCTTAAATATATTAAGAATCCCTTAGTGTATTAGCTAGTATTATGAAGTTATATTTAGTAGAAGAAATTTAATTTAAATATTAAGAAGTAGCAGCTATAACTCCATAACTAATATATAAGTAGAGAAGTTGTCTATAAAAAGTAAGACCTTTTATTTTAAGACTAGATATAGGTATTAAAATACTATAACTAGTATTCTATAATAGATTCTATAAACTAGGCGTTCTTGTTATACTTCTATGTAATACTAAAAGCCTCAAAGTTAAAGCTATAAAGCGTATGTAGAGTTTTTAACTTTCTAACTACCTATACACAAAGAGGATTATCTCCTATTATATTAGTAGTAAGGCCTAGCAATGTTCAGGATTTATCCCTCTTAATACCTACTTTATGAGAAGAGGAGAAGCTACTTATAAGAAGTTATCACTAATATAATCTAATCTTATCTATATTATATATATTTAATAAGAAATACTCTACTACTAGTAATTATAACTCTTTAATCCTCTTTATAATAGCTTCACTAATATTGGTAGACACTTTTTCACTATAAAAGATTCGCTATTTAATTTAATACCTCTTCTTAAAGAGAGCAATCTACTTATAGCTAAAGTTTAGAGGGTTTAAGATATTAACTAAAAAGTCTCTCGCTTCAGGAACTAACACCTAAATAAAGCGTGCCTGCTCTTAGAGGAGAGCATTAGTTATTCCTATCCCTTAAGTCCTAAGCTTAACTTACTACTTATAGAGGAGAGCCTTAACCTTAAGCTATTAAGTAGTCGCAATATACTATATATTAGGAGCTTTAATATAATTATCTTAAGTAGGAAGCTTCTACTTATAGTTAAGGTATTATAAGACGTCAGGCTACTTTAACTCCATATTAAATACCCTCTAGGTATATATAATTATTACTTATTAACTTAAATAAATCATCTATAAAGCCGCCTAGTTATAGAGAGCAACTTGCTACTAAATACTTAATTTAGCCATCGCAATGGCCTCAAAAAGCAGTAGCAAGAGGGGGTAGGAGAATAGCAGAGCGAAAAATTTAATACTAAATACCCCCTACCACCCCATTATCCCAGCTCTATAATATAACTAAATTCTCCTGCCCTGCTCCCTCATACTAAATAAAATAGGAGGGCGTATACATTATACAAATATGCAGTTTCTAGTGTTTCGCCCATACAAAATAACGTTGGCACGACATACATATGCATTTAGAGGGCGATATCGCTTTTGAGAGTTATCTATTTATAGGGGTATTAACTATAGAAGGCTCTTATATAATAAGTATTAATTATATATTAAATACATTTTAATATATTATTATAACTTAGTAGTTTAAATTTTAAGAGTGCTATAGATACTAGCTACTACTTTATAGCATTATAAGTTTCAATACTCTTAGTAGCACTACTTAATTTCTATTAGTAGGAGATCTATAGGCATAGGAAGAAAGATTTAGTTTATAAGAAACTTTCTCAAATAGAGTAATTTCAATTAGCTAGGATTATATACTTCTGGTGCCCTGAGCTTAAATAGGTAAGGCTCGCTAATATGGGCCCACTTTTAGGGCTTTTTTTTTAACTGAATCAAAAAGCATAATCTTTTTGGCAAAAGCATGCAGAACGATAACCTTGACCAGGATCAACGACGTTGGAAGTCGGGGCTGCTGGGTGTGCTGCGCCTGTTGTATCCCATGCGATCAGCCATTCCTAACCCCCCACCCTTTTTGTTTTTTTTCTTTCCAGCGACAGCGACAGCAAAGTGCCAAAGACGGCTCCATCTGTCAGCAGAGTCATCGACAGGATCTCTGTGTGATCCCGTCTCCTCATCTCGAAAGGAAATGGAAGTCGCCAACGCCCGCGAAGCAATAGCTATCTTACGGAAAGCATAAAGACTTGCAGGCCTACCCCAGCGTTCACCAAGGGGGGCCGAAAGACACAGACAGCGAGCCCACTGAGTCAGCCCCGGCACCACAGACGCGCGCCCATGAAATCGTGATCTCGGATCAGACCAGCTGGGAGGATCTGGATGGCTGTGGCTGTGGCGGCGACGGCGACGGCTTAGATATTGAAGCTCGACTGGCGTCTTTCACTCACAAAGTGCGTGTCAGTCATTCTTCAGGGTCTAGATTGGTCCCTTCCAAACTACTCGACGCACTGGACCAACATGAAGAAGACAATACGCCGAAAATCACGAATTCTACCGTCTTCCCTCGCGTATCCTCGTCCTGATGGCGGCGTGGCATTCAATACCTGGGGGCCGGGCGCAGACAGCTCCACCCTTGCATCTTCCAATATCCGATGTCACGGCGTCACATACCATCGCAGGAAGCGGTTCCCCGATGCCTGTGGCCTGCCATGATACTCTGGCCTGTTTGGACGCGGCCCCATTGGTTCGACCGTTCCTCCTCCCGCTTGTGGCACGGCACATCCTTCTGTCTCGTTCAAGCTTCTTTCTAGCATGCGGCACTAATTACTGTGCGTGTGGTACGAGGACAGAAGGGGAAAAAAAGGAAGGGAGCTCAAGACATTTGCGTTTGCCCAGATTTTCCTTCGGCGGAAGGAGGAAAACATGACCTAACATAAGCCGCAAGAAAACACCTTGATGAAGAATAGGGGAATACCTTCAGCACCCCCAGGCAGACAGAAGCCAGACAAGGGGCTGGTGAATCTCCATCATCCACTTCTATCCCGCACACTCCTCCCACGCGCAACACGCACGCGATTGCCAATCACCCATCACGTACCGGGAAGGAGAAGAATGGAGATTTTTCTACAGTTCTCTGTTCTCATGGCTCGCTTCCCCTCACGCGGACAGCGGGAGGAACAATGCTTACGGCATCGCTCCCGCGAGCCTCTCTGTCTCCCTCTCAGAAGAGTCCGGTTATTGCGACTGTAGTTTTTTTGATATTGCGACTGTAATATGGAGGAGTATTGCGCACACTGCTAAAGTACTGCGGCCAAGTTTGCAGAACAACAACACCACAACAGCACGCATTAGACCATAACATATACACACTGCGCGCGCAAAAAAAAAACCCCCAAAAAAAAACCGCTAAAAATAGTATAGAGAAGTACTTTTAGCGTTTTTTTGGCACGAAGCGTTGATAGACCAGCAAGACATATAGTGACCTCCAACCACACACTCTCTGCCCTCTTCCCCCCCGTTAGCTGCAGGACCGGCGCGGCCGATTGAACGTCGATCTGTTATCCTTATCAAATATAGCAACATGCACCACGGAGGAATTCGGGAAAATTGTGGGAAACTGCTCCAGTCCTGCCAACTTCCCCAACCTTGGAATCTCGGCGCATGCCGCATTCGCAGGAATAACTTCAAGAGACAGATCCACCTGATCATTACAGGTTGCGAAATCCAGATGACGGAAAGTCGAAGATGTCCTGCAGCACGAACTGGATGACCAATGAAACCACCGCTGGTCTGTATTATCAAACCAAAATACCGGCGGTTTGCTACGTTATCCGATAGATAGAAAGGTTCTTTTCGCAGGTTTTCCCAGCTAGAAACCATACGATCTGCCAAGTGCTTCCAGCGAATGTCTACTGCTGTCACTTTGACAACCCAAACTAAGGAACGGTTGTCGCGGGGTCTGTATGAACTAGAAAACATTTTGATGCTGCCCGAAGATAAGGTAATCGCAGCTGGAGACTTCAGATGACCCTGAGTCGACGCAAACTTCAGAAGAGCCGGTCAAATCCCTTTATGCCTGCCTACCTTCTTTTTGATACCCATTGCTCCGTGCTCCTGCAGTAAACAGTCCTCGGATGACGGAAGGTTAAGTAAGGTAAGCCAGCCGTGCGTCGACCCAGCAGAAAGGCAACTTTTAGTATCCCGTTAAACGCGCAAAGTGGCTCAAAACCAACCTTCAGGGGTATTGACGAATGATGTAATATGCTTCTATTCCAATTGATGACGGTCTCCACGCGAGGTACACAATCTACAAGGGGTACGCGCACTCACAGCGCACCCTAGTCGATGGCTAATTGTCACTCGACGAAGTGGTCTGGATGACAAAGCAGGCGTCGTCCGAAACGGCGTGGCGGCCAAATCGCAGCCGCGTGAACGACAACGACATTGCTGTAAACCACACTGACGGCATCGCAACACCAGCAAACCTCTACTCGCTATTCAGGTCCACATCTAGCATCCAGAGCGCGGCTACTAGCCTGCAGATATCTGATCTGGAGGCAATGACCTTCGAATGACGCTGGGACTGTCCCAGAGTTCAACGAGCCTGCGTCGATTAGCACGCGGCGCACCTGTCACAGTGTGTCTAGTATCATCGTCTAGCGACTCGTCTTTTGCGTTTGGTCTGCTTTCATACGCCGGGCGTTCATTTCATCACTTGCACGGTCATTTCACATCACACTCGTCAGTGACTTCAGCAGCGACGAGCACGGCTGAAATGGCAACTCGGCGTTCGGCGAGGTTGAGCGCACAGCCGGATATCAAGATTCCGCCGCCAGCAGTCAAGCCTCCGCCAAAGCAGCTGAGTCGCAAAAGGAAGTCAGTCGCCGAACCTACCGATGCTGCTCCTCCGGTCTCGGAACCAGTCACACCGCCGAGAAAACGGGGAACCAAGGCCACGGCCCCAGTCACCCCCGCGCTTCCGCCGCCTGTCACGCCCACCCCCAGCGCCGTGGGTTTCATTGCCGAAAGAGCCAACGGCACGGCGAAGCCCCGCTCAAGAGCGGTCAACCGACTGGCTGACCCGAAGACGACCAACGCTCCGGTCATTTCTCCGGAGACCTCGAGGGTACTTGCTTCTGATCCCGTCGAGGCACCTTCGCCGTCCAAGCTGTCCGGAGAAATCACAACATATGCTGGCGAAGGAGTGAAACAAACAACCACAGCAAATATACTCGATGAAGCATGTCGTCATCTCATCGAGGTTGATCCTCGGATGAAGTCCCTGATCGAGAAGAACCATTGCCGTGTCTTCTCTCCAGAAGGCCTGGCTGAGAAGGTCGACCCCTTCGAGAGCCTCTGCAGCGGCATCATCTCCCAACAAGTGTCCGGCGCCGCAGCAAGATCCATCAAGAACAAGTTTATCACCTTGTTCACCGAAGAGGCCGAGGAAGGGGCAAAGAAGAGGTTCCCTCATCCTTCCGAAGTCGCCGCCACATCCATTGAGCGTCTGCGGACGGCTGGTCTTTCGCAACGTAAGGCTGAGTATGTCAAAGGGCTGGCCGAGAAGTTTGCGAGCGGCGAGCTTAGTGCTCAGATGCTTGCTGAAGCACCCTACGAAGAGGTTCGGGACAAGCTCATCGCGGTGCGAGGCCTGGGCCTATGGTCTGTCGAGATGTTTGCCTGCTTCGGACTCAAGAGGATGGACATTTTCTCGCTGGGTGACCTCGGCGTCCAGAGAGGCATGGCGGCGTTCGAAGGGCGGGACGTGGCGAAGCTAAAGGCCAAGGGCGGCAAATGGAAGTATATGTCCGAGAAGGAGATGGCAGCGATCGCGAGCAGATTCGCGCCGTACCGGAGCGTCTTTATGTGGTACATGTGGCGGGTGGAGGAAACCGATATAAGCACGCTGGAGTAGTTTACGGTCAAGCTTTTTGCTTCTCCATCACTGGCACCCATGCTCGTTCGGGTCGCCTCGCCCGGTCATCTCGAATGCCGCGATATTGCAGATGCCCTAATCTGACCAGTGGAGCGTAGAATACAATATCCCCCCTAAAAGATTGTCTAGTCGTGACTTTACCCTTGCTAGTATTTAAGGGTTTACTGGGGGTAAACACTAATAATTTTTAAGTCTTATTGCCAAATAAGGCAGATTGTGGGCTGGTGTAGATATATATAGCCGTGATAAACATTCAGGGGTCGTGTTGTATGAGTCCTGTGACTCCTGTCAATACGAGTTTTGTTGACCCTCCTACATTTCTTCTGGCTGTGAGGCAACGACGGAAAGCGGTTAGTGCTACCTTTCCAGGCTGAGAACTAGTCATTTTATTTAGTCTTTGTAGATTGAATTGGGCGGACCGACTGCTAAACTTTGTTCGTATAGTCGCCGAGCCTTATGACCATCCTCCCTCGTGAAGTAGGGTTGACCCCAATGTGAACGAGCTTTTGGACAGCTTCTAGTCTCCTCGCGTTGACGGTCAAAATTAAACATGCAGCCCGGAGTCTCCCCCAAGTCAACAGACCGCTTCAGCCCCAGACGCATCGGAGCAGGTGTATGAGATCGCGAGGCGCCGCGAGTTGAACGACAGACACTGCACAGGCGCCGCGAACAAATGGCATCGCACGTGCGGGAGGGCGACAGCATGCCGCTGCCGCGGCCCGCGGAAAGGACAAGCAAGGGCGGTTCGCGGCAGAATTAGAATTAGAGGCTTCTCCACGCGGGCGAGCCGTGAGGAAGACCATTTAGTACTGCTTATTACACTTACTTGCACAGAGCTCACAAAGCGCGTCAGTCAAGGATGTCGACGTTTTGAGATCTTGTCGCAGGATGAACTCGTCGTTCGTCGTTATGGGTGCTGCGGCTGCCGGAAAAAAAAATTGGAACACCTCGAGAAAGAAACCAGGCGATTGCGTCAGAGGCGGCAGGGTACGGCCTGTACTTTGTTTTGCTGGTTCCCAGGCCAAGATGGGAACGCTCATGGAGATGGAAGACACGGCTGAGATGAGGGCCTAATGAGGCGATCTGCCGCACCGGCGTCTGAAAGCCCAAGTCAAAGAGTCGGATTCCGACGACTGAATTATGAGTCGCGATATATAACACTAGATCAGCCGCGAAGGAAGATCAACTGCGCAGGCCGTCAGAGCCGCCGCGTTCGTGCTGTTGACGGTTGCCACGAACGGCAGCCACGGCAGAGCCACCAAAAAGCCTGGAAGAGTGCAAGGTTTGGAAGCCCCCTGCAGTTCTGCAAGATTGGAACGCCTGGTTGAGCATGGATTGGCAGTCGGGGGAGGGCGTGGCGCTAGTGTGGCCCGTGACGGACGGGCAATCTGGCCGTCAGGACGGGGGCGAAGCAAGATATCGAGAAAAAAGGACTGGCATGGCATGTGTTGTTATGGGCATGTGTTGTTATGTTATGATGGGTAGCAGCGGAGCAATTTTGCCAATGTTTACGTACGGTCCGCTTCACTTGCTTCGTCTCCGACCTACTGTATTCGGATGGATAATGCCGGATGGCGAGGTTCGTATTGCGCTGAGGCCAAGAGGTGAGTGAATTTCGACAACAACCAAAAGGAATGACAAGAAGAACGCAAAGAATGCCTTCGACTCAATCCCATTCTGAACCATGTTCTCGGCACGGCATAGTGGAGCAATGCAGCCGGGAGGGAGCGACTTCCAGCCATTCAGAGACGAGAACGCCGGAGAGAGCAGCTGAAGCCCGTGGGTTAACTCCATCGACTAGACGCCGAAGGACAAGTGGGAGGCAAAGAGTCGTCACCGCTCACACGCAAGACGCCGATTCGCAAATCAGACCTCGCTTGATAGGGGAGTTTAGCGTCTTAGCGTCGGTTCGGGACGGTGTAGGTAGGTGTTGGAGTAGCTAGCGACGCGAGAGAGTGAAGCAACGACTGCGACCCGAGACGACGAACGGCGACGATAATAGTGCAGAAATGCCAGAGCGTACGGGCCCCGGACTCCCGCGAGTGTCATACTTTTCGACGAATGACGAGCTGCAGCACAGAGTGTTCCGGGTCTTCCAGTTGCTGTCGGACGCGTCGCGCTATCTGCACAGCCATCGAACCAACTTTTTTTTTCTTTCTCCTCCCGTCGTCCTACTGCTTGGATTCACGCACAAGGTTGGGGAGGTGGCAATCAATGATTTGATATGCGTGGGCGGGTGCTAGCCGTTGATTGAGCCGATGTTCGCCTCCACTGAAAACTTGCTTCCTTTCAAACCCTCGTCAAGCCGAAGTCAAGGCTGCGTACAATCTAGGCCTTAGTAATGCCCATGGCTATTCGGATGGCCAAGCAACGGCGTCATCGAGAATTGCTGCTGCGGACAATTGTGGTGCTCATAGTCCTGCATTAATGGGCTAATCAATGGAAGCGATTGGTGGATGGTCGCTGAACTATGGGTGGGTTTTCGGCTGGCTCGCTTTTACCGGCAGTTGTCGCAATGTAATTACTTCGTACAGTACGTGTTTCGTCCCGCCTTTTTTTTTTTTTTGGTCTTTCTTCTCTCTCGCTTTCTCCTGGGGTGGAGGCCGGCCAAGGATGAGGGGTGGTTTTCACTGGGTTTGTTCGATGATTCGAGCAGCGTCGTTCGGGGAAGACGTTGGAGTTTTTGGAGTACGGCGTGCAACCAGACAGGGGTGTAAACACAAAGAAAGGTTGAACCTGAACCGCAGATTGATTGCCGGAAGAGGTCTGGTTCGGAAGGGTCGGTCATGATTGGTGCTCGAAAGGGGACTGGGTGGATTGGGAGTCCTGACTCCTGGAGTCCGGGGAGTTCTGACACTTTTGAAGCTGGAGAGGAAGTCCCGGGCAAGGTTCCTGTCTGAACTTTTGAAGTGTTAGTGAACAGAAACTGCGGATACTGTACGCATTAATTCATCACACCGGTAACTGGAGAGTGGGAGAGTCCGTCGGCCTCCATTTTCATATGAATGCCGGTCCTTACTGCACAGGGAATCGTGTTGCAAGTTATGCAAGGTACAGACAGCTGATCAGTGGAGGCATCTGGCGAGTTGCTTGCTGCTGTTGTTTTTGTTGACGCTGTTGTCCGTACGTACGCAGTATTCGCGAATGCCCCAGACGGTTCGCCTGCAAGAGAGGCAAACGCATACACTGGTGGAAGGGTTGATTCGGCTCAGTCCATAGTGCATGCATTGACTGATGACGATGGTCGGGTTTTGATTGAGTTATAAGAATAGCGTTCCGCAAGGCTCTTGGCATATTTAGGGTTTCTGCAAGGCCTTGGCTCCGTGTTTTCATCGCAATTGCAGTTCGTCCTATCTAGAAAGCAGTTGTTAAGTCAGTCAAGTGTAGCGGGAAAAATAAGTTTGGCTGACTGTTGCCCTGCCCATTGACATTGAGGCCCAGCATTGGCAGAGTGTCTCGCCTTTGTTCAGGTTTGTGCTTGTTGTGCCTGTTCCTGTTCCTGAGCTGGCTGCTGGTGTGTCACCCTCATCATAGCCACACCCTCATTTGCATGTTTCACCCCATTCTCCACTCTTCATCTCAAACCCCCTGCCCCTGGATGCACCAAAGTGGTTCCCGATGGGCGAACACTGTGAAGCTAGGCCAGAAACCAAGACGTTCAAATCTCGCCAGACCGGTGGTAAACAGGACAATTATTGCCATGGCCGCCTGCGTCCTGGCAGCCTCTGATCATCGCGATTCCATCGTCCCTCGAATTTTTATAAGTTATTCATGTTGGCTGTTTGTCCAGTTGCAGAACGGTGCAGATGTCAGATTGAAAAACGATCCTGGAATCGGGTAGAACCAAAAAAACGGGGGTAGCGAGTATGCAGGGAGGCGTGCTGTTAGGCGGGCGGATCAGATGCAGATGCACACGGGAGGTCAGTCAAGGAAGTCAATTGCACTATTAACCCACTGACTGCCCCCAATTTCGTATTGCTAGGTTGGCCGTCATGATGTTGCCAGTGTCTGCCAGCCTGGCTTTCCCCTGTGTGCTCAGAGGCAAAGACAGTCCAAGTCCAGTCAATCAATCCACAGCACAATTGGCATTTGACGGAGAGTCCGCGATATGCACTACTTTAAGCTACGTATTCCATACACCAGCCACCTCATACTTAGTTACGCCAAGCGTGGTGCGCACTGCGAAAGGTATCATGTCGCGTCAACCAGTACCTAATATGCAGCAAAAAAACCAAAAAAAACGCGTTTGTACCTGACAATTGATCGGCCAGCACAACGGTACCTTACTACCTTTTAGTGGCAACACCATCGGTTTCCTCTCTCCTTCTATCGATAGAGTCCAACCATGTCGGTCTTGGTCGTGATTCTTGGTCTTCGCCCTGCCCTTGAGACTTGGGTGCTTGGCTTCCTGGCTCCCACCACCCACGTCAACGCCAGCCCTTCCTGGCCCTGGTCCCTGTCGTGGTTACTCTGTACCCGCAGTCTGCACCACGAGTAGCTGCGTGATAATTGCCCTGACCCCCTCCTTTCTGGCTTGCCCCTGTCTCTCTTTGCAGACAGGTCCAGTCCAGTCTCCTGTCCCCCCCCCCCCCCCTTCCCCTTCAAGCCACGCCCTTTCGTTCTTCCTCGACCTAAAGGCTAAGACCTTGAACCTCTCTCCTTCGAAGGCACCACACAAAGACAGGTCCTATCCCTTCCCTCCCCAGATCAAATTCTTCCTCTTCCTTTTCCGTGACAGCTTCATTCTGTTTGTTTTGACCTTTTAATTCCCGTCTCTCGTTCACCCCAATACCCTCTCAAAAAAAGGGCTGTCGTTTCCTATCTTGAAGCTTTCTTTTCTGATCCTCTGAGAAGAACCAAAAAAAAAAAACCCACACGTGGAAAACAGGTATGTAAACGCTTGCCGACGTGACTTTGTGGAACAATGCAGAAACACCAAGAGGAGAGGCAACCCGCGGAAGGAGCAGATGATGGAGGCATCTGCTGCCAATGCTCGGCAGGAAACAACCATCCATTGCTCGCTTTGGCCGGGAATTCCACCTCCTTCCTCTCCTTCCTCTCCTCTTGCCTTATTTCTTATTGTCGACGTCCTCCCTTTGCCCACATCTACCCTCGTCTAAGGTACTCTCCATCACCAGCCGTCTTTAACGCCACAAAGAAAAAGGAGGCAGTGGCTCTTCCCTCGGAGACGCACCATAAACACACCCAAGCTCCATCCTCGTCAAGCCCCCTTCTCTACACCAAGAGTGTTGACTTGATTCACTTCCCCTTCTCAACTCCGCGCTTTTTGGACCATCGCTTCAGAGTTATCGACCTGGAGCAGACCGCAACGTCTCTCCCAAAACACATCAACGCTTCCATTATCTTTTCGCCGAACTATCAACGCGGACCATTGCTCTCTTACAAACACTGACCTAGACCGCTCAGCGTCCAGATCAATCACAATGTACTCCAAGCTCATCCCCGCCCTCGCGGCTATGGGTGCCGGCCTCGCGTCCGGTAAGTATCGATGCCTCTCATTTGATCGCGAACTGGACCATCTGACAAACCACACAGCCCAGACCAGCAACCTCTGCGCTTCCAAGACGTTGACGATTACCGATGCCGCCATGGCCACCAACATTCCCTGCACTACCATCCAGGGCTCCGTCAAGATCTCTGAGGACATCTCGGGCAACATCGACATCAATGGCCCTCGAACCATCAAGGGTGACCTGATCGTTACCAACGCTACCAACCTTGTTGGCCTCACCTCCTCCTCTCTCGCCTCCGTCGAGGGTATCTTCCAGATGCAGGGCCTCACCCTCCTCTCCGACCTCCGCTTCTCTCAGCTCGCTACTGTCGGCTCCATCAACTGGGTCACTTTGCCCGCTCTCGGCTCCATCGAGTTCGGTACCGCTGGTGTTACCAAGGTTAACAACATTCTCATCAGCGACACCTTCCTGAAGAGCTTGGACGGCTTGAACGTTGCCTCGGTCGATGAGCTTCACATCAACAACAACAAGCAGCTCGTTTCCTACAGCAACCAGCTTGTCAACGCTACCAAGACCATTGAGATCAACTCCAACGGCCCCGATCTGAGCATTACCCTCCCCAACCTCGTCTGGGCCAACGAGATTATCATTGCCGATGCCGCCAAGGTTCAGATGGACTCTCTCGAGACTGTTAACTCCTCCATCAAGTTCGACAAGAACACCTTCACCGAGTTCATCGCCCCCAACTTGACTCAGTGCACCGACGGTGACGTCTCTTTCATCAACAACGTGGAGCTCGCCAACTTGTCGCTGCCTCTCCTCAAGAAGACCGGTGGTGGTCTTACCGTCCAGAACAACACCCTCCTCCAGAAGCTTGACGGCCTTCCCAAGCTCGAACAGATTGGCGGTGCCGTTCTCATCCGTGGCAACTTCTCTGAGTAAGTCTTCGTCCTGCTCGTGTAAAACGTGTTTCGGGAACTAATAATTCGTAGGGTCGACCTTCCTGCTCTCGACGACGTCAAAGGTGCCTTCGACGTCCAATCCACTGGCGACATTGACACCTCTTGCGACGTTTTCAACAAGATGGAGGGCCAGGCCATCCAGGGCAAGTACACTTGCCGCTCCAACAACACCCGCGCCAACGAGGGCGGCGACAGCACCGGCGGCAGCGCTGGTGGAACTGGCAACGGCTCTGGCGAGGGTGCTGCTGGCATTGTCTCCGTCAACACCGCCGTTCTCTCCCTGGTGCTTGTTGGTGGTCTGGCTCAGCTATTGTTGTAAAGGACTGTCAATGGGATATAGGCTCGGATAATTGTGGCGTTCTCCATAAATCTTTCAGTTTGTGCAATTTCTTTACTGCAATTCTGTCTTAACAGCTTGCGACACCCCCCACGCATTCCCTAGACTGGGAACTTCCTACGTATAGGAAAACCTCTAGACTTAATACTCGACGGCGGGTACGGAATACCCTCGCCGACTCTTCACCCACTTTTGCGTGACGAACCAAAAGCATACAGGGCAGCCCGTTGCGTCCGCTTCACCACAGCGCCCGATCTCGACCGTCCCGCGTGTAACATCCCGTCCGGACTACTTTGGGATTAGCGTGGATTGGCTGGGCGGCATACTGAGTGCTTGGATGACTTTGGCTTGGTGGGACGTGTGAATGGAAGATACGTGGTGACGGAGGCGGGAGGCGTAAGATTACGGAGATGGTTAGGCAACGAGATAGAAGGTTTTGTTGTAGTGTATTGAGGATTCATGATGTGTAAATCTTATCTTGCAGTTGATGCTCCCCTGTGACAACGTTGCACTACGAGATGTGACGTCGGTTGAAACGAAGCAGGATGCAACAGCATACATTTGCGGCCACCGTGGAGCCTTCTGTCATAGAGTAATATCCAATGTGTGAGTGAATTTCCATGGAAAATCAGGCGCAGTTCAATGCATTGAGCAACTATGGATTGAGTGCTGAACTCTAGCTGTAGATACCTCGTTCGAACTTTTCTGTGTCGTAGAACTTGGGCACCACCGTGTTGCCATTGAATATGCGTCCATCCAATTCGTTAACAGCCTGCGTCCCAGTCAGCATCTTTTCGTCTCGTCGGGGCAATCCGCGTTATCAGATCACGGGCAACTTACACGGAGGGCAGAGACCTGGTCCGTAAATCTGATAAACACTTGTCGGTTCCCGACGTCGATGTACAACCTCTCAACACGACCGTACTTTTTGCCCAGTGTTAGCACGATTCCCGAGAACGACATGTGTGCGTAGCTGTCAAGAACTCACCTTCTCGCCGCACTCTTCCCCGATTTCCTGCCCCAGGCCGTTTTCGATCTCGCCCTCCAGGTCCTCCATGCCGTCAAGCATATTCTGCAGCACAATCACCTCGCTCATCGGACCGCCGAACTTGCTCTCCCCGGCTTCGGCATCCTTGCGCGTCCCGCCGAGGATCTTGGCGCGGTTGGCGGGATCGGCCCACCCGCCTCCCTCGGCGTCCGACTTCTTCTTGCGCTTCTCGACCTGCACGCGCAGGGGGTTGACGATGCCGCCCTCGTCGGCGCCCAGACCGGAGCCCTTTGTCCAGCCGTATTTCGACATGAGACGCTGCGCGAAACCTGCCTGACCGGGCCGGCTGGAGCGCGGAGCGTTGGCGTCTCCTTGTGAGGCTCCCAGGCCGAGGGCTGGCGGCGGAGACGGACGTTGTTCGGGCTCCGCGGGGGTGTAGCGGACCGGGGCGCGGGAAATGGTTGCTTCGTCCGTGGGCGGAGGGGGCGGCGGCGGTGCCGTTGAAGACATGGCTTGTCGGCGCGCAAACGCATCGTCGCCTGTCGCGTCGTCGGGAATCGGGGCCGCCGGGGGTGGTGGTGGTGAGGCCGGAGGAGGCGGGACGAAGGAGTATTCTGCCGGCGGGGCGAACTGGTCTACGCACATCACGTTAGTTACCTTCATCAATAACACCAATGGACCATGGCGGACTTACTCGTCGCAGGCCGTCGCTCTTCCTCGTCCTCGCTGTCTTCGCTCACACTCCTCCTCCGGCGATGGCGGTAGAGCAGCCTCTTCCACTCCTGGACCTCGCGGATGCGCTCATCGCTGCGGAGGTACTCGTCGACGCTGGTCGGTTTGGACGGGTCGTAGATGTCGTCCCAGTTCGTCTCGACCTGCTGATCATGATTCTTCTTCTTCTTCTTGCGGCGGCCGCCGCGTTGGTAGGAGCGGTCGGGCGCGCTGTACCGGAAGTCGTCTTCTTCCGTCGCGGTCCAGTCCGCGAGGGTGCTCTTTGGTGGCGGCACGGGCGCCGACGGCGCTGCATGTGATGTTGCTGCTGCTGTCGTCGCCGCGCCAGATATCGTCTTGGGGAACGTGGGTTTGGCGGGCTTGTTGGCTTTGGCCTGCGGTCTGCGGATGGGTTGGAAGCGGAGGGCTGGTGGAGGGTGTTACGTCTCGAGGAGAAAGAAGAGGGCTGGGGGACACGGGCTGCGGTGAGAGCATACCTGGGTCTATGAGCTTCTTGGCCGCTGTCTCATCCTTTGCGTCTGCGCCGGCGGCATCTTGGTTGTAGCGGACTGGCGCGCTGGAAATCGTCGCCGACGAGGGGTCGGCGGCTGGGTTGAGGAGGTTCGCGTAGAGGGACAGCCCTCCTCTCGCGGGAGGAGGTGGAGGAGGAGGAGGCGCTGCCATTGAGCGTGGTTCTGCGGTGCGGTGAGCTCTTTTGTGCGTCTGGATGAGATGGCTGAAGAGGCGCCTTGTGGGAATCGACGCTGTCGTTGTCAAAAGACGGAGCGCGCAGTAGCTATGCCTATTGTCGCACAGAAACCCGCAGTCAGCTCTCAGCCTGAGGTGGTTCGGAGTTGAAGCTGGGTTAGAGCTGCAAGAGACCCACCTGAATCAAGGTCCTGGAGCTGAACCTGCACCCCAATGGAGCAAAATTCTGTCATGGCTGCGGGCCCGTCCGACTGCGTTTCAGCGCCTAAGGCCGCTGGACCACCAGAAACCCACACCCTGCGGGATGCGGCACGGCGCCCAGATTTGCCGCGCCATCGCAGTCCTTCGGTGCTTCTCATACTGGATCTCCCCTCCGGAAGCCATATGGAACACGGCAAATTGGGACCGGGGCAATCGCCTTGTCCCAGCCTGGGCTGGCGTTCCGAGCACATCATCGTCCTAGTCAGGTTTCCCTATCTATCAGACGAGAGATACCATGGACTCTTCCAACTTTACAAACGTCTTCTAACGTAGACCTGTGTTTTAACACCAAGAAAACATCCTATTGATCGGTAGTCTCTTTTCAGCTCAAGGTTGCCATCTAATTCCCATTGGCGCACTCTACATCGCTAGACTCGTTCATCTCATCTATCCCTCTCACCCCCCCGAACCTTCTCCGAACTCGCTTCCGACGTGGTGGTTGCAATCCGAATTGCCGTCCTGCGCGCGCGCATCGCACATCCCTTCACACCTTAGATCCCTCCAATCAGGTGTTCCGCAGTAGAGCGGTATTATTCCCTGAAAATGGCATTGACTCTCCAAACCGCCATTAACGGCCCCGCCAACTCCCCGGCCGTCATCATCCCCTCCAAGCCCGAGACCCTGACCGCGACCTACGGCGACCTCATTCGCGAGACGGCAAACTTCCAGGGCAAGCTCGCCGCCATCGGCATCACCCACGGCTCGCCCGTCTCCATCGCCACCGTCAACTCGTATGAGTTCATCGTCTCCTTCCTGGCTGCCTCGTGGCAGCGCGGCGTCGCCGCGCCGCTGAACCCGGCGTACAAGCAGGACGAGTTCGAGTTCTACATCGAGGACGTCAAGTCCGCCATCGTGCTCGTCCCCAAGGGCGCGTACGCTGCCGACGCCCCTGCCGTGAAGGCGGCGCAAAAGTTCAACGCTGCCGTTGCGGAAACGTACTGGGATGCGGCTAAGAAGGAGGTCGCGCTCGATGTGAAGGAGTTGGGTCAGTTGAATGGTAAGGGGCCCGAGCAGGTTCTGAAGGCTCAGGCGGATGATGTCGCGCTTGTTCTTCACACCAGTGGAACCACTTCCAGACCCAAAGTTGTGAGTTGACTTCTCGCTCGGGAGTTGAGATGTTGAGACTAACGGTGAAAGGTCCCTCTCACTCACCGCAACCTGACGAGGACCATGAGTGAGTTCTGAAACCTCGCTCCATCAGGGGCTGATCCTCAACTAACACGCATCAGGAAACATCCAAAAAACTTATCAACTCACGCCCGCAGACCGCACCATGCTCGTCATGCCCCTTTTCCACGTCCACGGCCTCCTATGCGGCCTCCTTGCCCCCTTGGCCTGCGGCGGCTCCATGGTCGTCCCTTCCAAGTTCTCCGCCACCGACTTCTGGGCCGACTTCGTTGCCCACAAGGCGAACTGGTATACCGCAGTGCCAACCATCCACCAGATCCTCCTCAAGAACCCGACCCCGAACCCTCTTCCCCAGATCCGCTTCATCCGCTCCTGCTCGTCTCCGCTCTCCCCCACCGTCTTCGCCCAGCTCGAGGCGACGTACAAGGCCCCCGTTCTCGAGGCCTACGCCATGACCGAGGCCGCGCACCAGATGACTTCCAACCCCCTCCCGCCCGCCAAGCGCAAGCCCGGCACCGTCGGTCTGGGCCAGGGCGTCGACGTGCGCATCCTCGACAACGAGGGCAACGAGCTCGCCCAGGGCCAGGAGGGCGAGATCTGTATCAAGGGCGAGAACGTCACCAACGGGTACCTGAACAACCCGTCCGCCAACGCCTCTTCCTTCACCAAGGGCGGCTTCTTTCGCACCGGAGACCAGGGGAAGAAGGACGAGGACGGATACATCATCATTACAGGCCGCATCAAGGAGCTCATCAACAAGGGCGGAGAGAAGATCAGCCCTATCGAACTCGACAACGTTCTCACGCGCCACCCGGCGGTCTCGGAGGCCGTGAGCTTCGCCATCCCGGACGACATGTACGGCCAGGATATCGGTGTCGCCGTCGTTCTCAAGCAGGGAAAGCAGTTGAAGCAGGACGAGTTGAGAGGATGGGTGGCCGAGAAGCTCGCCAAGTTCAAGGTTCCCAAGAAGGTGAGATCGCTCAACTCTCTCATCTGGTTGGGGGTACTAATTTCTGAGTAGATTTACTTCACCGAGACGATGCCCAAGACTGCCACCGGCAAGATCCAGCGCCGCATTGTGGCCGAGAAGATGCAGTTGCAGGAGCAGCCCAAGGCCAAGTTGTAGATGACCTTCAGCCGCGTTGGATCGTTGGACCATTTACTTCCTCGATACTTTGAAGACAGAGGTCCGTGTGAGAGTCATTGTACACCACCGAGCCGAAAAAGTGATGGAGCGTGCTAGAAGGAAAAGTTTTGGATACCTAGATGGATAGAATAGAGGAGGTTGTTCCATTATCTTTAGACGTCATTTCATTAAACATATTTAAAGTACATTCGTTTTTGCCTCTTAACATCGTAAAGCAGAGCCGCGGGCTGGGTCTTATCCTAGACCACGTCATGAACTACTTCATGACCATCATGTTTCAAGCCCGCTCAAACGTCCTTCGGTTCGTGCTCCGACGACGCAAGCAGGAGCCCCAGACGCCGGATCCAATAGGGGGCAAAAAGGAAGAAAAGAATTACGCTCCTTCAAAAACCGCAGGGGCCCTACGCTCAGTCATAGTGGCCCCCCTCATCCTGGTCGTCGTCGTCAAGATCAGGATCCTCACCCTCGTCCGCGTCGTAAAGCTTCTTAGCCGGCTCCGTCGACGACGACCCCGAGGGCGCGCTCCTCGGCAAGATCTTCCTGGGCGTGACAGCGTGAAGCTCGACCCAGCAGGAGGACCCCTCAGGCGCATCCCACCTCACGGGCTCCGAGTTCTTGACGGCCGCCGCCTCGTCGAGTCGCGCGCCTTGCTCCTGCGCCAGCCGGCGGACCTCGTCGTTGGCGTCCGCGAGAGCGGCGTAGACGCCCAGCACCGCGGTGGAGGAGACCTCGTCGGAGCCGTCCTTATAGAAAACGAGGGCTACGGCGTGGGGGAAGTCGCGGCGGACCGGGGGCCTTGGTGCGGTGGAGGAGGGGGGCATGGTGGTGCGCTTGTGCGGTGGTGAGTTGCCCGGCGCGACGGCTGACGTCGAGGACGCGGTGCGCGCGTGCGCGGTGGCGTCTTGTTCCGACATTGGTTTGATTGTCATTGGGGTTTGTGAGAGGCGCAGAAGGTATGAGCCGAATGAGAGACAGAGAGGGATCGGCGTGGTGTAAGATGAGCGAGGTTATTTTATGTTGTAGCGGATGAGGTAGTAGGAGCAGCTATGAAGTGTCTCAATGATGGATGTAAGGGAGGAACCGAACCCCGCTGAGAAACCTTTTTATATCTTCAAATCTGCGCAAGATTCCAATGAGTGATTATATGACTGATTATCACGGACGGATGGAGTCTGTCGGGAGCTGGGTATACCGTATAAACTCGTCCCGTTTTCCCTCATGTCTCGTCCCCCGGGCCCCCGGTCGGATTTCCTGGAAAGCTGCTGGGGGCTGACATGGATGATGGATCGATTCCACGACCTGTGGGCTTTCGCTGGCCCCGCGGCCTCACCAGGACAGGCTTTCGGGGGGTCCGATGACCGGCGAACGGCGAGCGGGCCTTGCGATTGAGACTGCTGACTGATAGCGCCAACAACCTCACCCGAGAAACTTTGCGGGGGGAAGCTGTTCGGCGTTGAGACGCTCTGAGCGACTCGCGAGTGCGCGAGAGGTGCGGAAAGACGACTGCAGCCAGCTGGCCCCCGCCGGTTCCCCAGTGTTGAGGCTGGAGAATGCTGGAGTCAGCACATGGGCAGGGGAGCTTGGGAGCCCGGCAAGGGCGGGCGCAGGGTTTACTCCAAGGTACCTACCCCTCAGCTTCGGCAGAGTGGGGCTAGCGCAGCCTCCCAAGTTTATTCCTCTCTTGTTTAGGGTTTTTACTTATATAAATAGATATGCTTATATATAATTAATACCATATCAGACTACTCCTTACTTACTCTTCTTTAAATATCTGGATAACTACTAAATTAACTAATTTAAAAATATTAGATTCTTTTTCTTACTTAGATTTACTCTATTTATAATATTTAATAAAGATCTAGAAGAGCTATTGTAGAACAATATCTTATAGTATATTATATATACTGCATACAATTATTCAAACCTTTCTCTTAAATAAATATTACTAAGAAGTTTAAAATAGCTTTTAGATAAATTATTTATAAGTATTATAACTTGCTTTAAATGAAAACGCTTCTACTAACTAACTTAAAAGGGAGTTAACTTCTTGTTTTTATTAAACTAAAAATAGAAGCTTTATTATATATAGTAGTTTACTAGAGGTTTTCTTTAAGTAAATATTCATTCTCAATAAAGCTTTTATATATTATACTAATTATTTATATATAAATCACTTTATTCTAGTTAGCTTTACTTATATTAATTAGCTCTTTAAGTAGTTATAGAAATATCTACAAGTTAAAATTAATACTTCTAAGTTTAGAGAGGCTAAGAGACTTAAAGCTAAAGCTAATACTAAATATATTAAGGTATGATTCAAGAAGTACAAGAATACTTTAGAGGGTTCTTATTAGGATATTGGGCGTATTGGCGCAGGCGCAGGTGGCTCGGCAGAATAGCCCGGGCGGTGTAGTGTAATGTGTGGCATCAGCCTCCCATCTACACCACTATCGCCCTCCTGCCCACCTACTAATACGCAACTTAGACCTTTCTAATACTATCAATTTGACCCCTACTTTTTGACTATGTACGTACGTACTACTAGTATAACAAAGTAATAGCAACAGTTCTAAAATGAAATAAGATAATATTGAGAACTAAAAATAAGTTAGTTTTCTAAATAAGATAGATTACTAGAGAAATAAAAGTTATTAATGTAAATAAAAGTACTTAGACTTATTGTATTTAATATAGAAAATAAAAAAAGCCTTATAGCTATTAATTATATGTCTATAAGTTATAAGACTATCTTATTTTTCTTAATATTTATAAGTAAAATAAAATAAGATTTATACTCTCTTTCTATTAAAGAATCCTATTCATAATAAGATAGGTAATTTATAAGAATAGAGTTTTAGTAGGTTTTTTTAATAAAGTTAATCTCATAGTAAATAAATCTAGAAATAATGATTTAAAACTTATATTCTACTAGCTTTGTTATTCAAATAAATACTTATTTATTTAATTTAAATTACTTTAAGTATATGTACTCTAGAAAAATTTTAAATATTCTATAGACATGTTTATTTATTAAATTATAAAACAATTAGTAAGCAGAATTATAAAGCCTCTATTTAGAAAAAGAAGTTTTATACGTCTAGAGTATTTCTTATAAATATATTCTCTACTTTTAATAGCTTATAATCTATTTATAATCTTATTTTTCTAATATTCTCTACCTTCTAATCTTTTTTGATATTAAATACTTCTTTTATTCTTAAAGTATTAATATTACTTAATAAGTTAAGAAGCAATATAGCAGTATTATAATCAAATTTATACAAGGTATATAATATACTACTATAAAAACTAATTTCTTTACTAATTGGCTTTACTACTAGATTTATGTTACGTGCGGGCCCCCCCAAAAGGGCTAAAGGGTGCAGCATGCCCTCCAGACGTGTCCCACTGCGCCATTGCGCAAAAGTTACAGCACATTCAGAACGAGGGTTCTAAATGCAGCTGCACTTAAGTACGCACACTACCAGTGCCGTGACATTTAAAAGCTACTATATCTATAGAAAGTTTATTAAGATTGAACTTTTGCTATAAAATTTAAATATCCGTTTTTATCTAATTAGAACTAATTTATAGCTTGACTGAAAGCTTTTGTATTTAAATATTGTTAAATAACTTTTAGAAGAAATAAATAAGTAATAAATACCTCTTAGTTCTTATTTACTATTAGAAAACTTTATTTTCTTACTTAAGAAGCTGTTAATAATATAAAAAGAGCTTTGAAACTTGATATTATTTTGTAATATATTATAATGTAGAATTATAAAAAGAATGAAAGAATATAGAAGCTTTATTAAAGCTATCTTACAAGTAATAATAGCTTTTAATTAATATAGAGATTAATAGTTAGTTAAACTAGGGAATAAATAGAAGCTCATAAAATAAAATAAATAATAAATAATTACTTTAAAATTATTTATTAACTTTAGTAAGTATTTCAAGAGCTTTATTAGACAAATATAAAGAAAGAAAGCTTAATTCTAAAGAAGCTATAAAAAATAAGTTAAGCTTAGAAGCTTATTACTAGCTCTTTTATTTAGCTATTTTAAATCTAATAAATTCACTATTTCTTAAGACTTGAGAGAGCTAATAATTAGAAAATACATAGCTATTTTAATATAGCTTATTTATAGAGTATATTTCTGAAGTTAAAAAGTAGACTATATAAATTAATTTTTCTCTAAAGTTACTTAAGGAAATAATGAGGAAAAACCTCTTCTTAAGTACTAAGGGGCTTTAGAGAGCTTTTAGATAATAAAATAACTTTATCTCTCCAGTCTCTCTAAATCAAGAGATAGATTTCCTATTTATAGCTCTAAAGCTATTAGAAATATAAGGATTTAAGTCTTTTGAAATATAATATTAAAGTGATTCTTCTATTTTCTCATACATCAGTAGTTCTTTTTACTTAGAGAACGACATTAGATTATATACTTACAGGGTTATAATAAATGTCATTCGGTTATTCTAAGAAATGAGAGGTATTTAATACTCAAATAAATTATAACTAGGAGAAAGATATTGAATTAAATAAATAAATAGAAGCTTTAAGTAAGATAGGAAAAACATTAGATAAAGTAAAAAAAAGAGTTATTACTTATGTATAGGAGATTATTTCTCATATTAGAAGTATATAGAGCCAAGATTAAAATGTTATATAATAAATAATAGAGATATCAATAATTCATATTCTTATAATTACTATACTTAAGATAATTAAATATATATATTATCAAATAATATAGCGTTATAGTATCAAGAAATAAATAAAAGAATATATTTAGTAATGATAATATTGATTTTATTTTATATAAGTATACCTACTTACATGAGTAAAAGCCCCTAGTAAGAGAGGAATAAACTTAGGAGGCTGCGCTAGCCCTACTCTGCCTAAGCCGAGGGGTACAGTGAGGTATATCCGCCCGATCATCACTCGAATAGTGAGCCTGCGCGAGCTGCCTAATGTAGGCCAAAGTCACCAGAGCGGTGCGGCATGATGGGCTGAGACTTTTCGTGAGTTTGCAGGTATTCTCGACTGCCAAGCTGGTATGGCCTCATCTACACTCTCTCCGCGGAAACAAAATAGAGCCTTTCAAAGCATCTCGTGGCAGATCTCTCTCTGGTGGGCGATGATTGACTGCGCCGAAGTGCGACAACAGCTTAGATGGCGCCCCAAACGAGTCACTCAGCAGCATTATCTGTGCTCTAGTTTCCATGTCCGTCGCTGTAATTACGAACACTATTCTCTTTGTTTTCACTGCTGTTTTGTTGCTGTAAATGGTACCGCTGTTAGTATTGCTAGCAGTAAGAGGAAGACGCCAACTAAGTCGCCCTTCGCAAGTATCAATGCCCAAAGAACGAATGTCATCACCCTATGCGATGAAGCAGATCCGGAATCACCTAGGCAGCCATAATTGCAGTTCCCATTTGAAACCCTTGAATCGTGCTTAGACACAACCACCAGCACACAGTGAACTTCCGAGGTGCCATCCGAACATCTTGCAGAAGCTCGAGCGCTCATGCTTGAGCTTGCCGAAAAGCATGCCTGCCATTGGTCATAACTGGATACATTGAAGTTTGCCTCGTCCCGTTTATCTCTCTCATTACCGCAAACTGGAATTCTTCTTCCTGCCAGTCCATTGCGGCTAATACAACATCACAAGATCATTGCCAGATGCAATTACGCCGAATTTCATATCAGAACTGCTCATGCCGAAGCCTCGGTCTGTTCCTCGACTGCGACTCGGAGCTCGTAATTCAGTTCGAAACACTCAGCAAGAAGTTCGCTCACACTGCCTTGACCCTCCGGTATATCGTCGTTGATCATGAATTTTCCGTCTTGACGCATGTTATCGATGGAGTTGAGCTAATACCTGTCAGCTAGGAATCCGCATTAGATTGATTCGGACGCACCTTCATGCTGTAAGGGTACAGCTCTCTGACCGATTGGACGCCACCGTTGTTCTTCACTTCGATGAGGCATCTCTTCAACGTTTGTAACTGGTTGTAAATCGGTAATAAAGCCTCGGAAACGGGCTCGGAAGAAATCATCAACGAGTACACGTAGGCGTAGCTTCTTCGAATCAGGTATAGCAACGTCTGTCGCAGTTGTCAGAGCCGATTCCGCTAGATACACGATAATCACTTACACGCTGCACGTAGAGCTCTGCTGGCTTGCCTTGGTCGTCGAGCCAGTTACCATCGACACGGCTCTCGTCGATCTTGTCCAACTGTCTCTGGAAATCGTACAGGTCTGCCTCGCGAAGAGACCATGCTTGTGTAATCGAAAGCTTCTCGAGGTCATTTCGAATGCGCACCAGTATGTCGTAGGTAGGCTTGAAGGGCTCGGGTATCACCCCCTTCCTCTCAAGGACAATGTCGGACCACTTAATGCACTTCTCCAGAAGCTCAGCTACTTCCTCACTTCCAGCTGGTACCTTCCCGTCTGCGGTGACGAACTTTCCGTCTTTTCTGTTCTCGTCGAGCTCGCGAAGCTGCGTCTGCAGCTTCTGAACTTCAGATGGAGAGAACTACATCTGTCAGACTTGATTCTCGAGAGGGTAACACATATGCGTACCTTTGTCCGAGTGTTGGCTAAGGACATTGACCTCAGGATCGAAATCAACTTCTCATATATCTTCGGCAGAGGATCCTCGAGACGATCCAGTCGCTTTTGAAGATGTGCCAATGACATCTCGCAGCGCTCTAGTCTGTTAGATAGCAGAGTGATGATGTAGGGCGAGTGTTCATCCTCGGTGGATTTGACATTATGCGCGAGCTTCTTGACGGTGTGTGAAATGCTCTCGAGGTCCTTGGACGAGAATAGGTCGACTTCGGTAAGATGATCAAGGAGTCGTCGAATGGTAGAAGTCAACGCGTATGCTGCGGGAGCTTCGTTGTTTCGGCCGATCGTCATGAAGAAGAGTGACAGGAGCTGGAAGCAGCTCTCCAACACTCTGTCAACTGTAGCGCGGGTTAGCCGTTGACCCCGCACAGCTGGGACGATAGCGCATTACCTCTGTTCTCCTCCCTTCGGTCAGACGACCGAAAGTCGTTGAGCTCTCGAACTTGCTCGATCGTCTCCTCATACAGAGGGATGACATCTTGGCTGCGGATGTATGTGGTGCGATCCTGCTTGAGGAGCTGCAGCCTGTCGCGGATGGAGACGAGCTTGTCGAGAATCTTCTGCTCGCGAGCGTCCCGCGGCGGAGGGCATGTAGGGGTGTCCATCTCGTGTGACGTAATTTAAGACGGGCGCTGGTTGCTAGGAGGGTTGTAGAGTTGGAATATGGGAGACTGCCGGCTGTTTGCGATCATGGACGGCCAAGGCATGCACCTCGCGCTGTGGTCGTCGATACCCTTGCAGGTCTGCGAATTATCCAACATTCAACGAAGCAAGATAGCGGGGCTTCTTGGAGTTAAGTTGAATGCAATAAATCTTGAGGCCAAGGTTGATTGTGTTGGTGCTGGCGTCGACGTCGTAGATGTGTATTGGTAAGATGTTGGTGACAAAGAGTACTTTGCCGTAGCATCCGCAGGGAGGTGTGTAAGTAAGGTACTGTGTAAATGCGGTTGATCGTCACACCTATGTCCAGCTGGCCCGAAACCCAATGGAAGCCCGTCAACGCTTGTGATAGAGGTGGGGGAGGTGACGGCCGTGCTGGCACTCAGGTGGGGAGCATGACCTGAGTGACACTGCGGCGAGACTGGCATGTCCAATGCAGTTGTTGATTGGTTCGGAAAATCAGCCAATGAGACTCGCTGCAGAAGACGCTCCGGAGGCTGGCTTCAGCCGAAGCCGCTGTAAGGTTCAATTGGATTTCGAAGACGCTTACTTAAGACGCCGGGGCCCTGGTCAGCCTAGTCAGAGTAGCCAATCAAAGCCTGTTTTCTAGCGAGAAGGGACCCATCAGGGCTAGGTGAGGAGGAATCGCATCCACACAAACTCTCGACGACTTTCTTATCACGACCGAGATCACAAAAGATTCACTCTCGACGACCATCCGCGCCAGACCATCCCTCAGTCGCAAACCCCCAAATTCGTCATAATGTCGACCGCTGAGCTCGCTTCTTCCTACGCGGCCCTCATCCTCGCCGATGATGGTGTCGAGATCACTGTGCGTCCACCACGCCCCGCCCCGAAAATTCGAAAACTCGACACGGACGAAATTTACTAACAATGATGGTTCAATAGGCCGACAAGCTCCAGACCTTGATCAAGGCTGCCAAGATCGAGGACGTTGAGCCCATCTGGACCTCTCTGTTCGCCAAGGTACGACGCGCCGACCGATACATATCCAGCGACCCGAGGAGTGGCAAAGACTGATTAGAGGATACATAGGCTCTCGAGGGCAAGGACGTCAAGGACCTGCTCTCCAACGTTGGCTCTGGCGGCGGTGCTGCCGCCCCTGCCGCTGGCGGTGCTGCTGCCGGAGGTGCCACCGAGGCTGCCGCCGAGGAGGCTCCCAAGGAGGAGGGTATGTTTCAAACCCATGGTCGAGGTGTGCCTGTCGCATTGGCTAACACGTACTACAGAGAAGGAGGAGTCCGACGAGGACATGGGCTTCGGTCTCTTCGACTAAGCGATTTCCTGCGACGATTTCCCTTTTGTATTTCAACTGCATGGTTCCGGGGGTCCTACGAATCGCGCGATCATAAAAGGATTGGGTGGAGGCACGATATATCCTGTTGCCTTGACAGAGTAGCTCTCATACGATAATGTGAAGCAGCTCTACGCGGAGTTCACTGGACATCCAAAAATGAAAGTGGAATTTGGCATGCTTTGAACACCCCAGACGGCGAGCAGCGCCTGAACTGGAGTCTTGGACAACGACATGATACACCAACTTAGCTTGAGTGGGAATGGCTTATGATCCTAATTTTGGTTCTTTTTGCGTGCTTTGGATGTGACAAGTGACCAATATGGCTTCTTCTAACCCGTTCAAGTCGGGCTCGCCTTGTTTAACACCTCCCCAACGCCGTTCCATGCAAGCCCTTTCCAACCGAGGTAAACCTCCCAACTTATTTGACGATGAGAACGGCACTTGGCGTCAGGCCTGCCTCCTTGAGAGTCTTGCTCAAGTCCATATGACCTTCGAAGGTCTTCTTGGGGAATGTGGTGGAGAAGCTGGTTACCTCAAGGCCGTTCTCCGATTGCAGCATCTGCGCAACCTCAAAAAGGGTGGTCTCGGCGGGGAGGGTCTTCATGACGTTGCCTCCGGAGGTCTGAAGTCTCAAGCGGGCCTCGTTGTGGTTGGCGGTGGTCTTGGGGACCGAAGGGGGTGCGACAGGGCCTGGCTGGGGAGGTCTGCCTTCTCTCGCGGCCTTGGCCTCCTCTGCCTTACGGCGCCGCTCCTCCTTGTCTGCTTCGATCTTAGCCTTGATGCGGCGCTTTGCCTCAGCGTCGTCAAGCTTCTCCTGGCGCTTCTTTGCAGCTTCCTTGATCTGCTCCTTGCGCTGCAGCTCCTCTTTCATCTCCTGACTCTCCTTGGTAGCCTTCATGCGGATCTGCTCGTTGCGCTTCGCATCCTCCTTGTCCTGGAGTGATTGCTTCGCTTTCTTCTCCTTGAGTTGCTCTCGAAGCTCCTCAAGCTTGGCCTTCTTCTGGTCATCGGTCAAGGGGGCAATATCCTCAGTTGACTCAGAGAAATCAGTATGCTCGCTGAGAGGTGTGAGTTGTCAGATTGAGATGATGGGGGTGGGGAGGACATGTGCTCACGTCTTAGTAGCATGGTAAGAAGCTGTGTCTTGAGACCGGAAGCGCTTGCCACACTCATTGCAGATCAGGGATTTTGCAACGCCAGACTCAAGGGCGTCAATGTTGGCCTGGACCTCATTCTCATCATCCTCATCATCCTTGGCGGCCGCAGTAAGCTCATCAAGAGGCTTGTCCTGGTTCTTCTCCAGCCACTCAAGAGCGCCATTCACTATCAGAGCGTGAGTAAATATCCACAGAAGTTCAGAGCTTTCAGGTGATCTCACAGTTTCCGGTCTTCTTGATTGCAAGCTCAGCGCGGGCTTTCTCAAAGCCCATATCGAGCAACTGGTCGAGATCAGAGGCCATGGCGACTGCTGCACAGGGATGGCGGGGTTGTTGGTGGGTTGAGTAAATCCGATGTGGAGGGTGTGAGGAATCAAGCTAGTGGCAGAAGCTTGACTAAGGTACCTTGGTTAGGTGCTCAAGAGATGTGAGTGAAAGCTTGACCTGCTGCGTTGAAGGGAAACTTGAAAGAGGCCTGAGTGATTTGTAAACAAAGATTGTTTCCGGTTGGGCAAAGGCCTG
Source organism: Colletotrichum euphorbiae (assembly GCA_037178605.1). NCBI lineage: Eukaryota > Fungi > Ascomycota > Sordariomycetes > Glomerellales > Glomerellaceae > Colletotrichum > Colletotrichum euphorbiae. The sequence goes on from JAXCEF010000014.1 coordinate 129,491, forward strand.
CAGTTGTAAATTAGGTAGGTAGGCAGCACGGGAAAGCACTGGCGTCTCTTAGAAATTCTGGCCTGAGTCGTTGTTTCCGCCAAACGGACGTCATCTGCAGGTCCCTTTCCGAGCTATCCACGGGTGTTCCATCCTTACCTTACCAGTACCACAGTGAGCGCCACTTTCCATTTCCACCGGTCCACTGGAGCTGCCTCAGCAATCATGTCCATGCGATTTTAGTGGACGAACTCCCGGATTAACCCCCCTGTCACGTCCGCAGCTCTCCCAGTGGAGGCCCCAGGGCAGCGAGCAACTCCGATTGACCGCCCGCTACCTACCACAGGCTAGGGGCTACCTTAATGAAACCTGGCCTGGAGGACCGCTCTGCGCCGGGACCGTCCTATTCCAATCGAGTCCAGCACAGCCTGTTGTTGGTTACGGTGGTGCGTATTACGTCGTGGGCTCCTGCCCGTCCAAACACCTGCTTTTGCACTTGCCATCATTACCTGAACCCGTACCTTACCCAGTCCTTCCTTCCATTCCATTCACCACCAAAACCTTGCCCTTGCCTTACCACCAGCGCTTTAATATCGCCCCGCGCCCAACCGTCATTCCTGTTTTCCCATCGACACTACGCCTGCTACGTGCAAATCTCTTCTCCCTACCTACCTAGGCCGAGGCCTAATTTGTATGCGCCGGAACCCACCAAACCTCCTTTCTCATCCCTGAACTTCGCACACTACCACCATGTCGGTTGACATCGAGCCCACTGAGCTGAGCTTCAAGCGTATATCCAAACCGCACCCGCTTCGGTCGAGACGATACTCACGATCTCCTAGGGCCCTTCACCGTCGAGGTCTCGCAAATCCTGCGGATCAAGAACCCGAACCAGTCTCCCATCGCCTTCAAGGTACGTCGTCGCCCCTTTCTCCTGCCGTCGCCTAGGCCTTTCTGCTCACACGACGAACTCCCAGGTCAAAACTACCGCACCTAAGCAGTACGATTCCTTGCGCCTCGTGCACCCCTCTATCAGCAATTGACCAAGCCTCCAGATACTGCGTTCGCCCCAACTCGGGTCGTGTTGAGCCTGGGCAAGATGTCGAGGTCACTGGTACGCTTCTCGGATAATGGCCAGGTGGTCACATGCAACTGACCGAACCCAGTTCTCCTCCAGGCCATGAAGGCGGAACCTCCCATGGATGCGAAGTGCCGCGACAAGTTCCTGGTCCAATCCGTCCCCATCACGGCCGACAAGGAGTTCGCTAGCATTGCCAACATTGTGAGCATCTCGCAAATAGACTGAACTGCCGCGGCTGCTAACCAGGCCAACAGCTCGACCAAACGGACAAGGCCTCTCTCACCGAGCGAAAGATTCGCGTCAACTGGCTCGCTGCCGAGGGCCAGTCGCCCAACGGACTCGGTGTTTCGGCCGTCGCCTCTACCCCCGACCGTCGCTCTGTCGTCAATGGTGTACGTTCAACCCCCAATATACATTGTAATTGAAGTCGCATTCGATGGTAACAAACTGCAGGACCATACCCCCGATGTTTCGCGTGTCTACTCTTCGCCTGCCCAGGAAGCCGATGCCGTCAGCCCTAACCCTGCGCAACCCGCGAGCCCCGATGTGAAGGACGACACTGTTTCTGAGAAGGCCGTTTCGACAGTCAGCGCCGCCAGCCACGTCGTGTCCAACACCGCCCAGGTCACTTATGATGAGCTCAAGCAGAAGCTTCAGCAGGCCGAAGCCAAGATTGCCGGCCTCCAAGACACGAGTGGCCTCCGCCAACGTGTAAAGACCGAGACCGAAAAACTGCCCAGCCCGCATGAGGCGGCTGCGGCGGTAAGACAAGGAGCGGAGGGTGTCCCGGTGCAGATGGTCGCAATCCTTTGCTTGATCAGCTTCTTGCTCGCCTACTTCTTCTTCTAAGGCTTCGACATTCTCACATATTCCCCCTTTTCTACGGTCTTTCTTTCTGTTGGAGGATTTACGAATGAGCCCCGACCGGCAGGGACGTGCGGTACAACGCCAGCACACTCAAAAGCCACGGGGAGATGGCAAGACAAGCGGACGTTTTGGAGGAGATGCAGTGCACGCGAAGGAAGGCCTGTTGACGGCCTCGCTCTACCATGGAACGGAGTCACAAATCACACTTGTAACTATACGGTTGTTCTTTTTGTCGTAACGGCCCTGCGTCCCGGACGCGAAGTTTTCAATTCTGAAGCTTTTGATATGTCAACCCAGGTTCCTTCCCGTCGAATTGAATAATTGAAATGATTTCGTTTTCATGAGTATTATATCAAGATTGAACCATCGAAACAAGTTCGTCATAGAGACGGGAATATTTTCACGCCTTATTTTTACTGAAGCCACATTAAACGACTTGACGAGAATCTTTCGCTTCCGTCATCGACCCATCCCTAGGCTCGTCGTCTAAGCCTCAACCTCCTCGCGCGTCCACTTAGTAATGCCGCCAACCATGCGGCCACCCTGCTTTCTCTTGACGCGGCAGGTGATACCGACCTGCTCGTCAAAGATGAAGCGCCAGATGGCGTACGTCCAGCTGCGATGGTAGGGCAGGTCCTCGTAAAACTCGCTGGCGATCTCGCGCAGCGCGGGAAGCTTGGTCCAGGGAACCGCGGGGAAGTCGTGGTGCTCGTTGTGCAGACCGACGTTGTAGGTCAAGAAGTTGAGGGGGCCGTAGTACGAGAACGTCTCGGGGACGGGGACGCCGTTGGCGGGGTCCTTTTGCGTGGGAGAGACCTTTTCGTAGACGTAGTGCTCGGCGATGAAGTGGCCGGCCAGTGGGTGCAGGGAGCCGGCGAGGAAGGAGGAGAGGAGGAAGTAGAGCACGGCGTGCCCGCCCCAGAGGGAGTAGACGGCGTAGTCGAAGGCCAGCTGCACCGCGATGTTGAGGTAGTGCAGCGGAGTCAGGGGGACGGCGTAGACCGTCATGGGGCGGACCGCGTAGAAAAAGATCTGGAAGGTGCAGAAGAAGGCCTTGCCGAGGATGGAGTCGAAGAAGACTGCTTCCAGCGCGGTCGGGAGGTCGGTGTCGAGGCCGTCTACGCCGAGAGACTTGTGGTGGGTGAGGTGGTATGGCTGGCTTCGACGTTAGCTCTTTCGTGCTTCCTTTCCTGTTGCTCACGAGCTCGGGGGACTCACCCTGAAAGAAGCACTATACGGCACCCCGATGGGCAAGTTTGCAAAGATGGCGAAGAGGCGGTTGGCCTTGGGTGATCGGAAGGCGAGGTTGTGGGAGATCTCGTGGATGGCGAGGAAGAGGTTCTGGTTGGCGGTGGCGCCGAAGACGTAGCCCACGGCCCAGAACTTCCAGGACCAGAAGGAGGTGTCGCGGAGGTACCAGGCCCAGAAGACCTGCATCGCGACAACGCCGAAAACGACGTATTTCGTTAGGGGCTCGGGACCGCATAGCTTGGTGACCTATACCAACAGAGCATGTTAGTCAGTCCATTGAACGTGTCTGTCAAGCCGTTGGCGTCGGACAAGGACTAGACATGATGGCCATATGGCGGTTGGGGGCCTGGGAAGAGCGGGGACGTACCTCAGGGTGAGCTTTGATGATGGCCAGACGGCGGGTGCGGTGCGGCTCCTCGGTGTAAGTCCAGAAGAAGTCGCGCTCCTTGGTTTCCGGAGTCGGCTGCGCTTCGGTGGTGAGCTTGCCGGCGGCGGCGCCGTTGGCGGAGGCGCCCTTGCGCTTTGACGGCTTCGTCACGGTCGAGGCGGCGGACGAGGCCATTGTTGCGGGGATGGAAAAGTTTGGCGTGTCAGAGAAGGACGAGTCAAGTTCAGTTTGTTGGTTGGAAGTTGCCGCTGACTATGATTTCCCTCGCGGTGTTGGGGGGTAGGTATTTGGCAAAAAATCTGTCCTGATTTGGGAAAAAAAGGAGACAGAAAGTGGCGGAGATGGGAAAGAGAAAGCGGAACGAAATCGGATCACCTGCTCAGGCGACCCATTGATATATGAATTATCCGAAGTTCAAGAAGGGAAGTAGTGCTCCTAAGTGTATGTATATGCACAGAGGAAGAGAGTCCCTTGATGAAGAGTAAAATTGGTATGTGTCCTCCCATTTGGCGCAAAGATCGAGCGGTGGTGGGAGAAGAATCATGCCTCGAGCATGGCAAATCTCCTGACGGCGCTGGTTATTGGGGGGCCACCCGAAGCGGTGTACGAATACAAGTCACAGTGTCCTTGGGGAAGGGGATACCCTTGCCCCGCTGTGGCCAATCGTTCGGGGCATGTGTTTCGCGTTTCGCAGGTCGCACGGGGACCTTGGCCCCCCCCCCCCAGCGAGGACGGAGAAGGGGGTTTTCGGGCAGACGACAGGGGTTGAGGGAGAGCAACAAAAGGCACTGGCGAGGGGTACGGAGGTTGAACAAAAATGTCGTTGTTTTTTTGTTTAGTCTTTTCTGTTGTTGATCCTTCTGCCTTGTTCACCCCCCCCTATCCCCTGAACCAACCGCCTGGGTGGACGGTTGGGGAATTGGGGAAATTCTAGAAACCCCACCCACCATGCTTCTACACTATTTCTCTCTCTCCCCTGCATGTCCTTCTGTACGATGTTCTGGGGCAGGTGGGTGACAGGACAGGCGCAGGAGTTGTCGTGCATGCGAGATGGAGCATGGCCGTCCATTTCGCGTGGTGTTTCTCCTCTCACGTCCCACGAACGATATTGGGTTCGTTTTCGTCGCTTATACACGACCAATGACGGTATGGACGCAGGTCATCATCTGATGGTGCTCTGTACGCCTTCCTGTTGCATCGGAGCTATTGTGAGGGGTGATCCCTGGGAGGGGTCTGCGCATGCAAGCAACGCTTGAGGCTTTAGTGTACTGTAGTAGGTTCGCGCTTGCTGCATGCTGTTGTGAGCTTTTCTGATCGGGCACTCGGATATCACATCGTAAATCAGATTCTGTTGCGTTACCCATTTTCGGCGTCGTGCAGGGGGCGCGAACGACGGACGACACTGTGTGTGCGCAGGCTCCGGGGACCGGTTGTGAGATCTTGGTCCCGTCCGTGGGCGCTGGATGCCGATCTGCGCCGTTTTTTTGTTTTTTGTTCTCGTTCCGCGCCGTCGTGGTCGGCAATGTGAGCCGCGGCCCGGTCAGAGACAGATGGAGTACCACATCGGGGGTGGTCATTCTGGCGCGAGGGATTGGGCAGTGAGTTGCCGTCTCTGCCGCGTTATTTATCCGTCCTGGATATCCAGAGTTGGTTTTGAGCAAGAGTCATTAATTACAGATTGCTCTCGGAGGGTGAAGTGCCGCGGGAGGAAAGGGGGTTGAGAATGAGACATAAGAGACGCCCAAGTGAAGCACTTGGGGACGCCGTGGGTTGAAGTCGGTATTCTGTATATCCCGCGACACTAACGTTTGGGGGTGGGACTAGAACTGAACTTCTTGGTCTGCCAACTGGAGGCCGGGTACTGGCATGTGTACCTGCAGACTGGGAGCGACGTGCCAAGCGGAAAGACTTGCAGCAACTATCAGACGATTCACCTCCCGTGCTTGTGCTGAGGTAGGCAGTTCGGGATCCGAGTCGTTGTATTCGGGTAAAAAAGAAGTGCGATGGAGAGGACAGTCCCACGGATGGGACGTGTATGGTGATGTTACATCAAGATAGGCAGCAACGTATCAATGGATTTTCTTTTTCTATACATGTCAAAAGCAAAACCCTTGGATGTGGCTAGCGCCTGAAGAGATGCATATGTGCCTGTGTGCGACGTCGTGATGCTTTGCATTTATTGAACGAAGGAAACCGTTGGCTGTCAGAGCAAGCGCCACTCGGCGATCAGCCGGCCCGAGTTCATTAAACCCGACGAGAGGGAGGCTGAAGTGTTCCAGAGGTTGTGTGACTCTCAAGGTAGTCGTCAGGTGATTTGATGGGAGGTCAAAATGTGGCTGATTAGACGTGCTACCCTTGCTGGCGAACGACAAAGCCAAGTGGAAGAATCCCCAGGCATTCACTAAGGACTGTGTGTGACAATGTTGACTAAACGAAGGGCTCCTGGATGGATTGGAAGGCGGGAATCACGAAAGAGGGCCAAGGTTGTATATCAGACACTTACGGTGATCTCCGTGCACTGACAGAATGCGTATGCTGTGCTATATTCGCATCTCTGTCGAAAATAGGAAATCATATTTCCAAGCGTTTCTCAAGTAGGCAATGTGAAACGAGACATACTGCTTAAGGTATAAGTAGGCGCGAAAGAGTTACGGGGGAAGATGAGCGTGATCAACGAAAAGAAATTGGCGGCTGCCTCGCTACCAAAACCTCGTCATTCGAACCCTTCGACTCAAGGTCGACAGTCGTGCCGAACTGGAAATCAGAGAGACTGGCGAACCTGCGTAGCACAACGAGGAGCGGCAGGAGAGTCTCGTGTATTCCGCCGGGTGTTGCGGTTACTGAAAATTCGTAGCCAGCCTAGAATGAAGAAAGCAAGGCGCGTATCGAAGGATTGAGGTATCGGGTATCTCTGGATGGGATGTTGGAGTCTACCCCAGGCACCCGGTCGTAGCTGTAGGGACTGGAGACGCAAGGAGAAGATGAGCTCAGCTGCTGATATTTCGAAGTCAGCCCGTCAAGCAGTTACTTTGAGTTTCGGTGTCAGTCGAAAGGGCGCCGTGAATTGTCCAGGTGACTCGCAACAGCTGCATTTCGCAATAGTCAAGGACGGGAATGGATGAGGGGGTTCTCGTGATTGGCTGTCACATGCAGAGAGAGAGTATGTGTTCTTGAAGAATTAATTAACAGTCCCGGGCAGGGATGATATCAGAGAAGAGAGGGACGCTCACTGTCTGCCAGGGCAGGAATCTACTCTTAGGTAGAGGTTAGCTTCAGCTTCGGCTCCATCTCCAGCTCCAGATGCATTCCTTAACGCTCTGCAACGCTGCAATAACCGCTGCAATATTCCAGGAGGACCTGCGTTGGTAACTGAGCAGGGCGATAGGGGCATGCGACCTGGAGTAGATGCTCCTACCGCACTAATGATGGATTGTTGTGGCATTTGACAGTCGATGTCTTGCGTGCTAAGTACCTAAGCTCGTCTGGCGTGTAGTGTATGTCACTCGGTAACTTGTAAAATCGTCGGTCTCGTTGCCTTCTTGGGTCATCAAAGAAAAAATCACAATAGACTTATTATTCATCAACGGTCGAGGGAAAGCGCAAGAAGATAAGGGTCAACTAGGTAAGTAAGGTAGTTAGTTACCTTGAGTCTGACAGTTACAAACTCACCGCCAGCACCTGCCAACCAACCACCATTTTCCACGGCAAACCAGACGGGCCTTGCAAAAAGGCTGGTTGGGTAAGGTTAAGGTTGGTTCAGTGGCCTTTCCCCCCCGCCCCCCGAAGGTAGGCAGGCCGGTCGCGCCACGTGAAGATAGCCCAGGTAAGCTAAGACGGCTGGCTGGCCAGGCAGGTTCGCGCCCATTGTACTGAAGTACCTTACCTACCTACCTTGTCCTGTGTGTAATTACCTACCTGCCTCCAGGCTACCTTAGGCGAACCAGACAGCACACACCAAGACCGGCCTTAGTTCCATTTTAACGATAAGGTACGCCCAAGCTCCTCCGAGTCTGGGTCCGCTTCCGCATCCTGCCACCTCGCCCAAAAAAACTCCCGTTCGTTGAATTTAATCATCGAGGCTTCCTACAACTGGCCTGCCCTCACACTCTTTCTCCGAGAGAACGCACACGTTCCACAACTGCGACTCCATCTACAGCAACAGCCTTGGTAGATCCTACCTCCCACCCCCGACTCTGCATCGCTGCTCCCTTGCCGACACCGAAGCTAGCCATCCCCTGCCTCAACGCCATCTCCCGTCAGCTTCGGTCCCCTCACCGTCGGCCCCAACAGCCAACGACTTTCCCGACCTTGCGCCTACCGTCGAAAGAACGCGACAAGCACCACCGTGCTTCCCCCCTCCGGCCGGCATTGTCAAGTCGGTCCGCGATCCAAAGTGGCCGCCTATCGCAAAACACCAACCCCTCTGTCGGCGCGGCTCCAGCAAGCCAGCTCGTCGCGCCGATGTGGTGGTTCTTCCGCATCGTCGCCAGTGCTATCTTTCTGTTGAGCATAGTTCTGTCCATACCCGTCGCCTTCGATGTCGGCGGTAGGGACAGCGGTCTGGCCTACAGCTTGGCCCTGTCCGGTTTCTACTTTGTCTATTCCGCCATCGCTGTCGTAACCCCGGAGAAGTCGCGTGTTCGCTGGGCTATATCTGTTATCCTCCGCTTATCGCAGTGGATTGTCATCCCTGGCCTCCTGATCTGGGCTCTTGGCCGCTTCGCTGTTGACGCTGGTGCCACCAACTGGGTGGAGAGAACGCTGCAGGATATCACCACCTCCAAGTCGACGTCATGGGGCGAGTGGGTGTTTGGCGAGGGCGGCGTGATCGAGACCATTACACTCGGTGGTTGGGATAAGACCTTGAGATATTCGAGCCCGGTTTTCCAGCTGTTGGAGGGTTTCTGCGCCTTGCTCGTCATCCAGGCGGCAGGACAAATTACGAAGTGGCTAGTGAACAGAGGACGGAGCGACACATGGGTTGTAAGTTGAAATCCACTGGTCGAGTTGCGATATCCTTGCCATGGCGGGACGTGTTGCTCACAAGACTGGTCCTAATCTTTTGCATGCTTGCTGACTTGGCCGTAGATCATCCTTCTCGCCATCTCCGGCAGTGTTCTTGCTAGTGCTGTCTACTTCCTGTGGCGTGTCGCCAACTTCCCTTACATCGACAACTTCGATTCGATCCTCATCGGCGTTATCGTGACCTCGGCATTCTTTCTCTGCGCCTACGGAATTGGCAGTGGCCGTGGCAATCCTATCGAATCGTCTCTCCTTTTCGCATACGTGGTATTGTGCGTTTACCAGATCTTTACCGACTACCTACCTTCAGAAAACACGGAGGACCACCAACAATCCTCGCAACCCGATTTCCCGCCTTTACCACCTATCATTATGGCATCTTATTCGACTCTACTGCATATGCTTGGCTCTCTTCCGCACGCCGTACACTCCTCTCTTAGCCTCCTCTACGCCGCTTTCCAGACTATTACTCCGTCCGTCATCATCTCTCTCGCTTTCCGGCTTCTTGTCTTTTACTGTGCCACTCGCATCATCCCCGCAGTCCGCGAATCCGGCGCCAGAGCCCTTATGGAGGAGCCTTCTCTCGAAGATACTGACGCTGCCAACTGGCTGATTGGTGTCATCACTTACTTCTCCCCCTCTATTCTCATCGCTATGTACACGAGCTTGCTCCTGCAACATTTCTCAACAAGCGACGGCCCAGATGGATGGACTCTTAGGGGAGGTGATCCCGGTGGCAATGTGTGGCGCTGGACTAACGTCGTCGCGACAATGGCTCTATACGCGATTGAGCTGTACCTGGGCGATGGAGACCACGATGGTGGTCTGACAAACCACTGGAAGCTGGATTAAGAGATGCTACTTCTGGGGATCTTTCGCAGTTCAGTCTACAACAAGACAAGAGACACACCCTGGTTTACCAGGGTCTAATGAGCGCAACCTGTTCAAGCAGATCAAGAAAAACTGATTCATCAACGTACATAAGGTCTTTACGACACATGGGTTTCGGTTACGGGAAAGGGGGATAAGGAAGGCACAATACGGCGTTTATGGAGGTAGTCTGCATGCTCTGTTGGCAAATTCTAAACGCGGGTTCTGCGGGAGGGACTGAAAGGAACTTTGAACAGCCTAAGGGCATACAACGATTCACTGCCTCGAGCAATTCCATCTTACAATAGGAAATTCATTTACTCAATCATTCGCATTGGATCTATCTTATGAAACCCGGTCGGTCATGCTGCCAGAATTACTCCGCACATTGCCGTCTTGAACATTGATATTGATTGCAGCTTACAAGACATTGATAACATGGTGGGCATTAAGCAAGCGTACAAGCCATCGCACGAGGTCCGTCTTTGGAATTAAGCCCCCTTTCACCATGGCCTCCAGACGGTTTCATGACAATATTGCAATGCCGCTTGGAAAATCAGAGCTCAAGAAATCTTGGAACGTGATTTCAGACGAGAGTAGGATCGATGTCAGTCGTTGAAGTTCGGAGGAAAGTGGAATGGCCTGGGGAGGCCCGGTGCTCGGGAATTCATACCTGATGGGCCTCCAATGGGGGGCGTTTGGGACTAACCCCGACCTCGGCAACTCACCATTGAAACATCACTTACACTTCAACATCCACACACCAGTATCATCACACATCCATCACTCACTTATCAACGACCAGATTCAGCTAACTTCACCACACTCCATTTACGCACAACCGGAATCAACAGCATAGCCACCAAAATGCCGGAACAGAATCCAATGCAATCCTCCGCCTCCCCTCCCCCCACAGTCTCCAAATCCACAATCCCCATGTGCGGCCTCCTAGTCGACGTCTACGGCCTCACCGAACTCGCGGCCCAAAGTCCTTCCTCGGTCTCCTGTTTATGGCTCTTCCACGGACGCGGCCGCAAGAAGGATGACATGGGCGACTTTGCCTATCGCATCATCGCCCGGCACGCCGCCGCTTCCCCCACCCCAACCCGCAGCCTCATCGCCCTCGCCTTTGACCAGCGCAATCACGGCACGCGTCTCGTATCCGAGATCGCCAACGAGTCCTGGAAGAGCGGCAACGAGAAACACGCCATCGACATGTACGCCATGGTCGCGGGCATGGTGAGCGACACGAGGTGCCTGATGGACGTCGTGGAGGGGTATCTGAAGGTCGAGGCGGGTGGCGGCGGCGGCGGCGGCGAGTGGAGGATCGAGCAGCACCTCGCGCTCGGGGTGAGTTTGGGAGGGCATAGCACGTGGCAGGCGCTTTTTGGGGAGGAGAGGATCGTGGGTGGGGTTGTGATTATCGGGTGTCCCGATTATATGGGTGAGGCTTTTCATTTTTATTTTTGTTCTGAAGCTGAGATGGATGCTGATGATTGGTGAAGCTTTGATGACGGACCGCGCACGAAGGTCGAAGCTGACGACGTTCTCTGACGAGGAAAACGGAGCGTCGTTTCTGGGAAGCAGGGACTTCCCTTCTGATTTAGTGTCGGGTTGTCTGAGGAACGATCCGAAGGGCATTCTCTTCGGTACCGGCGCCGTACCGACCGCGTCCAGCCTTCCGGAGAGCGAGAAGCAGCGTTTGCGGGACCTGTTTGATGCCCGAGTCAGGGGCAAAAGGTTTCTAATCTGCTCAGGAGCCGTCGATAGGCTGGTGCCGTATTCAAAGGCGAAGCCGTTCGTGGACTTCTTTGAGGAGGCGACGAAGACGTGGTATGCTGACGGAGGTGTCACTTTTGAGAACATCGTCTATGATGGAGTCGGTCATGCGTTTAGTGAAGGTATGGTCGAGGACGCGTGCAGGTTCTTGCTGGATGCCGTCGCTGAAGGGGGAAAAGGGGAGGGTCGGGCAAAAATTTGATGGGATTTGTATCAAGAGCTGAGGAGGAGTCGAGGATGATTTCCCTAAGCCCACGGCCTTGTCGCATATTCTGCGAGCGCCTCGTGACCGTTTACCATTATGGTCATGACGGCGCTTCTACTTCGTTCCTCATCGCTTGTGAACAGCCTGTCTTCAAGACCCCAGGGGTTTCTCGCACGTCTCTTGCCGGATAAGCTGGGGCCGACGCCGTGAGGATCCTCCGTCCACTCGTCCAAAGCACGCTGCGAACCCGCGATAGCACCTTTCTTGTCAGTGCCTTCGCCGGTGTTCTCCGTCTGCTTCGAGACAGCGGTGGCGGCGGCGGCGGCTTGCATGCCCGGCGGGTTGATCCCCACGAACAGGATTCGTTCGAGGGAGAACCCGATGGCGGCGCAGTGGCCGTCGACAATGCGTGGCCGCTTGAAGGCGTGGCTGACGATGGTCAAATCCCGGGGCCACGCGGAATAGGTGCGCCAGAACAGGAGGAGGGAGTGCAGGACGTTGTGGTAGGAGTCTAGTGCGCGTCTGTCCTGGAGGATGCGGGAGGTGATGCCGACGTCCTCTGCTGGGAAGATGTGGAAATAGGTGTTTGCGGCGGCGAGGTTGGCGTAGCTCTGGGCTTCTGTGAGTGGTGTCTCTTTGCGGGTTGGGCCTCTGACACGGAATCGGTTAGTTAATTTCGTGCGGTTTGTCTTTGATGATGGCGGGCGCTGGCTGATGAGGCGAGATGAAATGGCCGAACCACAATCGTTGAGGAGGGGCGACGTGGTGAGATGCCCGAGTTCGATATGCACCAGCCAGCTCCGGCGGCGGCGGTGGTGGTAGCTTACCCCGAAAAGATGAGTGCGGCTTCCGGGTCGTCCCGAAGCGCCGTCAGACCGGCCTTGATGTGTTCGATGAAGGTCGGGGTTTCGCCGGCTTGGAAGTCGGCAATGAGCCACTCAGATTCCGCATCGCCGTCGGTGGGGCCGCCGGTCCAGATGCCGTGGCAGCAGACGACGATGGCACGGGTTGGGGTGGTCATGGCCACGGTTCAGAGGGGGGGTGAATCCGAGGGTTGATGCGAGAATGTTGGTTTGCAATTGCGCATCGATCGCCGTTTGTCGGGCGATATGGTGGATCATGTGATTCTGTGGCGGTGGGGAGTCGCGGGCCTTTGAGTGATGTCGTCGACAAGTGCATGGGATTTGGCATGGAGTGCCTGTGAAAGTTCTAACATGTAACATTATATTGACCCAACGTTTTTATGTATTACTCTTATGTATCACCGTGAGCTCCGTATACATCGCCAACCAAGTAAAGACTACCTGTTACGACGATAGGGCCGTCATCGGCAATTCCGACTGCCCATTTCATCGCGGCCTCGAGGTTTTCCTCTCCATCGTACAAAGTCTTTGCACCCGCTTCAAGCGCCATGTCTCGCAAAGTGGCGGGAGGCAGGGGCTCGACCCAAGGCATGGTCTCTCGTTTAGAAAACGGGACGCAGGCGACGTTATCGCCGGTTCTTAAAAGTGCGCGGAGCATGCCTCCTGCATCCTTTCCGTCTTGTCTGGATACTGACACGATCCAAGTGACCGGTTTGTCCGCAGCTCTTACGCAACGCTCAACATACGTAGAGAGCGTTTCTGCAGACTGCGGGTTGTGAGCACCGTCGACGAGGACGGGCTTGTCCTTTCTTGAAGGGTTCTGCTTGCTGACATCGAGCCAAGACAGTCTGCCTAGATGGCTGACATCTTTGAGAATGGGCAAAGCCTGTTCAGCAGAAAGGTTCAAGTGAGGATAAGCAATCTGGAAGGCCGCGATGGCGCATGCCATGTTGTGGGCTTGGTGCGGCATCAGCTCTGACGAGTAGAGCGTTTCCAGCAGGCCGGGTCGATTTGTGGTTAGGTGCAGCGGTGCGGATACCCTTTCGGCGTGCTTCCGAAATACCTCGAGAACCTCGGGCGGGTTGCTGCCGTCAACGACGCAGGGCACGCCGGCCATCATGATGCCGGCCTTCTCCCTGGCGATCTCGGGCAGGGTGTTGCCGAGAAAGGCCTGGTGGTCGAGGCCAATCTTTGTAATGACGGTCACCTTTTTGCGCTTGAGGACGTTGGTCGAGTCGAGTCTGCCGCCAAGACCAACCTCGACAATACCCGTCTGGACGTCGGCATGCGTAAAAACTCCGAAGGCGATCAGGGTGGTGACCTCGAAGATGGAAAGTTGTTCTTGCGAAGGATCCTGCGCCAGTCGTGCCTGCTCATCGTCCAGAATCTTGCGTCTCACATCGTTGTAGACGTCTTGCTGAACCGGCGAGCCATTGATCTTGATGGCATCGCGAGGCTCAACAAGGTACGGCGAAGTGAACAGACCGTTGGAGATGCCAAAGGACCGACACAGGGCAGAGAGGTAGGTGCAAGTTGAGCCCTTGCCGTTGGTCCCTGCAACGTGGATCGCGTCCCATTTCTGGGGAACGCCCTCGAGAGCCCTCGATATTCGGTGGAGACCAAGGCTGATGCTTTTGATGGAGGAGGCCATGTCGTAGTGCACATCGAGGCGGAACTGGAAAGGTCGCGGGGTTTCGGTACGTTCCAGCCGCGGGTGTTAGACTGGATGCGCCCGATATCTGGGCGGCTCCGGTGCGACCAGTGTGGGACAGACGTCAGCAGACAAGGGCAGGTAGCCCGGCAACGGGGAGAGAACCCAAATGTGGCTCTTTTTTTCTTAAGAATGATGAGTCACTGGTATTTACCTTACTGGTGAGGAATGGGTCTTGGATTTTCAGGGTCTTCGCGTCGCATCCCGCGCCGGACGTGGCGGTGGCCCATTTCAGCCAAACCTTCCTGCTGCCAAATCAAGCGTGAATGCGGCGCGGGCAGCCCACGCGATGACAGCACGCGCAGGAGCACGCGCAGGAGCACGCGCATGGAAGTCACGACAGGTGCAGAGTTTCCAGACCTGCTTACGGCATGCCGCATCTCAACTACGGGAAAGAGCTACCGACGACGCGTGGTCCGAGCTTTTCCATGTCCGACATGCGGTAAGGAAAGCCCGTGATTGGTCAAAGAAACACTTGCATAAGGGAAAAAAACAGGGGCAGACATTGTGGCCAGCCACTCACCTTACTTTCTTAGAGCAGCTATTCCCCAAAGACGTTCATTTTCAACTTTTTCCTTCTCGCCTCTCCTCTCTCACTCACCCGTCGTGCCATCCAAGTGCCCCGTTCCCCGTTACCATCCCCCATTCCTTCCCCGTTCCCTCATTCCGTCCTCCGCCCGCCCCACGAAAAAGTAGCCATTTTGGCACCGTATCGCGCATCGCGAAACCATCGCGACCACGGTCTTATTTCCATCAACGACACATAGCCGTCGCCGATATCAATTCCGCGACCCAGTTGCTGCACTCCAGACCAACCAATCTTTCCGTCGACATCATTGCGCGCGACCGTTAGTCAAGATGGGACTCCCGTAAGTCTTCCCACCCCTGCGCTGGCCCGGTTGCGCTGCGTTACCTTTGCGCTGCGCCTGGTCAGACGTTGGCTCAACTTCAGCCTGCCCACCCAGTCGCGTCACCGTATCGCCTTCATTCAATTCAATACTTCTATACAATCTCGTCTCGTCTTATTTCTCATCAACACCATCCGCGTTTCCTTTTCCTCGCGAATCCCTTGCCGCCGTAATGGTCGCCTCGATTTCGTCGATGTCGATCGAGACTCTCTCCGACTACGGCCGCCATTTTTAGCGTTCCCGTCTCATCTTGCCCTCGCATACCCCCGCTAATTTCGCAATGTCCGCATTTACAGACTCTTTGTCGCTCCCGTTGAATCCGACGTTCCATCCAAGGTCGGTGACAAGTCCGCTGCCACCCGCCAGGCTCGCTCTTCCATCCGTCGGCCTCGACGTACCGACTCGCGACCCTTACGCCGGCGTGCCCCGTTACATCGCGACAACTTCCCCACTCCCGGTCCCGAGCCGAATCCACGGCCTCGGTACCCATGGATCGAGTCGGGTCGCCCGCCTCCGCCGGAGGCCTACCGTGCGCGTCCTCCGCGCACCACTCCTCCCATTGAATGGCCTGTTGATTGGGATCTCCCGGCACCATCAGATCCGGAAGCGCGTCACGCTACACGTGACACGCAGAACCCCGACCCCGACCCCGACGCCGGCGAGGCCCACGAAGCTCGCTTGATATCTCTGCTTGGTGAACGTTGGTTCTTGGAGAATGTTCCCCCGTCTCACAGAACCACCTACAGCCCGCCTCCTCCGGCTGGCGAGCAGAGACCCTTCATGTGGGAAGAAATTGAGCGCCTGTACGACGATAACTTTCGCGGACAGCAAGGTGGTGATAGAGAACCTGGCTCGACTGAGCGGCGAAGGCGTGCCCAGCTCTCTCGCATGTCAATGGTATGTAGTTGTGCCACATGGTGTAAACAATGTGTCATATACTAACGACCAACAGCCTGCGCCTCCCGTGGCTGCTAGATTTGATCGCAGTCCTGAGCACTCGGGTCCGTCACGGCTACCTGATGGTCCAATCGAGAGCCAGCCTCGCGATGAGATCCGGAACGAGCGTCGTTCGCGACCACCGTATCGCTCAGCCCTGAACCGGGGATTGCGTCGGTATCGTGGCTTTGGCCATCTCGGTGAGAATCCCACTACTGATGGGCTCGGAGACCGAAACAGGAGCCTGAGTCCCGACGAAGACGGCGTGTGGGATACACTTCTCACCACGCTGACGCCGGACCCGCAGCCTCCTAGTGCTGGCTCGTCGTTTGCGTCGGCGACGGCCTCAGCATCTGCTTCTGCTTCTGCTTCTGCGTCCCAGTCCCAGAGTGCCGGGGCTTCGTCTCGCACCTCTCTTACCGAACCCGAAATAGCTGAGGAGATTCATGAGCAGCCTTGCGATTCTGGAGTCGACAACTCTGACGACGAGGGCCAGGAAGACATGCACATGGGTAGAGGCTGGCTAGAACACTGGACGATGGACTATCCCTCTCGACATCGGCGATTTGTGTCTGACTTGGGCGCCAACGATCCCAGCAGAATCTCATATGTGAGAGCGGATCGACCATTTGTCGGACGCGAGGACAGCGAAATGCGACAACGTCGACGCCTTGAACTTCTACGTCATTACCGAATTTCACCACGTGATCCCACACCTCTCCCCGAGTTACTGGATAATCAAATGATCATTCGAGCATCGAGGGAGGATCGTGTCGTTCGAGCTGCGAGAGAGAATATTGCTGCGCGCGAACAGGCCAGTACTGATGCCGACTCGGCACCAACAAGTCACAGCCAAACGCCCAACGATAACGCGCTTCATGGAATGCAGATGATCGTGCGAAACCTTGCTCGAAGGGAAGACATTCCTGACGACTGGTGGGCAGGTGCCGGGCTTAGTAGGACTTTACCGGACGAATCTTGAAGAGGAGGGAGCGTGTGATTTCACTTGGTAGTTTATATGTCGACAATCAAAAGCGGCCGGCGGATTACAAGTTCCCGAGGGAGGAGTTTCGATCTTGAAGACAGGCGGAGTTTTCTATGGACATGGGACGGCTTCGAATATGACGGGACTACCGGTGCTGTGCGATGGCATTGACGGGCTGTATGATACGTGTATTTCTCCGCAGAGAGGCTTTCAGATCGTACAAGACAAGCTCTAGTACTTGGACCTGAAATAGCCTTGCGCTAGGTTGGGCGCAAAGGACCAGAGGGCACGAGCTAGGTATGGCGAGAGAATGAAGTGGCAATGCGGCCGGTGGCTGCTCACTAATTGACAGTTGATCTGTTCATGGTCCTGATGCGTATTCAGTGCCTTGTCACATTCAAGAGGAAGTAACCCAAAGCAGATACTTATACACAAATGATCGTTCCTCAAATGTCTCAGTCATTTGTGGTGTGTGTTTTGAAGATTCAAGAGGCATATGAATGTCTCGGTTCCTGTCGCCAGGCTTCTGCTCACAGCTAGTCCCCAGGATATTGTGGAACACATCCAAAATGAGCAGCAGTATGAGGAACGTGAATGAGCAAGGTTGTTTATCAATCTTCGTATTTTCCATGCATCAATTTCTTGTCAGCATATGTTGAATGAGGCAAACCGCAGGGCTCTGGCTCCCGTCCCTGCGAGAGAGCACAACGTCGGCCGGCGTCGTTACTTAAGCCTGATGCAGGTCGCCGGGCTGGCCACTCACATGTCATAATCTGGGGATTTAGCTTCATTTGTTCTTCTCTTAATTCCCGCCGCGCTGATGACTGCTTGCGGGCGCCGTCCCTAGTGTCTCCTCTGTTCCTTTGGGGACTCGAAGATACGTAATGAGAGGGTCAATCGGTGGCCCAGCTTGGACATGGGGGAGGGGGAAGCTGAGGTAGGGGTAGGTACCGGCGGACAGGGGACGGAGTTTGTTGACGATCTCTCTAGACGAGACACATTGTCACCAGTGACCACGCAACCTGAGCAACGGCGCCGGTATAGCCGCCGGGGGGTCGTCGAATGTTGATGTTGACTTGCATTTTTTTGATATTTTGATTTGATCTACCTGCTTGGTCGGGGTTCTTTCTGAGCCAATGTTCCACGTGTCGAGGGATTGGAATGCGCTCGGCCTGGCATGACGTGGTTGTTTGTCTGATCCGGGTCCAAAGTTGGGAAGTCTGGGGAAGAATAACTGCGGCGGAATGGAATTGATCAAGGCGGACACACGATATATCCGTGTTGTACCTTGACAGACACGCCTACTCATTTGTCAACCCTCGCCGGAGGTGCCCTGATATCCAATTGTAATGTTTCCGCTGCGAGAAAGTGACGATGAGTGGGAAGTATAGGTCTGTTCTTCAAGCTTTTGTTTCCAGTTCAGGTCGGACGGCCTCTAGTGCATGGCTCAAGCCGCTAAGGAGCAGCCAGCAAGCAAGAGCTTGTAGGGTGATAGTAATAGTAGCGCGAATGCCCAGCTGTTCTCTCGCCAAAATTACCATGACGGCACCCTCAAAATGCCTGGTCACCACATAGTGCTGGGCTAGCTCTCGACTGGGTGGGTGCCCGCCCTGGAAGCCCGCCCTGGAAGGATTGAAAGGCCGTTCCCCGCCCCCTCCCGGTCTCCATTCCCTCGGGGCGCTGCAGTGTGCTTGTTCGCCATCCCGGCAGGAGTCAAGAGCCTAAGGCGCTGGAGCAAAAAAAGTGTCAGGCGCCTGACGGGCCAATCGAGGCTGCTTTTCACGTTCCCAGGAGCCCGCATCGATCGACTGCCCAGCTGAACTCAAGACCCCCCCCCCCCAGGGCCCCTCCCAGGCTGTGTGTGCCAGGGGACCCGCAGGCCACAGTGGGTAATGGGCGTGATAGCGAAGCGGACAGCGCAAAGAGTGGCACAAGCGCCGTGAAAGTGTGGCCCCCCCTCCCCCTCCCCTCCCCCAAAGTGCCATTCATTATTGTCGTTTGTCTCCCCTGGGCCGAATCGGGTTCCTGACTGCGACCTGACAGCGAAGGGCCTTGGACCTTGGGGAACCCAATGCCAACTCAGCCCAGTCAAATCTCTTCTCTCGCTCGCTTTTCGCGCATCAGCTAGCGAATCTTTTGTGTGTGTGTGTGTGTCTCCGGTCGAGTCTGTTCTCTGTGGCCCGGGCACCAGTCAGTTAGTCTTCTTCAATATTATTTTCTCGATTTTTCTCTCTTCGTCGCAACCTCTTTTCGGCTGAAGTGCCCAACTCAACCAACTCCATTCCGCTCTTTTAACTCACCTTACGGCAACTAGAACCTTGGGACGCTGGACGAACGAACCCCTCCACCGCCGGACCGCCCGCCGGACCGCCCACCGAACCGAACGACTGTCGACGACTTCCCATAACGTGAAACGAGAGAAACGACAGAGACTGCCGACCTTGCCCTTGCATCCTTGCGTCGAGAAACCGAGGCTGGACGGCCATTGTAACTATAGGGACTCGCCCGCGTGTGCGAGAGTGCTGTATCTTGCCTGTGTCAATACTTGGAGATTTCTTTGGCCGCCCACGCTTCTGCTTTGACTCTCGACCCGAATTCGACTCGACCTACTTGTTTCTTTCTTGCTCCACGCCGAACACCGACCGGAATTCCCATGAGCTGTACGAAAGACCGAACGACCGAGCCGATTGCAGGAGAAAAAGGACTTCATCAACTGGCATGACGTCCTGCTGTTGCGCACATGTCCAGCGCGCCGTCATACCTTCGCCGTAACCGCTGCCGCTGAGATCACGGCGCGATTCTCGATCTCGAAATTCAAGAGTTGCGATTCGGGGGGGACTTGATATTGTCCTCGGAATTTACTCCGCCCACCGCGGGCCTTCAAGCCGAACGCTGCATACCTATCCTGTGAGAGAGGCCTTGCCCACCACCGGGCTTCCCATCCGCCGGCCATGCCCAACCCGTCACCGCCCTCATCGGCTGCCTCTTCCGTTGACCGCCAATACCATGTCAACGGCAGGGCAGCCGTTGTGGCCTCGCGCGAGAGGGGCCCGGGCACACCACGGAAGGAGAAGTCTGGCCCGAGAGAGAGCTCCGCCTTGCAGGACCCGGGGTTGAAAGACTATGTGCGTATACTTGCCTTCGAGGCCTACGTGGAATTAGGCTTGGATCTCTGGGATTATCTGACTGACGGATATCGTGGTACAGCGTTTGGGCGAGTGCCTCGGGAAGGGAGCTTTCGGGTCTGTCTACAAGGCCTTCAACTGGGGCACGGGCGAAGCCGTTGCGGTCAAGCAAATTAAGCTCGCTGACCTTCCTAAAAGCGAATTGCGGATGATCGAGGTATGCCTTACTTCAACCTTTCGTCTGAATGTGACTTTTTGGAGACTAACCTTTCCCAGTCTGAAATCGATCTTCTGAAGAACTTGCACGTAAGTTTTTTTGTCTGACTTGAGCATCGCCAGTGCCTTGGCTAACACCCATACAGCATGATAATATTGTCAAATACATCGGCTTCGTGAAGTCGGCTGATTGTCTCAACATCATACTTGAGTGGGTTAGGGCCTCATACCGCCCCGGACATGGCTGACACCGCGGCGCAGATACTGTGAGAACGGTTCTTTGCACTCAATATGCAAGTCTTACGGCAAGTTTCCCGAGAATCTGGTGGGCGTCTATATGACCCAGGTCTTGCAAGGTCTGCAGTACCTTCACGACCAGGGTGTCATCCACAGAGACATCAAGGGCGCCAACATTCTCACCACCAAGGACGGGACGGTAAAGCTTGCCGATTTTGGAGTTTCGACGAGTACACTTGCTAGTGGGCAAGACAAGGAGGCCCAGGTTGTTGGAACACCATATTGGATGGCACCTGAAATCATCCAACTTTCCGGCGCGAGCCCTGCGTCTGATATTTGGAGTGTGGGATGCACGGTCATTGAGCTGCTGCAGGGTAAACCGCCGTACCATAACCTCGCGGCGATGCCCGCGCTATTTGCTATTGTCAACGATGACCACCCACCGCTGCCTGAAGGCATTTCTCCGGTTTGTGGCCCCCTATTTCTCATGGCGAAGTGGAGAAATTCTGACATCTGGCAGGCCGCGCGAGACTACTTGATGCAATGTTTCCAAAAAGACCCGAATTTGAGAGTAACAGCGAGAAAACTTTTACGGCATGCGTGGATCGTCGGGTGCCGAAGAAGCGATGCGCCTGTGTCCAAGCCGCCAGCTAATTTCAGCCAAGCTGTGGAGGAAGTCAAGCAGTGGAACAAGGCACTTAAGTCGTCCGAGACCTCACTTAGGGCGTCGATGGGTTCGGACAGCGGGGTTCCAGGAGTGCAAGGACATCCCGGGTCGAGGTTCAACGCCAATGAACCGCTCCGACCGAGCATGATTGCACAGCCCAAGGGCCCATTAGCCCTCGCGAAACCGAGGCGAACACCGGAAGCATTCAGGTCGCCAGAGCTTGCAGGTGAGCGCCGTCGACTGCTGGTGGATAGGGAGAAGGGTATTGACGAGCGACCAGACGACGACAACTGGGACAATGACTTCGCGACGGCCATTTCGCCCAGCGCATTGCATTTGCCTCATCTGAAGCCTCAGGACAACTTTGGCGGCTTATTGTCTGCTGATAAGCTCAAGGCCTTCGCATCGATAACGGATGCCCGCAACGATTCTGAGAGTTACGATGATGATTTTGAGGGAGAGCTTCTGACGATTAGGCCACCGCGGTTCAACGACGTTGATTACCAAGAGCAGACAATTCGTCCTACGCCCCGGAAGAAGAGCGACAAATACGCAGATCCCGTCAAGCTGCAATCACCCCCGAAGTCTAGCCCTCGGAAACACTCGAGGAATTCGTCACGTCCAAAGTCACCTACCAAACCGCAGCTCGGTCCTAGCAAATTCGAGATTCCTGCGCCTCCAGATTTGGCGTATCGTGAGCAAAACTCGGACGACTATTCGGACCTTTTCTTTGATAATGACGTTGTTTTCAACGATAACAAGTTGAGCGCTTTCGTCAAGAAGGCATGTTCTTCTGCTTCGCGCGTACTCTCGACCATTCTAACAAGTAGCAGCAGGTTGATTCACCACAACTGTTTCACCCTTCGGACCTTACCAGCCTACCTCGCTCTACACAGTCACCAGTGACGAGTAGCTCAAGGCGACCAGCAGGTCAAAAGCTACGCCCATCAGTCCTGCCAGACAGACCAATGCGGAGAACCCGATCTTCTATCGAAATTCAGAGATTCGCCGAGGACGAAGGCGACGAGGACTTTTCTGATATTTTCGGCCCCGAAGATGCGGTAATAGAAAGGGAAGAAAGCGACCGGGGCTCGGAAGATGGTGGCCTCATGCTGCTGTCCAAAATGTCAAATAACTCTTGGCTTGGAGACGACGAGGATGAAGATGACCCGTTCGCCTCTATGGACCCGGGCTGGGATGAAATGGATCTGGAAGCAAATATTGCAAGGGATCGACACGCGAGGCTTGCAGAGAAAGTGGAGGGACTTGTCCGCTCTCTTAAGACCTCGGAAGGGGAGGAGAGGTTATGCGAGCTTTCTGAAGACTTGGTAAAACCTGCATTCATCTCTTGTTGTTGTTTACTAACTATGGGGACAGTTTGCGTTATTGTGGGAGAATGGTGATGTCAAAGATCTGATCCTCAGTGCACACGGCCTGTTGCCCATTCTTGAGCTCCTGGAGCCCTGCACCGTCAAGAGCAAACAGCAGATGATTCTTGCGCTCTTGAAAGTCGTCAATACTGTCAGTGGTTGTCTATGACACGTAGCCTTCTATCCGCTGACATACCTCTAGATCATTCTGGACGACGTCGAGATTCAGGAGAACCTGTGCTTCGTGGGCGGCATTCCAATCATCACCAAGTTCTCAGCTCGACAGTACTCCAATGAAATCAGACTGGAAGCGGCCGCTTTCGTCCGCCAAATGTACCAGACGTCAACACTGACACTGCAGATGTTCGTCAGTGCTGGAGGTCTGAATGTCCTGGTCGAGTTCCTGGACGAAGATTTTGACGACGCTCGAGACCTAGTGTTGATTGGCGTCAACGGCATCTGGAACGTCTTCGAGCTCCAGGGTCCTACGCCGAAGAACGACTTTTGCAGAATCTTCTCCAGAAGCAAGATCCTGTATCCGCTCGCATTGGTGCTTCACAGAGTTCTCGATGAGGAGGGCGAGGATGAGCTGTCCGAACTCATCGAAGGCCGGATCGTCAATATTTTCTATCTCTTCTCTCAGGCCGAGAATTATGTCAAAGAAGTCGTGGCTGATCGCCAGGTCCTGAAGAGCGTTCTGAAGGACTTGCGACGCATGACACCAAATCACCAGATCACGATGCTCAAGTTCATCAAGAACCTCTCCATGCTCTCTACCACGATAGAGACGCTTCACACGGCTGACGCCATCGACTTCCTTATCGACGTTCTCAGTTATAGTATGAAGAAGGGACACAAGCATTTCCGAGAGATTTCTAACCAGGTCTTGAACACACTCTTTAACTTGTGTCGCCTAAGCAAGGAGCGACAAGAAGACGCCGCCGTCGGTGGCATCATCCCCCTCCTAATGAGAATTATGCAGACCGACCGGCCGCCGAAAGAGTTCGCCCTACCTATCCTCTGTGATATGGCTCATTCAGGTAGCAAGGGTCGCAGATATCTCTGGCAGAACAAGGGATTGGACTTTTACGTCTCACTCCTGGCAGACCAGTATTGGCAGGTCACAGCCCTGGACGCCATCTTCATCTGGCTTCAAGAGGAAACGGCAAAGGTTGAGAGCCACCTCCTGGATGGCAAGTTCACAGACGCCATCGTCGCTTGCTTCCACACAAACAAGCTGAACTCTTTCGACCCCAACTTACTGGAGCCTCTGCTGAAGCTTCTGCGGTTGAGCCCTTCGATCGCCGGCTCGCTCGCAAAGCTTGAAATGTTCGCCGGAATCGGACAACGACTGGGTCACAAGAAGGCGGTCGTCAGACTCAATCTCCTCCGTCTCGTCCGCAACATCATGGACGCGTGCGACCCGGAGATTCTCGGCATGGGCAACGGTAGCAGTACTCTGAGTATCAAGCAAGTGCGTTCTCTATTCGACGCTGTGCAAACTCTAGCGGAGAAGGATTCTGCGGTGCTGGTGCGCAACCTCGCGTCAGAGCTGGTCAAGTCGCACAACGAGAGCGAACTGTACGACATGCCCTCGGAAAGGAAGGGCTCGGCTGGGTCTGTGGCATCCCGACGTTCGGGATCTGGGCCCGGGCGGAAGTCTTCCTACACGCCCCCGGGACTGCACTCGACCATGTCGATGCCGGCGACGCCGACGCAGTCTCACTCACGTCATCCCCGAGTTTCTCACATGTCTTCGGGCTCTGGTGCCGCGTTCATTGAGGTCGCGGCCAGTCCACGACGGACGGCTGTCCAGGAGCGAGAGGGTCTTCTTTACCGCCCACGAAGCAGAGACGGCGTCACAGCTGTTCCTAGGCGCGTCAGCGGCGACATTTCAGCGGGTATGCCCAATGGGCCACCATCAGGCAAGAGCAGGTTACCGCGCCACTCTTTTGCACGGCCAACCAGTTCCAGCTCTTCCGGGCAACTTCCCCTAGTGAGGTCAGAGAGCTCCATGTCGAATAAGGAAAATTTTAGTAGAAATCCGTCGGCTGTCTCTGCGCCTGCCGCCTCACCCGCTCCCTCATCGAGCACGAGCAGTAAACGGCGGAGTAGAGCTCCCAGTTCCGACGTCAAGTGGCCGTAGTCCACTGGTACAATACAGCTCAGCCACAGAGCTGATTGTTTCTTTGTCCATTTTTTTGCATGTGCGATGTTATACCACGCAAGGTTGGGAAACAGTATACAACGCAAGAGCCTCGTTTGTTTCCTCGGTTCTGCGACCTTTGGCCATAGAACGCTCTTTTTTATTATTCCCTACGAGTGACGGGAGAGAGAGAGATGGTTGGGACAGGGTCAGGCTTGCTCGGAAAGGAGGGAGAGGGAGATGAAACTTTGGTCACGTTGAATGTTTTTATGAGCTTCGTCATGATCAATATCTGGTGAAGGGCAAATGAGGCATGGTCTCGATGGAACTCTCGTGGAGATTTCCTAGTGTTTTGGGCGAAAAGGGGCGTAGGGGAGTGCCTGTCGATAGCGAGCAATTGCATCTGGGTGGCTTTTTCGCCGCCTGTTTCTGCGCCTCTACACAGAAGCCTCATGACTGCGGAATCATGTGATCTTATTCATTGACAATACGGCGGGGGGACTCACCCTCGAGGGTTTGTTGTTGGGCGTGTTGGTGTTTTGCGTCAGTTGTCCTGTGACCCTGGGGGAGCCGAAGCAAGGCAGCTCGTCTAACTTCACCCCAGACGGTATAGTAACGAAAGCTGGCGGAAAGGTTTCGAAGAGCAAAACTTTCAACGTTGAGAGTGGTATCAGACTGTTCGATGCACGTAGAGGCCACATCATCGCTCAAGCTGCGCTGTAGCGATTACGACCTGATTCTCAATCGCTGCTCATCATTCTGGGTCATGTCTATTCCTTGATTGTTGGTCCTCAAGTGTTCTTAACGGAGATGTGACGTGACAAAATCACCGAGGAGGTGTTGTTGTCAGTGCGATTTGGGCCGCTCCCTACTATACTATACGAAAGACTCCGTGGATGGTGTGTGCACGGCTCGTGAATAACAAGAATTGGTCCATCTGTATTGTAGAATCGTTCGTGCCACCAACTGCTCTTGGATAGTGGTAGCGACCAAAACGAAACTCTAGGTGCCACGATGTCTTTCTTGGTCGTGCAATAGGGGCATATGGTCGTAGCGCGCTTACAGGAATAGAAACTGACGCGAATACTTTTTGTGATTGACGACCAGAAGGAAAAAGGTGTCCTTGCCGGGAGCACACGATGTCGAACTAGCTATGTTGCTAGCGTCGGCTGGATTTTCCCGAACGACGTGCCGTGACGGACAAGCAACTGCTAGGTCGAGAGCAGTCTACGGAAGCCGGAAATCCCCTCTTTTGGCCAAGTACGACATACTGTATAGCTTTACATAGTGCCAAGGCCTAATCATCTCAGATAGCATCGAGGAGCGCTCTGCCATAGACTCGGCACATCGCGGACAAGCCGACAAGGTACCCAAAGCCTTTTGTGTATTTTTCAAGCATCCATAGCAGGGAAATACACATCACTCCCATACCGAGTCCGCCTTGAGAACTTTTCCAAAAAAGGCACGAAGACATACCAGACTACACTGATGAGAAGGGATTCTAATATGGAGTGAGGTCAATGGTGCTTTACGGTGTGCGAAGAGACTGACGACGCTAGGAAAATCATTCGTAATGTTTTTCATGGCTTCGTGCACGCGTGACTTGGAGGTACATAACGGTCCGCTTTGTCTTGCTACGAGATGCCCGGCCGTCCCTCTGATGATGAAGCCATAGAAGCCCAGCTTCTGCTTCTGAGCTGGATAGGACATGATTTGCCCAAATTAGCACAAACGCGACCCAAGAGACTCTGGAGTTAGGAGCACACGGAAACGAAGCAGGGAGACAAAAGGCCTCGAACAAACATCCGGATGCCTGTTTTCTCTGGTTGGTCTCATCATCGACTCGATTGCTTTATAAAAGGAAAAAAAAAAAAACCCCCCCCGACGGTAGCTGAAGTACCATGCGGTCTCTGTGCAAACTTTATGAATGGTTCAATTAGTTTGCTGAAGGATGCAGGCACGTCGACCTAAAAACGTCGATATCCGCGCTGCGTCGTTCTGTCGGAGAAAATGGTGCAACCAACCGTCGTCACTGGCGATATCGAATGTCTCAGTGGGAGCTCGTCACAGCTCGGCGGGACGTTTAGATATACTGCTCAGCTCAATACTTGAAGCTGATGATAAGTGGCTGTTGTGTGATTAGAAGAGAGCATTGCGTAAACATTTAGGGAAGAAGGAATTACCAAACTAGCTCGAAGCCTGTGGCAGTTATCATGACGTCGTCGGGCTGGTGATGCATTGACTTCATGTAGTGCGAGGAGCTGACTTGGGGGAACACGAGCGCATGCAACCCCCAACCATTGTCTCACTGGCAACATAAGATTTGCATCTCCTTAACTGCAGATTTTCCATGTCACTTTTGTTGAGCTGCGGTCTGTATCAACATGTCTGCGCCGTGGTTGTCCCACGCAAGAGCGTCTAGAAAAGATCAGGGCCGAGGCGTCCTACAGGCGTCGGGAGAATTCAATTGATACCTGGGTATTATCTCCGGCCCATCCGAACCGTTCAGCAGAGAATATGCGTCTAACTCTTCCCCTCTCGTATGATTAATCCTCCCCTTTCCGTCATGAAAAACAAATGCATCAAACCCCCCCCCCGTCTTTGAAAACAACCCGTCCTCATCGAGACACAGACAGCCTAGAAGCCGTCATCAAGCCCCCTAGCCTTCTCGCCCCGCCTCCTCTCATTATTGTAATCAACCCACCACCGGTGGCTCTCCTCAGTACCCGTCCAGTTCCCCTCCGCGTCGACCTCGTCCCACGGCTTCGGCGCCAGGATGTAGTGGATGTTCTTGACCTCCTCGTCCCTCCAGATCTTGTCGTGCACGCCCTCCCACCTCAACGTCTTGAGCGCGTTGTACACGTACGGCAACGGCACCCAGCGGCCCCTGTACAGCTCCGACAGCAGGCTCTGGTCCGCGAAGTCCATGTCCATCGCGCCCTCCTCCATGTGCCTCACGATCTGCTGGAACAGCTTCTTGGACGGGTTGACGACCTGCAGGCCGCCGTTCATGAACCCGAGCGGGCTCGCCGTGACGGGGTCCGGGCCGACGTCCTGCGCCTCGTCGGGGCTGTCGTGCTGCGTCGTGAAGGCGCAGTTCTCGGGCGTCCAGTCCTTGGGGTAGTGGGGCTTCTTCAGCGGGTTGCACACGCAGGCGTGGCCCGCGGCGAAGACCCTGACGCTGGGGTTCTTTGGTACGCCGACGCCGACGCCGCCCGGGTTGCTCCCGTTGCCGTCCTCGCCGGAGCCGTACCCGCTCTCGGCGTCGACGCGCTTGGAGCTCCCGATGACGCCGGCGGGGGTGTTGTCGGCGGCGAAGTCGCCGTCGTCGAGGTCCATCTCCATCAGCTCGTCCATGTTGCGCAGGACCAGCATGTCGCTGTCGAGCTGGACGACGCGGGCGTACTGATCGAGGGAGAAGGGGGTGAGCTTACTCCAGCAGTCGTAGAAGCGCGGGTCGTTGGAGTAGTCGCGGCCCTTTGTCGGGAGGAGGTACTCGATGCGCTGCGCGGGGATGCCGCGGCGCTCGAGGACCGCGAGGCCCTCGGCGGGGAAGTTGTCCGTGTAGAGGGCCACGAGCGGGTAGGCGGAGCCGGATTTGACGAGGGAGTGGTGGAGGGTCAGGAGGCCTGGGAGGTAGTCCAGGTTTGTGATGAGGGTTGTCCAGACTGTTTGTGTTGCGTGTTGGGGTTAGCTCGGGATCTCGCGGCCGATATTATGACGGGCAGTGGAATTGTCACAATTGGGGAGTTTAAATGAGGTTGACATGATATGATGTTGGGGGTTGTCGAATTCGTGAAGGCGAGAGAATATACGAACCCTTCTCCGAGTCAACAGCGCGCGTGCCGTCCGACATGTTGGCGGTTTGCAAGAAGAAACAACTATAGAATGCGGTCTCGATTTCTCGACTTTCGGCTTCGTTTTGCGACTCTGGTTGCGACTGCGCGCGACGGCGGGGCACGTTCCGATGGTGGAGGCGGGGTATGAGAGCGAGAGCGAGAGCGAGAGAATGTCTGAGAAAGAGTGTCCAGGATTACGCAGCAACAACACCAAAGTGTATCGCAAATCCACCTCAAAGCTCGATCTTAACTTCAGTCGCGAACTCTGAAGTAGTATTATGTGAGATGTAAGGTATGGAAGATCGAAGTCAAGAGAAGACTAGATCGCGGGGAGGGGGGCGGAAGGGTACACATTCAAACGAACAAAAGCCACAAAAGCCACGCGACTCACAGGAATGCGACACGAGTCACTGCGAAAAAGACGTAGCATCCAACTAAACCCCATCCGCTCCGCTGGCCTTGTACTTCCACCCCCCCGAAATAAGGCGGAACCAAGGGAACGGGAATTTTTTTTTGCTTCCAGTGCGCTCTAAACCAAAAATGGTCCGCGCGGGTCGAGAAGAAAGCTGATAACCAGCGACGGATTCCGATCGGCCAGGACGCCGATGACGCCATCGTATTTGGCAACATCGGAGCTGCTGGGGGGGGCCAGAGGGGGGGGGGAGGAGCTGTGAGAACCTGAAGCTGGAGCAGCAGCGAAACACACACACACACACATACCGCGGACGGAGAAAACAAAATCGCAAGAGACATATAGATAGAAAGCCTGTTGCAGGCCGCCCGGCCGGGAATAAAATGGGTGGTTGGGTGGTGTTTCTTCACGCCTGGATAAGAGACATCGCAGAAAAAGAAGAGATTGCAGATTTGCGATTTGTCAAAGTGAGGGGTCCTGTCTTGGGAGTTTCCCATACTCCCTCGACGCACGCCCTCTGTGATAGCAGAGTTTATAGTTCAATAATACATGAAGACAACCAGTCATCTTGGACTCGGAGAGCTGGAAACCACCCCCCCCCGGCTCCCGGGGAGAAATTCTCTGAGTCGGGAAAGGCCACTCACCATTCCCCGACGCCATTGGCATAACGCAAACTAATTCAGCTGCTAATAGCCCCCGAACGCATCCTCCTTTCGCGTCTTCGGGCAGTCTGTTCTTCGACTTACACTAGATCCGACGAGAGTGATCGGACGACCAGGGGGGGGCGGGGGCGGCCCACTGGTGACCCCAGCCACCATGCGCCCGCACGAACCAATCGCATGCACCAGGAAAAGGCCCTGCGCAAGCTGAAAGCTGCCACGTCTGCATCCACCTGCAACCGCGCGCCTGTGATGAGCGAGCAAGCGAACGAACGAACGAACGAACGAGAGAGACCGGACCTGAAATGGGTTCAAGCCAAGAGTGGGGTAAACATAGGTTTCCGAGATTCCGGCGACCAGAAAACACCCGAGTCCGTTTGGAGAAGGGGATGGGGGGGCGCCCTTCAAATCAATCAAACCTCCTTCGCCAGTCTATGATGCAGTCTCATGCGGTCGTATTGGGTAGTGAACCCAGGCAAAAAAAAAAAAAAAAAAAAAAAAACCCCAACATGGTATCTTGTGTGGTCATGCGTGTGCATTGATAAGCACTCTAATCTAGTGCCGTTTGTATTTCTGTGTAGAGGTAAGCATTTGTTCCAAATTTGATCTCAAAGCTGATAGAAGTACTCACCTCCTCCGCTCTTCGTCTATTCTGCGGGTCCAGACTATTTGTCGCACCCATCAGAGTTTGGCCAATAACCTTGGTAGCTCCAATGGCTGGCCGGAATATGATGGTCGGCGCTCGCTTCCAAACTGCCTTTGCGAGGCCCTGCGCGCTCTGGCTGTCCATCACTTCGCCTGGAACGGCGATGATGGCATCGCGAGCCATACTCAAGTCCCTCGTGAGACTCGAGTAGCCGCCTCGGAGACCTTGAACCACGCCAGTAGGCTGGTCTGCGTACAGGGAGATCTGCTTCTTCTCCTCTGGGTCGAGATCAGCGTCCTCCCACGTATTGTCCGTCTGTGGCTTATTGAGCAAGCCCTCGGCGCCCTGCAGCGCATACTGTGTGCCAATCGCCAGCTTGGCCCCAAACTTGACCATCTCAGTACCGGTGGTTCGGGCGAATGCTGCCGCGCCTTTGCCAATGCTACGAACGATGCGACCGTCCTTCTTGTACTCCTTGATGGGAATTTCGACAAGCTCCTTGAACCCGCTACCAATATTGACGATGCCCCTGACAGGCGCGAGACCGGCAAGAACGCCTGCGAGTTGGGTGCCCTTGACGTCTGGCATCCAGATGTCATTTAGAATCTTGCCCATTCTGTCAAAGCCGGAAACGCCATAGATGATGGTGTGACGCAGAGTCATACGAGCCTCATCGAGAATGATGAAGTTCATAAACTCTGTGGTACGACCTGACTTAAGTCCAGCATAGTCCACCCGCTTGGGCTTGAAGTCTAGCTTGACAGGAATGTCGTGAACCTCGACTCTCTGAAGGAAAGGGATGTCACTCGTCGAGCTGTGTACAGGGGCACTGTCGTCCTTGAACTCGAAGAATCTGGTGATGAAATCCAGAGCGTCTTGGTCGACATGGAGCCGAAGAGGTAGAAGGGTGACTCTCAAAACCATCTCGGACGCCGCGAGATCCGGCTGAGGCTTGACGGTGAGCAACTCCAGATGGGCCATGCTGGTACCCATTTCCCTCTCGCCAGCATCCTGGTCATAGGTCATAAACTTCTTCCACGTCGACGTCGGGACATGATCGTACACATCCAAGGTTCGTACGCGCACATCGATGGAGCTCAGAGTCTCTCCAGAATCAGGAGGGAAAGCAATGAGATCGACATTGACACCTTGAAGCTCGAAAGTGATCTTGTGATGCTTACTACGGTTCAATCTCAATCTCTTCTTGGGTCTGTGGGGACCGCCGGCACGGCTCGTTGCGGTCGTGAAGGCAGTTGTAGCCAGAGACTCGGTCTCGGTAGCATTGTCGTTCAACTCCTGGTTGACCATTTGTGCAAGCTCCCGGGGATCCTGTTTGGTGGAGATTCCGATATAGATCGAGTTGAAGAGGAAGTCGCCAATGACCGTCTCGTCCTCTTCCGCATCGTCCTCAACCGCAGCACGTTCCGCGCGTCGACGGCGTTCGTAGGCCTTGTCCTCGACGTCTTGCACTGCCTTGCTGAGAACATTGCGCGTGCGCTCCCAGTCGTATCCGTCAAATAGATTCCAGATGACGTGCACATCACGGACCGACACTCGGAGAGGAGCCTTGCGGATAAGGTCCTTCGGGGCCATGTCGTAGGTATTCTTGGATGAGTTCCAAATTTGGGCTCTACCGTCAACATCTGGGCCCTTATCGAAGAAGTTGTCGTGGATGACCAAATCGCTCCCATCATCAGACACATGAGTCGAGGCGCTGGCGTTGAAGCTCGTGAGCAGGACTCCGTCGTGTGTATCTTGAGTAGTCGTGGCGTTCGATGTGATCGAACGCTCTGCATCGAAAAGAGTTTTTGAAGGACCGCCATCGTCGTAGTATTGTGAATCAATTTGCAATGGGCTGGCGTCGCTGGCTACGTCATATTCGTCATCACCACCAAGTTCTTGAGCGAGTTCAAAATCCTTATCAAAATCATAGTCGCCTTCTGCTTTTCCAAATGCCTCTGCGGAGATCGACGCCAAGAGGTCTTGCACGGGGACGATTTTGGTTCTGTACTTGTTCTCTTTGCTGGGCGGAGTCGGCGGCTTCAGTGCATTCGCCAGGGTGATGAGGGTCTGCGTGGAATCGGCACAAGTCTCTAGGACCAAGAGATCGTCACGCAGTTCGACGTCAATATGCTTCTCACCATCCTCTCGACTTTCGATGACCTGCACATTGACCTTTGCGGAAGAGATGTAGCAGATGCTGACGTAGCCTTGAGCCGCGAGTCGGGAAACTTGCTGAGATGACATGTCTGCCGATTGGCGACGGTTCACGGTGGAGGCAGTCGAGCCTATGTTAGCTACATCATCAATGAGAAGAATGGAGGCTTTGTTGAGATCCAACGTTGCCGTGGTGTCCACATTCTTCGGGAGAACCACATGAAGGCGAGCATCTGTCAAGGCGAAGAGGAGTTTGGAGGGAAGGCCTAGAGGGTTGAGGCCGATCAAGCAATCTCGGAAAACCAGGTCGACCATCATAGGCTTACTGTTGGGTCGAGTAGGGTCTGAGGAGCGCGTAGTCTGAGGCTTTTTTCCGACGAGGGCTGCGTGCGTTTGCTCTCCTAGATTGGCCACGGAGGCGGCAAGACTTGCCTCGAAGTCCTGAGGAGTAGCGTCGTCTCCCAAGTCAAGAACATCCATGATAGTGGGCACCCTGTAGTCAACGGTAATGTCGCGCATCTTGACTTTAATCACTGGTTCCATCTCATCCCCTATCAGGCGGACCATGAGCACCGGACCCTGGGTGAGTGTCCCGGGAGGAAGCGTCGTTGACGAACTCACGAGGTCCTCTCGGTCGTTGCGGTTCACTGAGATTGCATGTACGCCGAACGCCACGAGCGAGGGTACCGTAATTTGGGCGATCTCGAAGCCTTTGAGATTGGCGTTGATCACACCAATCTTTCCGCCCAAATCGACTGCGGCACCCAAGTCCTTGATCTCTGCGAGGAGTAACACGCCGGGCCGGTCATCTTCAGGTAGGTACTTCGCTACTGTCGCCAGTCGTGCAACCTCTTCCCCGAGTGCAGGGAGACAGTTGAGCTGATGTATGCGCTCAACTCGGACGTTAAACTGGTCAAACGTGACTCTGAGAACGGCTCCCTTACGTCTCTGCCTGAGAAGGGTGTCCACCATGATCTCGTCGTCGCCTTGGTCGAATTTGACCTTGGATGGAATGATGAGCTCCAAAAGTCTTTCGAGGTCCTTGTCCTTCGGCGTCGCAAGGTATTCAAATCGTACACCGCCGACTTCTGCTGTGATGGGAGGTTCTCCCCGAGAATTTCTGATGTATGGGCCTCCAAGCCGAACTTTGCTGATTGCGAACCCAATACCAAGGTCCCGACTCACCATCTTGACCGCGCTCGTTTCAAGACCCAAGCTGCACTCCTTGCCTTTCAGCTCCAGGTTGAACCCGCCAATCCTCATGTCAATCTTGTTCTCCGATGCCGCTGACTTATCATCTGGATTAATTGGAGCATCGAATCGAACACCGCGGGGCTTCGCAGGTGGTTGGACCGGTGTTCTCACCGAAGGGGAGGCACTTGACGACATTGAGGAGCTCATGTTTAGGAAACTGCTCAGACCGCCGAACCAACTGAAGGTCTCATCGAGTCTCTGCAAATCGAGCTGTACCAAAAGCGGCAATGTGGTGACCTCGGTTCGAGTCGAGTCGGAAGACTTGATCACCTTGACAGTTACATCTGATCCCGCCGAGGGGAACTTGTCCATAACGGAAGCCCGCATTTGCAAACTTTGATCGAAGGAGATGATATCGTCCCTCGCATAGCCGAAGCGGAACTTTTCAAGGTCGACAATGGTTTCGAGTGATTGCTTCACTGCTTTGAGCGATACACTGAGGTTATCAAGCTCTGTTCGCAGCAGAATCTCAGGCTGCATTGGCAGTCCACCGGAGCCAAATATTCTCTCTGCTGTGTCAGCAACACCGGGAAGCTGGTGAAGGAAGTGCAGTGAAATCTTCTCAAACACGACTTTGATATTTGACATTGAGGAGACCTGGTGAGGCCTGGTCGTCGAACTCGTCTTCGGGGCGGTAGGAGAGTTGGTGCTCTTCAGAGCGTCCATCAATTTGCCAACCACCACTGCGAGGAGATATGCCAAGGAAGCGTCGAAGCGAGCTTCCAAGGGTGATAATTGAACCTCCATGCCCCCATCACTAGGGGGCTCTGTAACAACGGGGCCAGGGGAGCGCGGCGCGATGCTTGATCTCGTTGCCCCCGGTGATGTTGAATACACAGAAAAGGCTCCAGGAACCTGGGGCGCGACAGATCTCGCCAAGACTGGGGACTCCGGCTCCTGATTCAGTACAGATGCCTGCGCGTCGGCGGGAACGTGTACATGTTGGTGCAACGATGGAACGTATAACGACATGCTGTTCAGTGATACAATCTCCTTGACTAGTCTCGTCAGGCCTCTCGGTGTGGCAACATCGGCTGGAGGAGCAGAAGCATCTGCTTCGTTATGGTCCCCGAACGTTTTTGTCGGCAAGCCTTGATCTTCGATTGTGTTCACGACGTTTGAATCAGAGACCCCGGGTGCAATGGAATTGGCCGGTTCCGGTTGGGATGTTGAAGTCGCATCCGAGAATTCGGGGCTTGGTGGTTCTTGCGCATCGACATATTTGACTGGTAATGGCTGCTGCCGTGTAATCGGACTTATCCTCTTCGAATTCGGAGAGGATTCAGGACTGGGATCATCCCAACCCCCTGGCATCCGTGATTCAGGCTGTTGCGCGTCGGTTTGAGAGAAGGCACTCATGTACATGCTCTCAGCCTCTTCGTGAGTGAAGAGATGTGATTGCGCGAGATCTTCGTCTTCAAGAAGACCGGAGCTGTGACTGGTAGAGTTGGAGTTGTGTGACGATTCTAGGTTTCCGGCGTCGGAGAACGTGGTAGGAGGGATGCCTCTAGTGGGTCGGAGTGACGGTTCTGACCTTGCCTCTCGCTGGAAACTGGCCCACGGGACAGCTTGATCGTCATCGCCGAGAACGGTCGAACGAGAAATTGGCAAATGTCCTCGAGGAGAGAAATCTTGATAGACAGAGGCGCGTGGTGTGTTAGTTTCTTCCTCTTCTACCGGCTCATCCGGCTGGCTGGAAAAGTCGTATGGAATGTTGAATGCCTCCTCGCTGTCTTGTAGCAGAGCATCATCGACCTCGGAAAGATCGTCCGAGCCTGAAAGAAAACTGTGGTGCATACTGGGCCGAAAAGTGTTCTGTCTTGAGGGCGCACTTCGCTCACTAAACGATGGAGACTGGGAAACGGCAGGCGACGAGACCGACGGTGAGCGTGCAAACTGCGAGAAGACGTTCGCCTCCGAGATAAGGTACGCACGAATTTTAGACAGGGCGACATGTCGTTTTCCATCTTTCGGCACAATCGTCGGGGCACCCTCCTCGTTCTGCGTCTCGACGGTGACGCCCTCGACGTCTATGCGATCCACCGCAAGCTGGAAACTGACCAACTCCGGGTTCGTCGCACTCGGCTCGATGGGAACTTCTACGTCCACCTGAAAAGTGACGCCTCGGATGCGCACTTGGATGCGGTCGACGATTCCTTGAAGGAAACCGGCGAGGAAGCCCGGTAGAGACAGCGGCTGGCCGGTTCCAAACTGGCTCCCATCGTCACTAAGCGCACTCTCGCTCATGGCCATCGAGCCGCCAAGGTCCTGCGTCTCAGCAGCCAAGGCATCCTCCAACCTCCTCTTCTCGGCAGCTATCGAGACATCCTTCAAAGCGGCATCTTCGTTCAGGAACGACTGGGCGAGTTTTACGGTGTTCGGGAGTTCGGACTCCTCGGTTGACAATTTTGTGGCTTTCGTCTTGACATCTCCGCCGCCGGTGAACACCTTCAAGCGAACGTCGACACCGTCTATTTCGATTATGATGGGGCTTGTGTAAAAATCGACAGGGATCGTAACGTTTAGCTTCAGGACTTTGGCTTTCTGGATCTGGAATGAGGCAGGGAGTTGGAGGAGACGCTCGAGTTTCTAGTGTCAGGTACAACATGTCAACTGTCGCAGCTCCTACGTCTTGGGCGGGTATCCGTTCCTCCTACCTTGAGGCGCACACCGACGTCCTTGAATTCAGCCGTCGTTGTTCTACCCAGCGCGAACTGCAGGTTCTCCATGTCCAGGGTCTCCTCGTCCAGCAGCTCGAGCCGCCGCAGGGCGTATATGAGCAGGCGCTTCGAAAGGTTCGAGCTCCGGAAGCTCTGGAATATCGTCGCCATGTTGGCTGGTAGTGGTTTTGCCCCAACCGGGGTTCGAAGCTCTCGTTAGGGGTGAGGTTGGTTTCGGGTCTCGGTCCGAGGTCGGATTTGGATCGGTGGAGGGACGAAGGGGAAGGAGGGTTCGAGAGGTTACAGCAAGGTAGTTTTTGCCTTGAGGATAGACAGTCTACCTTGGGTTCAAACAGCAAGATAAGCCCGTAGAGAAGTGGCTGTTGAGGCTACAGCCAGGATCGTGGGGCTGCCCAGTTCACCGGGGTTGGGTGAGGCAGGCTGCAGTCGCCGTGTTATCAGTAGACACCCAGCCCAAGGCGGGGACGTAGTTCATGGTGTGTTCGTCATTCAAATAAAGGGTTTCGCTACAGAGGGCTAAGGTAGAGAGGTTGAGATCGAGGATCGTTTTGGTTCAGAGCGAAAGGGGGGCGGGGGAGGGGGTTGAGAGGTGGATAACCCGGGAGCGTGGAATACGTGAAGAGATGAGATGTGATGACTTGATAGCAACACAAGACCAAGATCCGGACAATCAAGTGTGATGCTGCAACAACCTGGAGGGTGAACAGGCAAAGAAAGGTATAAAAAAAAGAAGCACGGTAAGGCAAGGTAAGGTACCACCTTACTAGAGACCTGAAGGTGTATGGCAGCAAGTGGCAGACGGGACGATAGGCAAGAAGGGCAAAGCCAAGGACAACCTAAGGCAAGTAGAATGGCTGGTCTGTTGTTGATGATGAGGCACACACGTTAGAACGGGACTGCACTGGA
This sequence comes from Colletotrichum euphorbiae, assembly GCA_037178605.1. NCBI lineage: Eukaryota > Fungi > Ascomycota > Sordariomycetes > Glomerellales > Glomerellaceae > Colletotrichum > Colletotrichum euphorbiae. Next base: position 166,651 of record JAXCEF010000014.1, read on the forward strand.
CCGGCCAGATGGACGGGGGGCAAAGGCGGTCATGGAGGCTGACCTGGTAAGGAACCCCTCAGGGAGTGCGCTTTCCCCCCAGACCTTGGGCTCTAACAGTAACAGCGCGTGACTCTGTCTGGCTGAATTCACGTCACCAGCAGGGTGCCCAGGGGTCTTGATCAGTTGACTTGCTGTCTGGGGTGTGCATGTCCCAGCCCAGTCCTTATCGATAAAACAACAAATTGAGGCGCATTGGGGGGCAAGACAGAGGCTTGTGACTGAGGTGGAGAGGGGTCATTGTGAAATGCGAACCAGTGTGAGATAGTGCAGTGAACCGTGCACCCATTCCACCTGAGCGATGCAGAACCCGCCACGATTTGCATGGACGCCTCCAACTGAGCTGCATGGGGTACGTCCTTGAGTCAATGCCTATGTGCGCCCCTGGCTGTCTGCCAGCTCCATTCCCTGTGTGGATGGACGGATGCATCGCTTGCCACCAGCCCTGCTGCAGCTGTACACATATCAAGCAACTGGAAGATGGCCCCTGAGTTGACAAAGCATGGTTGCATCTATGCTTGATGTTCGATGCGGTTGCTAGTTTTCTTTGGACTGTCTTTGTTTCCTAGGCAATTCTGGCCACCAACGGGGATATCTGGGATCCAGCACCTACAGAAACATACCTAGGTATTAGTCCAGGCTTGGAGTTGGAGAATCTGAGCCTCTTCGTCTCATTAAAGACTCAAATCCGTCAAGCCCCCAGTCAGTCAAACTCAACAAAAGCCGCTTTTTGCTTAAGCCGAAGGAGCCTCATGTCTTTTGCTTGGCCTGCATGGAATGTCGACGCTTTGTAGTCCGAAAGACGCCGTTTCAATTTTCCACTTCCCATGCTTACATACACATGCCAGCCATCGCTGTAGATAAAGTATATATTCCAATACGGGCAGCCAAATGATCAAGTAGTTCTCGTCCCGCCCTCCACCACACAAGTCAAAATGTTGACGAACCGGGGCGACGACGGCGACCACGACGGTAGTAACCATAGGCTTGACCTAGAACGTCGAAGAAAAATAGTATTAAGAGCGACAGATGTCATGGCCCGATCTAACGCACGTTTGGACACGCTGTATACACCGGCCGCTCCGTCCCAGAATGAATCCAAGTCTTGCCAGCTGCATAGTTTATCAAATGGAAAAAAAGAAAAGAAAAGGACCCGTCGTTTGTCTCATCAGGGTTCGGAGTGGAGGGCTTCAAAAGTCTTCAACCTTCTTGGCCACCCGCCCTGCCGTACGCCTCGGCCAGCCTCCGCCCGACACTCTCACCGCTCCAGTACGCACCAGTCGCCGTGCCCAGGGCGACGAACGGCGCCGTATGCTCACCAGCTAGCCACAGTCCGCCCTCCGGCACGCCTTCGCGCATCGCTTCGATATCCTTGTCACCCTCTTCCAGCCCGACCTGGAAGTTGCTGTAGCTGCCGTTGCCGGCGAGGTCGTCGCGCACCCAGTCTGTCGCGAGGCATCCTGTAGGCCTGCAGTCGGGCGAGGTCGCGTCGTACCCCGGCAGCCGGGAGTAGTACGGCCTGAAAAAGTCGTACAGGAAATAGTTTCTCTCCGGTATCGTCTTCAACTTGGCCACCTCCTCGGTGATGTACTTGGACTCGTCACCGAAAGTGTAGAATAGCAACGTCGGTTGCGAGTCCGGGCCCAACGAGGCCAGCTCGACGATCTCTTGGTTCCACCGCTTCGGGTTGAACTTGGCAGAATATGTCGGGGCCAGCCACTGGCAGAAACCCTGCACACTCTGGCCTTTCTCGTCGGGCACGAGCCAGAACGCGTTAGGAAATGTGATGTAGACCTTCTCGAGGCATCCGTAGCCGATGGCCTTGATGCCGCGCTCGACCCGGTCCGGGAGGGCCGGGTCAAACGTGTCGAGGTTTTTTTTCAGCCAGCCCAAGGGGGCTGTCATGACAACTTCGTCAAACTCAAGGACGTAGCCGGTGTCGGTGTGAACCCTAGGTTTCGGGCGATCCGCCGTCTTGAGCTCTACTTTGGTGACCCGGGCATCGTACATGATGTCCGCGTTGTGTCTTACCGGCTCCGCGACTCTCTCGAGGATCTTCTCATATGTCCCGGCGCAGAAGAGGTTTTCTTGGGGAGGGGAAAAAAGTCAACTTTGGCTCTTGGGATACTATCCACCCTTGCGGGACTTCTGCCAAGGGGACAACACTTACCGCCGTCTATGCACTCTTCCAACCAGAAGAACTTGAGACTCTGGGTCTGGACCGGTGTTCCGATGAAGGCGCCCCATGATGCAGCGACTTGAAGAACAACGGAGCGTTTTCTCTCATAGTCCTCCTCCGTATCGGGTACCTTGTCAACCACCTTTTGCTGGAAAAAGTCCCAGAGGCTTTCGTCGGGATCAATGCTAGCAGAATTTTTGTTCGAATGCTGGAAAGCGTCCTGGATTATGTCCCACATGATACTGGAGTACTTCTCACTGTCGTCCAAATCGAGCAGGACTCCGGACTCGTCAACCATATGTGACCTGTGATCCCGACTGCCCACGGCAGTGTCCGTCTCTTTGGCGAGGTCAAGGATGGGGTTGTCGTCGGTGCCATGGATCCAATTAGGGCCGAGGTCGACGGTGTATCCGTTTGGCAGCTTATCCTGGACTACACGTCCGCCGAGGCGGGTTCGGCCTTCAATAATGGTCACTAGCAGGCCATGCTGGATTAGGATATCGGCACAGCGCAAACCGGCGAGGCCAGCGCCGACGATGACGATGTGTGGTCTTGGGCCTGACTCGGATTGTTTGCGCTGTAATGTGTCATGAGCAGGTTGCCTTGTCGGAGAGCAAAAGAGACAAGCGGGCAACGTCTTTGATATGTCGGTATAGAACACACGACAAATGCGGACAGGGTGGGGGCGGGGGGGGGGAGCCGGACAGGGTTCGTCCGTCAGGTCAGAGGAGACGGCCGGCGGTCCCGGCCCGAAGCGTTCCACTAGCGACAATAGGCACGTGGTTGGCAAGAAGCTGACTTACCCGCGGAAAAGAGTCCATGGTCAGAGATCTGAGCAGCAGTCTGTCTCGGCCGATTCCAATGAGGGTCTGGAGTCGACAGGATTCAAGGTCCTGGTATATACGGGAAGTACTGCGGTTGGAAGGGCTGGTGTACGAGACTGAGTAAGCGTCCATTGTTGCAGAGAGTTGTAAGAAGCGGTTGGTGAGCGAGAGGTATATGATGAGCAAGCTCAAAGGACATGGAGAGTTGGTGAAGAGGCCAAACTATGGCGGGTGCTGCTACCACCGGGGCACTAGTCCGCGGGAGGAACGAGTGAAAGTCACAAGAGTCGGACTGGATCCGGACACAGACCAGGAACGATTTGAGACAGAAGTAAGGGCTATATGGGGGATTTTGGGATTGGAGAAGAAAGGTCAGGCGGTAGAGTCGAATGTGGGGATGACGAGCAACGTGGTGAAATGTCTTGCTACCAGCGGCTAACAGTTGGTTGAGTAAGGGGAGGGGATCATGGGTCCCGTAATCGATATACAGAACCCAATTGTCCGGGTTGTGTTGGCGTACGTAGTAGGCGTTGGCGTCGGCGTCCCATGTACAGCCGCCGGCAGGAAGGATAAGCGCGAAGCGTCCAGATAAGGTAACGAATGGGGTCGAGCATGTGGCAGCGCAGTGCAGTCGAGAGATGGCTTATTGATAGCCCGAGGACCATGCCAAGCAAGTCATGCAGGCCAGCAAAGTGCATTCTGCAAAGTAGAACTTGCAGCCAGATGAGTTCGGGTGGTGGTGCGCCACCTAGTGCCATTTGAAAGTACCTTACCTAACCAAAAGGTTGATAACGAGGGCGGGAGGGATCAGGAGGACAGGAACATGGACGAGAAGAGACAGGAGGAGGGGGGGGGGTCTGTCAGGTCAGGTCAGGTCGGAACTGGGAAGAGTCTGTTGTGATCATAGTCTGATCAGAGAACCAACCAACCAACAAAAACCAACCAACCAACCAAGCTCTGAATCTCTTTCGTGCTCTCTTGTGCTCTCTCTCCCTCTCTCCCTCTCTCTCCAAGGGGATTTTGAGTTGCAGATAGTGCTCTTTGGCTCAACGGCCCAATCATACCCGAGATCCATGGATGGCTGCCATCCAGAGGTGCTGCCCGACAGTGCTCGCATAGAGCCGGTCTTTCCAACCAGCTAATAGGTCGCGACGGCTGGATGCTGTGCTCCCGCGCATGTGGCGTGCCTGGGTCCCGGATCACTCAAGAAGCTGGCAGCGGGCGACAAGCGCAAGTGGCCATCATGTGCTGCATCGCCTATTCGGGCGAAGCAGGGCGCTGAATGATGAAGTGAGGGTGTAGGGAGGCAGTAGGTGTCGTGTTCCAGGAGAGCAAGCAGCAGACAAGGGCAAGAGGAAGGAGAAAACAACGGCAGACAAGACAACAAGAAGTCGACAAGGCTCGAATATGTGACTTACTATCTTATTCTTATTAGGAGCGATCGAGCGAGGGAATTGGCGAGCGCGCTAAGCCTCGATATCATCCGGGATATCGTCAGGAAAAGCCTCGACGAACGAAGGACAGGATGCCGATGCCTAGGGAAGAGGACAGAAGTCCGGCTGGAACTGGAGAAAGACGAGCGAAGGATGCTGCGGTTTGTTGCTGTGAAGACAGACGATACCACGAGTCAACGACTGGAACAGCAGATGAAGGAATGACCGTCGCCGCCGGCAGAGGTAATCAAAGTTGTGCTGTCGCGGTGGACCTGACGAGAAACCCGGTGGAGGGGCAACACACACAAACACACCTCGCGCCTTAGGTTAGCAGCAGGGCACCTACCTGAGAGGTAAGGTATTTTACAGTAGGCACCAGGGCAGGCACCTCCGGCTTAAGGCAGTGGATAGCACCTTCCATAAGGTATCCGTACCTACCTAAGTAAGGTAAGGTTGCTAGACCTCGATTCCTAGGGGTCTGGTCGCTGCAACGGTGGAGGGGCTCTGGTGACACTTCACTGCTGTTTCTCCACTGCAGCGTCATCCCCCCACTAAAATCCACATTCCCATCTCTCCGCTCTTTCACCCTCATGCGCCGTGGCTTCCCTGACACTCGTGTCCCTGGGCCTCAACGCCCTCCCTCCTTTCCACCCCTCGACTGTGACACTTTCGTCGTCATTTGTTGCCCCAGAAAACCCTGTTACGACCAGAAATGACTGGATGGCTACCAATCCAGATCTGATGGAGTGCAATGTGCACACATATGAGGAGCCGACGATACCCTCACACTTTGGCTCGCCGACCGTTACGGCAGTCAATCGTCCCAACCCACCGGCCATTGTCAATAGAGCGACGCTCGTCCTGGTCGATCACCAAGACCTGATAAACCCCATTGGACCCTGCCGACCTGACCAGGGGCCGCATCCTGCGCCAGCATGTATCCGACTTCGCAGTAGTCCGGCGAGGACGTTTGCCGATAATGGACATTCGCCGAACCTACCTTAATGTCCGCCTTCTTTCTTTCCCGGACAACGCCAGAACATACCAGAGCCTCATCCGCGGGGTCACTGGGCACCCAACGCTCACTGCCCCTCATCTCCGCCTCCATACTCGTCTTACTTGTCGCCCCGGAACGCCGACGCGTGACGATGACGCTGATCAAGCTGCCCAGTCCCCGCCACCGGCCAATACATCTGACGTTGGCAATCAGATTTTTTGGGCCTTTGCCGCCATAGCTCTCAATAGCGCAACCCAGCTCTCAGGCCGTATCGTCGGATTCCCCTCTTCTTGGGGTCCTGCCCTGAAGTTGTCGCCCATCGTTTGCATCATCAACTCTATCGAGGCTCTTAATTGCATTCGCATTCGCCGCAAACCCGAATGGTCCATTCTCGTTGCGCCGCACAAATACGACACCGATGCAGACCCGGCTCATAGCGACGTTGTTGCATTGCAACGCAATACCCTCATCGGTGTCATCGCGCTCGTCCTGGGGTCTCTATTACAGGTGACAAAGCTGTATGCCTGCAAAGTCATCTTTTGGGTACAGGTGCTAGCCGCAGTATACCTCGCAAGCTTTCTCTGCGACGAAATAACGTCATGTCTCCTGTGGCTGACAGGATCAACCACCGGAAGAAATAGTGTCACCAGCCTGTTCGAAGCGGTGGTTGGTTCCACGACATGTCCTCCTTCGCGAGAGCTTGCGGCAACTAACGATGACGGAACAGAGGAATCTATTTCTACCGACCAGCAAGGAGTGGCTCTTTCTACCTCTTACATCTTCCTCGCCTGGTCGCGCTCACAGCTGTCACGCGAACTGCTATCAAGCACCCAGATGGTATTGTTTACACCAAGTTTCTAATACTCGTCGAACCATGATGATGATCATATTCGGTGTTCGTTCGCGCAACAGAGGCAACACGACGGACCAGATCATTTGGGATGTCTTTCGCGGTGGTCCCATCCCCTTCGTGCTGCAATCCATCATCGCCTCTACTCAGAGGTACTGTGGATCGACGGCAGAAGTTCTCGACAACGGTGTTATCGACTTCCATGCCAAGGCGGATTCCAAGGCCCTGATGTGGAAGATCATGTGCATGATGTCCATGTTAACACTTGCGCTCATGATACGAAGTAACTCTCCGGTTGATGGCCATGGAATACCGAAGCCGACGAGGCTTACGTTGGCTTTCTGGGCAATTATCCATCTCCTGACGGCACTGGCCATGTTCAATTTCGCACACGATCCAGCCAAAACACACAAGCCAGCGTGGACGGATGTCTTGGGATGAACACATTCATGGGCATGCGGCTGAGTGAAGTTCTTGTACGTGGGTCTGGACAGAAACAGTCGAAGCAGCAAGAGCAAGGATAGCGACACTGATGAGAGCAATGGCACCAGGTGCCAGCATAGGTAAGGTGCCATTCGCGGGCACCTTGATAGCCAGGAGCGGGGCATTTGATCTTATCGTCGATACGACGCGACGCGACGCGACGCTTCGAAATAGCGCTCCGTCTGAACAAGACCATCTGATCATGATGCCAGCATCCCTGCATCAGGGCTCGATGTTCGCGAAGAGGCTCTGCACCAAGATGGGAAATATGCTAGACTGAAAAAGGATCTCCATCCAGCCTCAGAGTAGATTAGGTAGAGCTCACGGTGGGATGATGCGCCCCTCTGCGGGGTAAAGCTTTATTCTCTGTGGGGGAGGATGAACAGGGGGCCCTGTTCGGTCTTGCTGAGCCCTAGACATATGAGGTGCTTTTAAGGGAACTCGGGTATGCTCTCAAATCTGCTCACATTTTCCCATCGTTAACCCCGTAATCTTATCCGACTGCCTATCAATAAATGCTCGGAAAATGAGTAGTGTAATCAACAGGACCTGGGTAGCGTCGAGGCTTCGGCAACCCCCGGCCGTTCCAAGATATCCCCAGACGCCATCTCATTCCCCAGCCTCCTCTCAACCAATCACGTCTCCGCCGAAATCAGCATGTCCGCCAGGAGTTCCTCCACACTCCACACAAGCCGAGGCTTGCGGCACCGTGCACGACTTCCAGACCTGGCTGGCTGCGGTCAGCGGTCCCCTGACCGACGTCAACCGACGTATTCCCCCTTGAACCACATGTTTCTTCGATTCAGTCGACTGCAGCCGTGACACTTTGTCCACCAACTCTCCTATCTCGTCTACGACTTAATTTGTTTTCGCCTTCGCCTTCGACCCCAAAAGACTCGTACGTCTCCTTACTCGACGACTGCACAAGCACCTGAAGTCTTGACTGTCAAGCTCAGTCCATCGTAATCCCGGTTCAGAACAAAGAAACCCCCGTCGCCATGGCCGCAAAGACCTACTCCCGCGACGAGGTCGCAAAGAACAACCACGACGAATCCCTCTGGTGCATCATCGACTCAAAGGTCTACGATTTGACCGACTTCCTCGATGCCCACCCCGGCGGCGAGGCCGTCCTCCGCCAGGTCGCAGGCAAAGACGCTACCACCCAATTCTACAACCTCCACCGCCAGGAGGTCCTCACAAAGTACGACAAGACCCTCGTGATCGGCACCGTCGCCGGCGAGAAGCCCCAAGTCATCGTCCAGCAGCCCGGCGAGCTGTCCCAGGTCCCCTACGCCGAGCCCCTGTGGCTCACCCTGCAGTTCAAGTCACCCTACTTCAACGACTCCCACCGCGCCCTCCAGCGCGCGATCCGCGAGTTTACCGATAAGTACGTCACGCCCGAGGCCCTCGAGCACGAAGAGAGCGGCGAATACATCTCCCAGGAGCTCATTGACCGCATGTCCAAGGCCGGCGTGCTGCACATGCGTCTGGGACCAGGCAAGCACCTGCACGGCGTCGAGCTTCTCGGCGGCGTCGTCAAGGGCGAGCAGTTTGACTACTTCCACGACATGATTGTCAGCCAGGAGCTCGCGCGGACCAACTGCCGCGGTTTCCAGGACGGTAACATGGCCGGCATGACCATCGGCCTGCCCGTCGTTCTCAACTTTGCCAACTCAGAGGCGCTCAAGAAGAAGGTGTCCGAGGAGGTTTTCAGCGGAAAGAAGAAGATCTGTCTAGCCATTACCGAGGCCTTTGCGGGCAGTGATGTCGCAGGCTTGATGACGACTGCTGAGAAGACACCGGATGGCAAGCACTATGTAAGGCACCAAACGCGAGCATCCTCGACAGCCTTTCAACCGCTTTTTCTGTACGATATACTAATCACTGCCAAAACAGATCGTCAAAGGTCAGAAGAAGTGGATTACTAACGGTAAGTAACTGCTGTTCTCGCCTTCCGGTTCGTGTACTGTTGCTTAACCTTTTACACCAGGCGTCTTCTCTGATTATTTTGTCACCGGCGTCAAGACGGACAAGGGTCTCAGCGTACTGCTGATCGAGCGCGGCGAAGGCGTCTCCACGAAGGCCATTAGAACATCCTACTCGCCGGCCGCGGGAACGACCTACATCACGTTTGACGACGTCAAGGTGCCCGTCGAAAACCTGCTGGGTCAGGAGAACAAGGGAATCCACGTCATCTTGAGCAACTTCAACCACGAGCGTTGGACCATGGCCTGTAAGTATCTTCCCGCCAACGTGCAAGTAAAGCCCTTTCTGCGGGAATCTAACTATAACATCCAGGCGCCACGATCCGCCAGTGCAGGACCGTCGTCGAAGAGTCCCTGAAATGGTCGAACCAGCGCCTCGTCTTTGGAAAGCGCCTAATAGACCAGCCCGTCATTCGGCAAAAGTAACGAACCTCCCATCCTCCTCCTCCTCCTCCTCCTCCCGCCAGCGCAGTAACTAATAACACTGCTCACCCCGAACAGGCTCGCAAAGATGATTGCCCTCACCGAAGCAAACCAGTCCTGGCTCGAGACGATCACGTACCAGATGTGCAACATGCCCTACAAGGAACAGGCGAAGCACCTCGGCGGCCCCATCGGCCTGCTCAAGATGAGCGCCACCCGCGCCGCCCACGAGCTCGCGGACGAGTCGGTCCAGATCTGGGGCGGCCGCGGCCTCACCCGCACCGGCATGGGCCGCGTCATCGAAATGTTCAACCGCACCTACAAGTTCGACGCCATCCTCGGCGGCGCCGAGGAGGTCCTGGGCGACCTGGGCGTCAGGCAGGCCATGAAGTTCATGCCCAAGTCAAGGTTATAAATGTTGCGCAGAGGGCGGAATGCGCAAAGAGAGAGAACATGTACTTTTAGAACTTTTGGACGTCACAATAATGGTCAGAGGCCCCCCCCCCCCCCCCCCCCCCGGAGACTTCGTCATCATCATCGTCACCCTTGCAACGTCGTGTCTCCGAGTCGTGTCAGTCCGGAGCAAGCCCCGCGCGAGTGAGCCAGCCAGCCCCCGTACCCGGTAACCGATCTGTACCTGTCTCTGTCCTTCACATTCCGGATCCGCTGCGGACGGTCTTAGCGAAGGGTCGAATTGGCCTCCCTCCCCAGGTTTCCTTCCGTCAGAGTAGAGTTCGGACACGCATAGGACAAGGGTCACGTAGTCGGGGCTACTGAAAAGTTTTGATACGTCTCGAGCGTCCCTCTTTGGTCGTGATGAAATGATGGGTAGAGTTTGGCCAGTCAACGCCTAGTGTACAAACTCTAGAAACATCCCTGTCAGACAGGTGGGAAGGGTTGGGATTCTTGGGAAGCGCGGGGAGAAGTCCAGGCATGGGAGGACCGTAGCTGGTTCAGTGTGGTAGATTGGATGAGCATTTAGCCGCGACGGTAACGAGACCGACTGGTTGGAAGATCAGGGCGACGGGTGGACATCCTGGATCAGCAAACCGACCTTGGTCCGTCGCTTTGCTGACAGAACCGCGAAGCAATATGATCGAGACGAAGAATCAGCGGCAGCCTCGACACGTCCGGCCGAAGAAAAACAAGCACAACTCACGCCACGCAAACGACAATCGTACCACGTAGAAACTTCCATTTCCTGCCCTGAATACCGGCAGCAGCCGCCCGAGCAGAGGTTCGCTCGCGGCGATCTGGGCGTCTCTCACAGAGAGAGAGACGACCAAAACTATCTATCGAGTCCGTGTGTTGGTACTCTCCGCCTAACAGCCGTCTCATCCACCGTGTCCTGCCCTGTCTCTCTCTGTCTCATCATAATCCCACCCAGAAGAGAAAAGACAGCGCAAGCTTTGTCTTTCTTTTTGTTTGTTGTCATCCAAGCGATTCGACCAAACGCAATAGGCCGAAGCTGTCGACAGACCCAATACCGAAAGGTGTTTCATGGTGCGTAAGAAAAAAGCCGTGACTTCGTATGCCGTTTGTTCCGTGTATAACTTTTCCGCGGGCCGAGTTTCCCAGAGTTTGCCGAAAGCGAAGAATAAAAGGAAAGAGAACAAAACAAGAGGAGAAAAACCAAGTCCTATGTGTGTACAAAGCATCCGCAATGCCAAGGTCGATCGTCAAGGTGAGCCATTTGCTCCGAAGCCGTCTTAATCGCCGTCGCGGAGCAAAGTCCACCCTCTGCCCTCGAAGACAAGAGATTCGCCACCAGTTACCCATCGCAGTCGCAGTCGCAAACATGTGCTTAGTTGTTGGGGCACTGGGACTGGACGTGACCAGGTTGCTGGCACTTGTAGCAGATCTTCTCGCCGCCGGAAGACTCCTTAGGGCAGTCGCGAGAGAAGTGGCCGTTCTCGCCGCAGTTGTAACACTTAGAGCCGTTGGTGCAGTCGCCTGAGAACACACGTAAGCTGAAGTTCGGGGCACCCCTGGACCAAATCGGAGCTACTCACGAGACATGTGGCCGTAGCCGCCGCAGGAGTAGCAAGTCTTCTGGCTGGCGCCGTAGCCGGAGTTGTAGCCGCCGCCGCCGCCGCCGCCGAAGCCGCCGCCGTAGCCGCCGCCAGACTTGGGGCAGTTACGGGCAATGTGACCGACCTCACCGCACTGGCAATCTGTTAGCATCGCGGTGGCCCGGCGCTAGGTAGTAATTGAAAGGTGTCAAACCTTGTAGCACTCGGAGCTGGAAGCACCACCACCGTGGCCGCCGACGTTGCCTCCCTGGGGGCAGTCGCGACTGATGTGGCCGGACTGGCCGCAGCGGTAGCAGGACTTGGTATCCTTCGGGCCCTCGGGGCAGTCACGGCCTTGTGGTACGGTCAGTTCACTACCTTACACCAAGGTCCGAATTTTTGACGTTAGACTTACTCATGTGGCCCTCGTCTGAAGCAAGGTTGTTAGTCACGTCGTGGATTGAAGTCAAGTCGCAGTGTACTTACTACCGCAGTTGTAGCTAGAGAGAGTCGGTTCAGTATTCAGCATATTCATCGCAAAATTGAGGAGCATACCACTTGGCGGCGCCACGGTTGGGGCACTCGCGGGCCTAGATTTGGTCAGTACGTCGGGTTCTGGACGTGATCGCACCCTATCGTGGCATACCTGGTGTCCAGCAGCACCGCCTAAATATCTCTGTCAGACTCTTCGCTTCACATCTTCATGCTGTGTCAATGGGGGTTTGGGTAGGTGTCACTGGCACACCAGCTCAAAGTCAGTAGGACGTCGAAGTAGTCTCCAAGCCGGCTCTTGACGATTCTGTCCATGTAGACTTGGGGCAATTACAAAGGAAACATTGTTTGCGTGGTGCGAGGTTTTTTTTTCTTCTCAATCCGAAAATCGTGCTCAATGAACCCGGCAAGGCCATCGAAGTCCACTTCTCTCAGATGAGGGTTTGACCATCGCAAGATATGCTGTTGCTTGAGACAAACAGCCAGTCCAACGAGGCACTCGCACCTTGAGGAAAACAGACGTCCCAAAGGAATGCTGCATAAACTGCCACCAATAGCAGCTGAGATAGCAGTCGTTTGAAGCGGTGAGAAGTCGATGAACCAATGACAATGGGACAGGATAAAGTACCAAGTCCCGATCGTCAAAAGCCACCCGCACAGAAACGCAGAAAAGGCGGAAGCAGAAATTTTCGGGCGTGGCGGTCGGCGGGGGAGTGGTGAGATTGAGGAGAAAAGTCAGGGTAACTCACAGGTGAAGCAGGTGCGGGCCTGAGGAGGAGCGGATCCCTGGAAGTCCATGTTGAAGTATTGTTGGCGGGCGAAGATGCAAAAGGGGTGTGTTGTTGGTCTGGGATAGAAGTTGTTAGAATGGCGATTGCTGACGTTGGAAGAGACCTCGCAGCAAGATCAAGCCAAGTTTTGTTTGGTGGGAGATCTGGCAAGCGAAAGGTTTGTTGCGATGAAATGTGGTTGAGGTGGGGTGGAAAGTGGCAAGTGGCAGTGTGCGCGCGCAATGTGGGGAGATGGATAAGTGTGATAAATCTGATTTTCCCAGCCTGGGCCTGTTGTTCAGGTAGGTACAGCAGGACCGCAGAGGGCGATGGTGGTGTCCATGCCATTACAACAGCAGCAATGACCCATCGAGGGCGACGAAGGGATGCAGAGGCGACGGGGAGCTGAGCTGCTACTCACAGGTTGGAAAGGTGAACCGAGTGAAATGGCTCAGTTCTGCTCGAGGAGGGGTTGCGGAAAAAAGGTAGCAAGGCTTGTTTGCAATGGAGGTTGTTGTGGGAAGATGTGAAGGGGGAAGGAAGTGGTGGTCTTGCGGAAGGGATTGGTCTTTTCAGTGAATTTTTTTGGTATGTCCACCGCCTTGGCTGGATGTGGAGCCGCGTGAAAAATGGCCTGTAGCGTCCAATCAAAGAGGAAAGGGGCTTTTCGAGGAAGAGCCTGTCGCAGTCCAGTCAGTGGTCGTGGTCATGGTAAGGTACTTCTTTTAGCCCGGTAGCAGCAGTGGCACCTGTTTGCTGCGGTATTAGCTGAGGTGGTGGTAGTCGATCCGACACAAATATGGAAGTGTGAAGGCGAGGGGGACCCTCTGGAAGGTGGTGAAGGTTAGTAGGTAGACAGGCGATGGCGGGTGAGGATGATAGTGGCTATCTACCTTACCTACCTTAGCTCGTCCCGTCCTTTTACTTGTTTCTGTCCTCGTCGCCTGCCTTCTTCGCTTTAGCTGTAGTCCATGGGATGAGGCAGGTCATCTTGTTTTATTTTCACAGCAGTACATCAAGCCGAGATTTTCTTGACACCGGCATCACATACCTTACTTCTAAGGTATCTTACCTAAGGTAGTTAAGACACTCGGGCAGTCCATAGTGATTTCCCCAGTTTCTTGTCCTGCTCTGGCCTGGCCCGAGCCTCTCCGACATTGGCTAACGCACTTCTAAGCTGAGTTGGCTGGGCTTCGGCTGGGCTGATGTTACTAAGGTACCAGATGGTAGGAACGATGCTTCTGAGCTGAGGCGGCCCCGCGTTGCCCGAGATGTGCCTACTGGTTCAAAAGCCGGAGCCGATGATGAGACTATGTGCCTACCTCACCTCGCTCAGTACCTTATGTGCTGCTACCATCTCATCCTCAGTCTCCAAGACCATAGACCGGCCTGGATAAAATAGGTAAGAAAACCCTCCAGCGACTCCACGGGGATGTCGAGCTTGTGATGCGCCGGAAGTAACCTGGGTTTGGCCAGGGGTCGTGTTCATGAGATCAGGGTAGAGGACGACGACGACGACGACGACGACGACGACGACGACGAAAGGTAATTGACGAACATCGGTGCCCGTGGCAAAGAAGGTTCGGCAAACTTGACATGACCTGGGACGAAGCTTGCCCGACCTCTTCCGATAAGGCGGATAGGACGGGGAGCACGAAGTCAGGGTTTTGACATGGCAAAAGCCGTCGGGGACGTGTCGGGCTGGTTTGTGCGACGGACTTGACTCCAGGGACGAGAACTCAAAGGCATCTGATTTTGGAAATCAAACAAAATCCGCTGATAGTTGCTTGCCTGTAAAGAGCTCCTCTACTTTTTCTTCTTCTTCCTCCTCCTTCTCGCTATTGCCCCATGTTGAGTGAGCACTTCAGCTCATCAGTGAGAAAGGGCACCCGCGATATCAGGCATGACTGGAGATATCTCTGTATGCGGTTGCATCTGTTCGCTGTCGCATTTTCCCCATTTCTGTGGCCCCTCGGTTTTCCGGATTTTTCCATTTCCCCCCCTCTCGAATTTTTCTCAACGAGGGGGGAAATTTTTTGGCGAAGAGGGATTCAGCATGTCGAATGGGCTGGGGTGCCCCTGCGCTAGGTACTAATTTAAATCGCCGAAAGGCAAGCCAGTGGCACCGACGCACCGTGGTAGGCCAGACAGTGTGGCTTCTGATGCCCCAGCCTCGCTAAACCCTTTTCCATCCCTACGAGGGGCCCGTCCCTTGCATCCCTCCCTGTGCGAAGGCCTCATCACGGACTGAGTCTGCAAGCTCTGAAAAGTGATTAAGTCTCACGAGCCTTCAACAGCCCCTCAAATTTTCGCTCATCTCAAAGTCAATTATGTCACCGCACTTCCAACTCTTAGTAACCTTTATGTCTGAGAAACGATGGGGTGTTTTCTACGCTAAGTAGTAAGTAGAAGATTAGTAGTAGGTACTAATTACTATAATAAATTTAAATAAAACCTTAAGTTATAAGACTTAACATAAGCTTCAAAATACTATAAACTTTAATGAATAACTTAAATTTTTAATATAAACTACTAAAGCACTTATATATAGCTACAGAACTATAGATATCTCTAATTAATCTAAAACCAAGCTACTAAAATATCTTAATAAGACTTATACTTTACTAATATCTTTCTTAAAATAAATTACCTTAAGTATTAAAAAACTACTAGCTTAATAAGTTTATTAATATTACTTATTATAGGCTGTACTCCTTGAGGCTTATGTGGGCGAGCAGCTAGCGTAACTAAGCTACTTAAGTGCGCGCATACTAGCAAGAGTTAACTTACTATGACATACCTTTTGTGAACAATATAGGTCGGCCTCTTCTTAGCCGAACGGTCTGTTACGCGTGCGCGCCGCATAAGCCTGCTTACTAATAAGGCCCGAACGATTATATTACTTTACTTAATAGATAGAAGTAGTTCTGTTTTTTATAATTAGAATTATAGAATGAAAAATAATTATAAACAATACCTTAAAATAATCAGTAAATTTAAATTTAAATTTAAAGGTATAATATAGTTAATACTTAAGAATATAACTAAAATTAAACAGCTATATTATGATTAGTATATTAAGTTTCAAAAAGTAGATTAGAGACTAGGGAAGAGGAAATAGAGTAAGGGCGCTAGATTATAGAAGGCAAGAATATATACTTCTAGTTCTAAAAAAATATATTAGCACTTCTAACTCATAATTACTAACTAGCCTCGAAACGATGTCTTCGCACAGGGTGTTCGACGAGATATGCCTCTAATACTACCTAAGCATTAACTGCCTGCTCTACTATAAAAAAAAGAATTACTAAAGTAGCTAGTAAATTAATAGAGCAGTTCTAGTATTTAGCCGCACCCTGCTAGCAGCAGCTATATAATAGATGTATACTATAGCGCCTAACATAACTAGCCCTAAACCTAACCTCACTCTAACCTCCTAATTCTAACTAATTCTAACTTTTATACTTAAATTATAACTTTGTATAACTTTTCCTTATTATTCTAGCTATCTTACATTATATTCATATTTATATTAGCTATTACTAGGGTACTATATATACGCTAAGTAAGATAAGCGCACTGATATTATTTGTACGGGATCGGGCTAAATACTAAAACTACCTCGTCAATTTACTAGCTACTATCACCAAACAGGAGCTGATCTCATATGCAGTTGCCCCTCCATCATGCAGGGTTCTCGTTTTCTGCTCAGCAACTTTGGTTCATACTGTACGGATGCCTCCATGTCTTATGGGCCATGGTGAACCTCAGGTATCCCCATTGTCGTCCACCCCGCCATGCCGCGTGAGATAATTCGTTTGGGCGGTGGTCTCGCCGGTCCGGTCGACGCGTCGGTGGGATGACACATGCCACCGATGGAGAGTTGACGTCCTGGACCTGAAGAAGCATTTAGTAACCTTCATATCTGAAAAAACGGGGTCTTTTCCACGCTAAATAATGAATAAGAACTTAGCAGTATTTACTGACTAGTGATAATTTGAGCGAAACCTTGAAGTAGAAGACTCAGAATAAGCTATAGAACACCGTGAACCTCAATAGGTAATTTAAGGTTATAATAATGAGTCTTCAAAGTGCTTAAGTGCAGCAGCGAAACTGCAGGCATCTACAGATACATGCTGCGCCAGATCAACGACGAAAATTTCGAGTGGCCCAGGATGAAAAATCTTCTCGCGTCATTGATTCGTGCACAATGACAGACGCCTTTTTAATCAGGTGCCATTGGCGGCAAAGAGTTGTTGGCGGCTGGCCATCTTCCCGGACGACCTTACGGACTCTTTGCTTGATGAAGGTTTGGGCCGGGCTTAGACGGCCCCTCCATATTGACGCCGGACTGTGGACACACCATCCCCTCACTAAGGTAGCCATGTACTGTTTTTGACATCGGCTCCGTATTTTTCAACCTCCTTCCTGAATCCTGCCTAGAACTCAACCTGCGATATCTCACTGGAGGAATTAACGCACCAATCCCAAGAGTTTCATTCCCCTCATTCATGTTTCGCATGCCCCAGTGAGCGAGCCACGCTCTCAAGCGAGCCTTGTCCGCGGATTGGTTCATTCCTCGAGATGCAGCTCCGACCCGGCTAGATCTGCCGTGCTCAATCTCGGCCACTCTTCCATTTCAGGTTGGTGGTAAGCTTAGCAGTCGACCACACCGGATGAACCCGGCCATGGCTCCATACGGCGTCATGCCCGTACGGTATGCACCGCGCGCATAACCATCTAGAAACGAGCAGGTTGGGTTGTTTCCTTTCAATTATTCTGTGGCCAGTAAATTGCGGCAATCGTTGGTCGATGTCATTCACGATGACAATCATGACAGCGTTCGATCGAAAGTTCCTTACTATCGCTTGCCCGGCATTACGCAACAACCACGCAGGGGGTAGAAGCCGATGCACGACTCCGCATCCACCTGCGAGCTTCGAATGATGAGGGCATCGCCGACCACTGAGTCTCAATCCCGTGTTCCGAATGTACAGGAGTTCCGGACAATCTGGCGTCATCCACCTGTCCAAGATAACTGCGAAGGCAAGCACTAGAGACACCCGACGATGTCATGCCTCCGCTGGCCAGCATGGTCTGGATTTCTGTGATGGGGTATATGCCGGCCAAAGAGGCCACATATTGGCCGCACGTACAGCCCAAGGCGCACTAGCACAGCATGTAACCACATAACGCAGGAATCCTGGTGCATGAGAAGCCGCAGCTTTTCGAGAATTCAAGAAGCAGTAAAAACCAACGATCGAACATCGAGATTGGCTCGCTGAGAAGTGCACCTCTGTATTCCTCCAGGCGAACGCGTCGCATAAACTCATCGTATCGTCCATCTAGACAGATGGGAACGGAGAAGGTCAAATCCTCTGAGAACTCGTTGCATCGGTGCAGTTGTTGGGCACAATCGACATGTCAGGAAAACCTGCCACGTGCGGAATAATTCTCGAAGCTTGGCTCAGATCGAAGGTGAGCGGTGTTTAGCCGTGGTTTTATCGGCGAAGGGATTTACATGAAGCTTCCTCCGCGAAGACGGCACGAAATACCCGGCTAAAACGAATTGGCAAGCAGACACAGACCCTTGTCTAGTGGTGCTCGGCGGGCTTTCCACCCGGGACAGAACTGTCCACTTCTTGAGGGAAAGACTCAGAGCCCCTGCTGTTTCCAACTCTCAAGCTGCTGTTTCGCAGCAAACAGAGAGCTTATCGTGTCGTGACGTTGTGTAGTGACCGAGGCAGAGCAGCTGTGGTTTTGTTCTTTAGCGTGGGAAACGAACCAGTATTTTCCAGCTTGAAGGGTTATCGAAGTGTAACTGTGGTAGCAGCACGTAGGAACAGGCGAATTTGGCGTGTCGTGCCATGGCGATCATTGACTAGGATTAGTGACCGTTGGACACACAGGGCCGAAGCACCGTGATCCGTGGGGAACTCGGGAGCTTGGCCCAACGACGAGAAGTCTTCAATCTCGGCCCTGTGCATCTGCATACTGTAGGAGTATCGAGGTCCACTGGAGTCTGGAATTGCAGGCAAGTCTAGCCGTGCCAATTGATGGTGTTGACTCTTGATAGTTGACTGAGACTCGACTTTGATGGACGGAGGGCCCATGCCAAGCTCCTCCTACAGCGGAACTTCGGAAGGCGCTCCGATGTTCTCAAAGATACGTGACAACGACGGAGTCGGCTTCCCTCCCGGAGCTCTAAGAGCTCGATAATGATGAGTGGAGAGCATCCTGGCTCAAATGGCCATTCGACGATAAGGTACAATTTGGAAGCCCGGTGTTGAGAAAGTCATGGCACAGTGCGCTTCTCGGCTTGCCTTGCAGATTGGGTACAGTTCTATTTTTGTACATACTGTGTAATCCGCACGTGCCCCGGCGCAACCTTGATGCGCTACCTCATTCCCTGCAACTTCGCGCGAGGCAACACGCGGGTGCCTGGTGAGTTGCGGGCTGTTAATCCCCACACCGTGCATCCATACGACCGTTTGTATGTCTAGGGACTATACCTAGACCACGAAGCTCCTTTTCGGTATCATGGAGAGCTTCTCGGCAGAGAGCCGCTCTGCGGTACAGGAAGCTCTCAATTCCTTGCGTCAAGCGATTAGCAGGGAGCTTGAGAATGGTATTTCGATGACCCTGACGTAATGCAGTGACTGAGGACTAACCCTGCACGACAGAGCTCGACAAGAAACTGAAAAAAGATGCCCAATCGCGCGAATATCTGCATGATGAGCTCGAGATTCTCAGGTCTCGTTCTGAGGAGGTCGACCGCCTGGAACAGGAAAACCGAAATCTGAGAACGAAATTGCTGCGTTTCCACCAAGATGGCCGAGCCACCAAATCACCAACTCCTGCTACGCGACGTGTTACCAATGACCAAGGTACCAACACAGATCCGGTGCCGATTGAGTCGATTGAGCCGGAGGGTGAAAGGGAAAACATACTCCGCGAAAGTCACAAAATCCTCAAGAAATACAATGTACTGGATAAGAACTTCAAGACCTTAATGGCCAGTTACAAGAAAGAGAAGGAGGATAAGAGACAATGGGAGGAATACGCAAAAAGCCTCGAGGACAAGCTGAAGAGGCTCGAAGGTCCGTCTGGAAAGTTGGCAGTACCAACAAAACCAGCTTCAGAGCCTCGCAGACCTCGTTCGACGGCAACGCCAAGCCTCACAGCAGGTCCCGGCGTTGAAAGCGCCAAGACAGATGAGCCTGCTGAAGCTCCAGGAGCTGCACACGATGATCCGATCCCCGCGCCAATTCAGAAGGAGCATGGCCGAAAAATCCCTGAAGAGTACTCCACCGAAGGCGACACAATGGAGAGCGGCAAGGACGCTGATATGCCAACTCTCCCACCCCTCAAGCAAAACGTCGAAAAGATCGAGGTACACATTAAGGCTGAATTGTCATCCGACGGCCTCGAAGTCATCTCCGAGCGTTATGTAGGGAAGAGAAAGCGCGTTGGTGACACCGCGGATAGCCCTGGGCGGGCGAGAATCAAGATAGAGAGCTCCAATCTGACAAACAGCTTGCCTTCCACGCAGATACAAGAAAGCATGGACCTGGACGAACTCGGCCCAAGAGTTACTACACCAAAGAGAAAGAGGCAGGCGGAAATCGCACGAGCCAAGAGCACCGATTCCGTCTTTGTCAGGCCTGATAACATCAGCACGCCGGCTGCGAAGCCCGCTGACAGCTCTGCGGTGCTGACACCTGTCAATCCTAACGCGCGACTTGTGCGCCCGCGTGAGAAGATGCTTTCCGAGCAGCCAACCAGGAAAGGACTCGCCCAAGGCATAAGAAGCCTGGCTGAGGATGGCCTTGCCTATAAAGAATTCGATCTCGGTGACTCCGTGGAAAGACAGTTCCGCACGCCACAGCCTGGTGGTCGGCTTAACAATCTCCTGAACAGCCCCTCAACCGATCAGGCGCCGGCCATAGTACGGTCGGCGCCTCGACTTCGCGATCCAAATCCACTGGTTTCTGAAGAACTTGAGCTTCCCAACCGACGGCAGTTACCTTTCAACAAAGACCGCAGGGAGAAGTCTAAGGCAATTGATGACGTTGCAGAAGAAGCTGGTCCAATGCGTGGTTTGTCTAAAAACCGAGCCGCTGTCGAAACCCCGCTCACATCTTCAAAGGCGCATCTTCGATCAAAACCCGTCGCAGTTCTGCGTCTGGGCGACTTCAAGATTAACCCAAAGTTCAACGACGGCTCTGATTATGCATATTCGGAGGTGGTGAGAGGCCACGACAGGGCGGGACTGCCCGGTTGCACCGACATGAACTGCTGCGGTCCACACTTCCGTGCCATGGCTCTTGCTCAGAAGAACAGCCATGACCGTAGCGTGGCATCAGACAACAAGCTGTTTGAAGATTATCTGGGGGATAGAATCAGTACAATTCTGGGAATGTCGAAAGCTGAGAAGGAAGAGCTTTGGGTCAAAGCCAAGACTTGGCAGCTCGCCAATGAACTAGGCAAGCATCGCCACCGGTATGCTCGCCGATCGAGCCCTCCAGGATACTGGAACACAGAATTTCCCAGTACGCAAGAGGATCAGGCTGAAAAGGCGGAGTATGAGAGGCGAGAGAAGGAGATGATCCAAGAGAGGTACAGAGATGCTGTGAGGGGCGGAAGACGCTGGTTGTTCAGGGACGAATAAGCATAAGCATTGTGTTTGTAGTCTTTCAGCGAGTCTTTCAGCGCGGTGAATGATATCCTTGAGTCCATATGGGTAGAAACGAACAATACGATTTGATTCCATGACGGTACAACCTAAGCTTACTACCTTATCTTGACCAAGCTCACCTTAGGTCCTGATGCGAGACCTGGACTGCCAGGTGAAGTTGCGCCGGTCAGACCCGCAGGAGCCCGAGTGGGGCCGATTTCGGGCAAATTACGGAGAGAGAGGCCTGAGGTCTGCCTGCTGGGATCGCCTTCTGATCTGTGCACAAGGCTTCGGGCTCATGCAATATTCGCATTGCTCCAACAAAGCGCGGAGCCCGCAGCCTGCTAGCTCCAGGTCAAACTTTCCCGTCCTGCGCGCAACGTAATTTTTTGTCATCTCCAAAGTGGAAGCAACTGCATAGCTGCACCACAGCGGCGCCCTTCCGGTCGTTGCTGATTCACCGCAGCCGTCTTCTTCTGTGGCCCTTCTCTTCGCCTGCGCGCTGAATGACTGCTTGAGCGACGGCTCATCCCTGATCCACTTTTGAGCCAGGGCAGCTGTGTACTTTTCCGGCTTCGAGAACGTCAATCCGAAAAGAGGAGGCGACACACGACCATCCTCCAAGAATTTGCGAGCTTCTCTTCCTGCCTTGGCGCAACCCACGCAGTCAAATAACGCACATAGTCGAATAGCTGCAACTCTCAATTCCCCGCCGAGCCTGTCGACGCCTCCATTGCGAACGCGCCGACAACCGCCTTGAAGAAAGTCGCAGATTCAACAGGCAGTGATAGTTCCAGCCGTGGACGATCACTGCAATCACACAACTCCCAAGCCGGCAGGATGAACAACCGTCATCTGCCGGCTGGGCAAGCCATGCCGGGGGGTGGTGGGCCGGGAGCTGGCGTCGGTGTCGACATGGGCGGCGGGCCTGGAGGAGGTAGAGGACGGAGGATGCAGCAGCAGCCGTATGCGCAATATCAACAATACCAGCATCTGCCCATGTATCCAACCAACTGGAGCCCTTACGCCGGCACCCCGTACTATCACCAGCTGCCACACCAGTATCAGAATGGCGGTGTTCCATCTGGATACATGCACTACCAGCAACAGCAGCCGTACGTCAGGTCACCACAGCCGATGCCGCCGTATGTCCCCATGGCCGGCGTTAGTATTGCCCAGCCGTATCCTCAACCATCTCAGCCGTCACCTGCTCTGTCGAACCCATACCAGCCGCCGCCCGTACCTGCCGCATTGCCTGTTCAGTCGCCTCCGCCTCCTCAGCCTCAGCCTCAGCTTCAGACTGTTCACCAAACTCCAGAGCCCCGCGTTTTGACACCAGTTGCCGAACCCTTCCAGCCTGCCGCCGAACCATTCAAGCCCGTAGCCGAGCCGTTCAAGCCTGTTGCCGAGTCTTTCCAACCCTCCGCGCCTGCTCCTCAGACTCCTCCCACCCCTCAGAGCCCAGAGCTTCCGAAGCCGTCCACAGTCTGGCGGCCTCCTGTAAGTGCCAAAGCCGTTCCTAAACCTGACCATTTCGCTGATGGGAGGTAGCTGCCTTGGATCGTACCTGGCCAAGGTGATTTTCCCAAAAGGGCTACGAAGTCAAGACGCCGCAGAAGACTTCTAAGTGCGAATGCGCAAAACATTACGTTACCTGCGCAGACCACTATCGATCAAGCTGAAACCCCAGCCCTGAAGGCAGGCGCAAAGGACGGCAGGGAAGGAATTGCCGGGAAGACTGCTGCTAAGAAGACAGTCTTCTGGAATGCTAAGGATACTAATGCAGACCTCAAAGCCGAGTCGACCACTTCTGAAACTCCGAAGGAGAACGTGGGATCCGGGATGAGCATTTCGAATGCAGATAGCCCCGAGGTTGAAGCGCCCAAGGAGGCTGCGAGACCCACCACCAGCAGCTCCAATACCTCTCGACCTGCCGTTCCCGTTGTTCCTGTTGTTCCGGTTATTCCGAGAAGCAGCCCTAAAGAGGCGAAGCCTGCTAGCATCAGCAAGCCAGAGGAGGCGACGAAAACCGCCACCCAGGAAAAGCATGCAGAAGCTTCTGAGTCTGCGAACACCGCTGCTGCGGAGCAAAAGGCCGAGGCACAATCTGCAGCTCCCGCTAAAGCAGCACCTAAGGCGTGGGCCAGCCTTTTCTCCGCTAGCACTGCTGCGACGTCCAATGCTCAGCACAATGCCAATGGCCCCACGACTCCGGCGCCGCCCAACGGCGCTGCTAGTGGAGCCGGTGCGGTCAACGGCGGCGCATTCAATCTCTCTGCTGGAAAGGCAAACTCTTTAGCTGCTGCCATTCAGGACTTCCGTGTTGAAAGTCGTTCCAAGTTCCAGTTCATTGAGCCGAGAGGGCTAATAAACACTGGAAACATGTGTTATATGAATTCAGTGAGTATTCTCACCGATCCCATGAGGCAGCATAGCTTATAGGTTCAGGTTTTGCAAGTTCTTCTTTTCTGCGTACCATTCTACGACTTTTTGGATCAGATCAGCAAGAAGGTTGTCCACAAGTTCAAAAGTGACACTCCCGTCATAGACGCCATGTGAGTTGCCTGCTAAGAAGTGCGGAAACTTCAGGACTAATAGCCGGCTAGGATCATGTTTATGAAGGAGTTCCGTGTGATCGATTCGACGGAGTCGGTTGAAAAGCTCCGCAAGAAGCTCAAGAATGAGCAGCTGGAGCATTACGGTGATTCGTTCATCCCGGAATTCGTTTACAACGCGATTCAGCCTCTTCCTGCGTTTGCGAACATGAGGGTGCGTGGTAGTTTCTCTTGTTTGCTGACAGTAGCCTAGCTGACATGTTCTGCAGCGCGGACACCAGCAAGATGCTCAGGAGTTCCTCGGTCTGATCTTGAACGCCATCGATGAGGAATGCGCACAAGTCATGTCCAGCGGATCCAACAATGCGACCACTGAAGTGCGGCCTACGTCCTCAGCAGCTAGCGTCCCCGGATCTTATGATGGTGCGGACGGCTGGTTCGAGGTCGGGTCGAGACAGCGAGCCGTTGAGACCCGTTCTTCCGGAGCGAGCCAGACAACGCCTATCACGCGCCTGTTCAGCGGCCAGTACCGGTCCGAGATTCGTCGCCCTGGGGTCAAGGATTCGGTCACTACGGAGCCGTTTCAGTCTCTCCAGCTAGACATCGGTGCTTCGTACATCAATAACGTGGTTGATGCCATCAAGGGCTTGACGCTACCCGAGAGGCTTCAAGGCGATGCTGCTCCGATGACCAAGCAGACGTTGATTGAGACACTGCCTCCTATCTTGATCCTCCATCTCAAGCGCTTCAGGTTTGACACCGAGGGAACCACAAAGATTGGCAAAAAGGTCGGTTACCCGCTCGACTTGCAGCTCCCCGCAGAAGTCCTTTCAAAGAGACGCCGCAATGCGCTCGTTGCAGACGGCGCGGGCTTGCCAAAGTACAAGCTCATCGGCGTCGTCTACCACCATGGCAAGCAAGCTAATGGTGGTCACTATACCGTGGATGTCAGACGGCAAGACGGTAACGAGTGGATTCGTCTGGATGACACCGTCATTCGTCGCGTCCGCAGTGAGGATGTGGCCGAAGCTGGCGCAGAAGAAGAGGAGAAGGACAGCTCCCGTCAAGGAGCCTCTTCACGTGATGCTTCGACCAACCGGTTTGGCGCCATGGCCCACGAGGATGAAGGGGACGGCTGGAAGGAGGTCACTACATCCGCCAAGGGCGGAGAAAAGAGTGAAAAGAAGTGGAGCGCAGTCGCCAACGGCAGCACTGCGCCCAAGGGCAAGCCGGGTAAAGACAACATCAAGGACAACAAGGTTGCTTACCTGTTGTTCTACCAGCGCGTCTGAAGAGGAAAGCTAAATTCGGTGCGAAAAAAACATCTCGATCCTACGTGGCATTGAGGTGAATGGACGGCGCATGCGGGGACGGCTATTGCAGACGAGACGGCGCTTCCACTGAGCAAGCAGCCCAGGCTGCCTGAGATTGCAAGTCATAGGGACACAGCGAAACAGACATACGTGGGGACAAACCCTCAGTAATGCCGCAATATTCTCGATATAATTTAACCACATCCAGCGACCCCGTCGAACATCTTTAACATTCCTCTCCAGAGAGGGAGAGGCAGGGAGGAAGTTGAAGGATTACCTGCTTGTGGGGAGGTTTTATGAACTATCGGCGGTTTCGGAGCGAAAGGTGGTGGCAGGCTACGAGAGGAGCTCCAACAGCGAGGTAAAGATCTGAGGATGAGGGTTGGGGTTGAGGGGGAATCAATGATAGGACATGGACCAGAGACGTCCCTGTAAAAAAAATCAAAAGTCTTTGATGAATCTGTCTGCCGGTGAACGGCTTGATAAGAACCGATGATGAGTGCATTGAGAAGTTGACGGTGTTGCCATTGGCAAGCCGTAACAGGAAAGTGGGGTGGGTTCTGCGCGAGATTTGAGGAACACAAATCTTGCAGGAATCAACAACCACCGCATCCAACCAAGGCTACGACAATCTCCTGATCAGCGTCCCTCAGTGCCTTGAATAAACGAAACTAAAGCCACAAGGCCGAGCGCACCGCAAACATGCCCCTCCCGTCGACTCTCCCGAAGTACCTCTACAAAATTGTCCCCGATGCCCCGCCTTCCCCTCTGCCGGCGGAGTATCCCCTCTCTGACCTCGACCGCAACGACGGCTTCATCCATCTGAGCACCGCGGAGCAGGTAACCAACCCCTTTTGAACACAGTAAGCTGCCTTGACACCAAAAAATTCTAACCATTGACTATGCTACTACAGGTTCTCGGTACGGCTGACCGTTTCTTTTCATCCGCTGCCACCTTGTACCTACTCAAGCTGCCGTATGCTTCCCTCGAGAAGGGCATCCAGTGGGACGACCTGCCCTCAGGTGGTGGCTGCTTCCCCCATCTCTATGGTCGCAACTTTGGTGTTGCGGATGTCGAGGACTCGAGGGGTTTCAGCAAGGGCGAGGGAAAGACGTGGAGTGAGGTTCTGAGGGGAGATGAGTGGCTAGTTTGAGGGGCTCACGGCGATCTTGTCGGTGATCCGTGGAGACATCTCAGATGGATGGTGTAAGAAGATGGCCCTCAGTCTGGCTTTGCCACAAGCATGTCTTTGGAATGTATGGCTGGAACATTTTGGTAGTGGTTGGGGGAAGGGCGGGGAAGGGGGGATAGTTTATGCATAAAACGCCTCTTTTGTTCTACGAACATCGGCCTCTTTTCTCTTCTGGGTTAACACAGCCACGTCGAAGGACTCGGGACGGATTCGTTTGGGAGGTAAGGTTCAGATACTTCCGTACTGGTCATTGGTTGGAAGAAGTTCCACCGCTCTCCGCTGCCGTCTCAGCTGCGCCGTCCTGCGTTGCTTTCTGGTCGTTTCTTGAGTATAGCTATGGAAGGACGACAGAACCGGGTATGTCAGCATTGGCCGCGTCACACCAGACTGCTATTACGGAACGAGGAAGCAAAAGAGCTGCCAGCACTTGCATTGCTGTGTAGACAACAATGCTGTAAGGCACTGAAGGAATTTATATACCTCCTTTCCCCCCGGTGAATCATCTAAGACATCACGATGATTCGTGACACTTTTGTCATACATCTTGGGGTATTCCCCAAACTGCTCTCTGCAATCATGAGCTCTGTCCCGCCATCGTAGAGGTGCAGCGACCTCGACGATGCGAGCTGCTCTCTATACATTGGAAACGGTCGACGAGCTTGGTTCAACATCGAACAAGTTTAAGTGGACATTCGCCCGGCAGGCAGAGTGGTGTCTGACCAACGGACAGATGTGTAATGACATATCAATTCCTGTACTTGACAACGTCGTTGTTACGAGTGCTTGGAGGATTAAATCCCTGCCTCCCTGCTCCTAGCTCATTCACGTATATATACCAACGGAAACCAATTTTTCGCCGCGTTGCAACACATCGTGGAGCACAGCGAGTCATACATCTCCTTCAATCGTCTCAGCAAGCCCGTTAGCAACAGCCGCATTTATGAGACCGGCACTTTGGTCACTGTCGTAACCCTTCTTTTCTGCGAGCTGTGTACCAGACACCTCGTTTCGCAAGACGGATAAGAACGCATACTCATGTCTTTAAAGCAGCCCGTTTTGGCCACACTTTGGTATACACAGAAAATAGAGAACCCCTACTACCCTTGCAATCGTTGAAGGGAACTGCTCGCAAGGTCGTTTAATAACTAGGGTATCATCAGTGGCATCATCGTCCTTTCTTACAAGAGGGTATGCTGTCCTGTGCTCCGGTGCGAAAATTCTTCAAGCCCTTCTCTGTTCCAGGTTCACATCTATGTCCTGTGTCATGCCGGCTCCACGCCCACTAAGCTTTTCGCGCTCGTCCCACCGCTCTGCGTTTCCATCTCGTAGATTTCTTTGCTGTTCTTTCCAACTGAGCTTGCCCGCTGCGCATACTCCCTGTACCCGGCGTCTTCCAACGCCTTCGCCGAGTCGGCTTGTCGGAGCACACCTCCTTCTTCTTCATCGATGTAACGCAACAACATTGTTCCTAGGAAATTCCCGAACCTCGCGTTGTTCACCGGCGACGGCGGCGCTCGTATCCGGTCGTAGTAGTCTCGTATGTAGGGTCCTCGTCGCCAAAACGGCCTGGTGGCCAGGGGGCTCAACACCGGCATAGTTACAGTAATGAGCCCGACGCCGATCTCTCGGAAGCCCCAGCGGTTGATATTGATGACGGATGGTGCTCCACCGAGGGTGGATATCGCTCGCACGACTGCAGTCAATATGACGAAGACGCCGGACGACAGCAGAACGCCGACCGCGATCTTACGTCGGAGGGACACCCGGAGATGCCATAGAATCGGTATTGGTATCGAAAGGAGGGCGGCGTCGGTGACTATGTTGAGCCACAACAGCATCCAAAAGTTTTGGGGTCGAAACGTGCACTCGGGCCCGGGTAGTGGTCGTATTCGCCAATTATCGGAGTATCTAGCTTTTACGTCAATGCTTCCTCTGATCCATGAGGCGAGCTGGACGTACGGTCGACAACTCAGTGTAACTGTGAGACACAGAGCTACGTACGAAAGACCACAGAACCAGAAAAGTCCAATGAGTGTCTTACGTCGCAGTATCCCCAGAGTCAGGCGCTTGTAGAAGTAGAGTACGGTGAACTTGAGAACCCCTGCATCGTGTAATCAGATGACGCCATCACAAGACCTCTCGAATGTGACCTACAGATGCAGCCTGGATAAGAATACCAGGAGATGAACTCCAGTTTCGAACCAAGCTCCAGGGTTTCCACGTCGTAGTCAGACAGCGAGGGCACTACGGCGGCAGTAATATCGATGTTGGCGCCCGTGTAATAAGTTATTTGGGCGATGTACGCATTGAGTGTATAAAGCGCAAGATACTGCTCTCATTTAGCCACCACTCGGAGTCATAGTACAGCATGATATCAACATACAAGCAAAGCTAGCCAGTCGTCGCCGCGGAAGCCACGGAATCCGACAGTTCGTATGCGGACCGCGAGCCGCAGGAGTATCACGAAGACACCTATTCCATACCAGGTCTGGACCAATTCACTCCTATCAGCTGCCTTGCAATTCCTTGTGACCACGCAATGAAATGCGGGGAACGACATACCCAAACCTCGGGTAAATAAGACTCGTCTTTTTCCAAGTGCACATTCGGACTTGGCTCCCGCATGGTTTCGTCTCCACAGGATCGGGCATCCGCGTTCGCATCGTCGGCGGCAGAAGGGCGGTACGGGCTGCGGCGGAGGTGTCGTCGAACAAGACAAATTCCACCCACACCACTGGCAGGATGCTAACACAAACAGGATAATTGAGGGGACGCTCGAGTTTTCATTTGAATGCAGCGGTACGGGACAAGTAAAGACCGGTGGGAGACCTCCGCGGATCGCGTCCAGTAGGCGCAGAGAACAAACGCTCTTCCGTGTTGCAGCTCCCGATCAAGAGGATTTGGATAAAGCGCGCGGACTAGAACTCAATTTAGTCAAGGTAACCAATTGTTCCTACCGTCTAACAAAATAACACGATTTAGAGCTAGGGCGGCACTTGGGACCCTTGCTCGCCGCGAATCGGGGTCGAAGTCGGCACCGGAAGCTGGGACAATGGGGGCTGCTCCTAGATTAGTACCAGCGCACGCACATGGACCGTCGTAAACCGCAGGGTTTGTGCTTGTAACATTCGTCTGGAAGATCCTTCCGAAGGATAGTCTTAACTGCTGTCCCTCCCCCCCCCCTTTGTCTATCATCAATTGGGGGAGGTAATCAGCACGAAATGCCAGACTTCACGGGAGGGATCCAAAACGCCAAATGAGAAGATGAGAAAGATTGCACAGCGTTTTTTTTTTTTTTCCCGTAGATTAGCTCACGTCTGCTGTGTGTACGCGGCATGCTTGACAGGCATCTAGTTACAACCTTGACGCAGTTGCGCCTGATCCTTTTGATGGCCCATACACAATGGCCTGGTTCCTCGCCAGCCTCTCCCTGCTGCTGCCACGCGGCTCATCTGAAGCATTAGCCGCTCTGCCGTCCAAGGTCTCACCATTGGCACGGAGTCTGTGGCGGGAGAGTATATCAAAAGCCGTTTGACTCTCATCCCTGCTCGCGTCTGCGTACAACAGCACTCCAACCAGAGCTTCGGCGGCACACCACAAGATGCGCCTCGCGTCTCCAGCGAGCTCTTCTTGAAAGTTCTCGGTCAAAAAAAAAATTTCATCGCATGCCACGAGTTCGACTGGGTCCCAATAAGATGAGCTGCCATCGCTTGGCTTAGGCAAGTCTATGTTGAAAAAGGCGTCCAAGGCGTCTATAGACTCTTGCCCTCTTTTCGGATGCCTGAGAGCCCGTAAAAAGTCCGTTGCGAGAACGTCCGTGGTACCCTCCCAGATAGACAGAACGCAACATTCGCGGTACAGTCTCGAAACATTGAGGTACTCGGTCTCCTCATTCACCAAGTACCCTACACCTCCCAGGGCCTCTATGCAACTGTACAGCAGCGGGATCGACTTCTTGCAGACGTACGCCTTGCAAAGGGGTGTAAGGACGCGCAAAAGTGGTGCGACATGTCTTTGCTCTGGCGTGATCAAGGCGAATGCTGGGTACAGCTCCGACTTAGCAGTCTGAGGGTGCTCGTCGAGACCTAGAAGATACGAAGTGAAGAAGGTCAGCAGCATGAGACCGTGGTATCCTGCCGTCATGTCTGCCAACGTGTGCATGTGCAAGGGACTTTCGGCCAGTAACATTCGCTTTCCTCGGCCGGCGCCAACCTGCCGGACTTTGGCATATGCCTTCGCGATGGCCAATCCACGGCCGACGTAGCCCACAGAGCCGACTGCAGAGTGTACGCGTGTTAAAGTAAGGATCGTACTGATCTCGTTGATACCGCGACCGTCTTTCCCGAGCAACCACCCTCTCATGCCGTTCTGTGTCCTCGCCAGGAGAACACTCATGGCAGAGTCCGTTGCGCTGGAGAACCACTTGAAGCCAGAGATTCTCCAAGGACCCAAGTTGATGTTCTCCTCGGCTTTGGCCAGGCCTAGCTGTGTTGAAGGATCGTGCTGGGCCACGGTTTCAGTAAGCGAGATATCGCTGCCTCCTATCCTCTCCGTCATCCACTGCCCGCTTGTCCATGCTTTTGACGGGTCCCTGGACAGAAGATGCTCCAGCGCATTCTCAAAGACTCGTCGCTGCGTTGGATCGAGGCCCGGCTTTGCCAAATGCAACTGGAGTAATCGCGCAGCACCATCTTGCATGGCTGATGGGCAGGTGACGTGCGAAGCTGAGCTCCCCCACAGGTGATTTCTGAGAAACTGTACCACTCGAGCCGACGATCCCAAAGAGCTATCATAACAGTCGCAACGATGCCCCTTGCGATGCCAAAGTCTTAGAGGCAGCGCCACCCTTCGCCAACGACAGCTCTGATTTGGGCCTGCCGAATGCATCTCTACCATTGCCCTTCAGGTAGGGTTTGTTCTTTTCTGAGTGTGTGACCCATTCGAAAATCTAGTCGGATAGAACATCTTCGCCGAGCTGAGCCATGTCAACCTTAACACGACTGACCACGTCTTTCGGGAGAAATACTGCACATGATCAATCGTCCGAAGAGGTACACATGGCAAGGAACCTTACATCTCAAAGCTCTCTGAAAGCTAGCATCATCGAAATATTGATTTTGAAGCACCGGTAACTCCTGGAAAAAGCCTGTGTTGGAGCTTGAGGGCTTCATATTCGCTGTAATTCGATCTGCGGCACGTGGCACTACGTTTTCTGAAAACTTGATAAGAGACGAACGCCCTGGGTCCTCGGAAGTGTCTGGACTCTGGAAGTGAAGCCGCCGCCAAAAGGACGGGGTCGGTATCTTGTGGGCCTACCGAGGCAGTTTGGGGTACAGAGCGGCTGCAAAGTGCGGGAAGGACCCACAAAGTACCGCACTCCGTCGGCGGACCCAGGTCCGGACTCGGCCGAGCACCTCCGCACCTTTGTCGGCCTGTACCTCCCTTTGTCGCTTTCTTGTGTTGGTTTCCCTTCTAGAATCAACGCCAAGAATACAATTTCCGGGTAAAGATATCGCCTTTTCTTAAGGGCCGGAAAAACCTCTGCCGGAACCACGGCACTTCTACTACCTTGGGTTCCCATTCAGGTCTTGGACAACATCATATCTCCAATCGAACGCCCCAATCGAACGCGTGGATGATCCACTCATCGCCGAATCGAGATCACGGCCTTTATCGAGCAGCGGGAATAAAGCCGGCGCGAATATGAGGACGGGAGCCTGGCCTAACGTAGCAAAGAGAGTGCGCCATCCAACGCAGCGAGGCGCCGGAGTCCAATTACCAGCGCGCCACATGAAGCATACCAAAAGTAAATACGACCAAACGATGCCACAAAAGCAGCTATTGTTTAATGAGCCAGCCACTCCTCTCTTACATCACTGGGCGGGAGAAATTGACTGGTCTCATTTGCGGGCTTGACATGGCTTGCGAGGCTAGAGAACGTGTAGCTGAAGCTGGTTGGGCGCCCATTCC
This sequence comes from Colletotrichum euphorbiae, assembly GCA_037178605.1. NCBI lineage: Eukaryota > Fungi > Ascomycota > Sordariomycetes > Glomerellales > Glomerellaceae > Colletotrichum > Colletotrichum euphorbiae. The sequence goes on from JAXCEF010000014.1 coordinate 198,846, forward strand.
TGGAGATGAGGGATGTCGTCATAATCACCCATGCGCACTCCCTGATTCTGCGCGCCTTGGACGACGACATGCGTGTGAAGGAAATTTCTTTAGTAGTCATCGGACGTACACTAGCAACACATATCACCTCATTTTCGGGCCTCGTGATGCGTCCCATTGCAGTCCGATTCGTGCTGGTCATGAGAGTCTGGCGCTGGAAAGCCACAGTGATCGTCACAATTCAAGACGTTTGGCCTTCTTGGCGAGGCGCGACCACGCGTTGGATTTGCCGGCATTCGTTGCGTTACTCACTGGAATCACCTTAATTTCGAAGAACATTGCGACGCTGCGAGTCTCCTGCAACAAGAGATTGGCGATGAGGTCGCACGGGAAGCCCCCGGCCCCCGGATGGGCTGCTCCGCATGCTTCATGCTTGTCGCTTCACCGTCTGATGGTCATTGTGCTAAAGCTCCGTGCTTACTTCTCGCGGTCTCTGGACATACAGCGCGCAGTGGCTGACAAGATGCGAATCGAGATATCTACTGGGTCTAACTTGAACTGCAAGCCGGACAGACGCCGCTCAAATAAAGGGTAGTCCGTCACCTGCAGGGCAGCAAGGGCGCAATATCCCATCGCGGCCCCGCAAAGGCTTGTTTCAGACCTCACAACCAGGATGAGTCTAGCTGCCGCCCTATCAGAGTCAACCTGGCCTAGCCAGCACTCTCCCGTACGCCCATGGCCCCCCTAGGCAGATGACCTCATTAGGAGGGCAAACATGCAGGGCACCAAGCCGCCGGGTGGCTCTCGAACTCCTCGGCAGAAGGCGAACGGGCTCTCGCAAGCGGTGCCACGCAGCTCGCGATGCGAGCCTGGTGACGTTGGCCGGCGCCCTCTGTGCCCCTTCCCCCTTGTTCGCTCCCTTTTCTCTCCCACACGCTTCAGGTGCCGGCAGTAACGCAAGCCGATCTTGGCAGGGTCTACGTCCCGTGTTGCAGGAAAAAGGTCTCGGACTTGTCGTTACTCCATTGTTACTCACTCGTCTACTCCGGCGCGGTGTCCCGTCGAAGTAGTGACACAACAAGACCAAACAAAACTTTGGTTGGCCGTCTCTCGGCGTGGTGACGAGTCGGACGGCGCAAGGTTTTCCTACCCAAACCTGCTTCTGGATGAGGTCGTCATCCTGATGTGACTCCTGTTGGCTCGGAGTGGACTTTCTCCCACAGCTGTTATCAAATTTTGGCTTTCTTGGCCTATTACCACGAAGATGATAAATAAACTATTCGTCTTTCCCCATCTATCCTGTTGCTTCTCTTTGCTCCTCAGTACAGACAACAGCAGATCAGCAAGCAACCCGTGCGAGAAGACTCTTCGTCCTAATAACTAATAACCAAATAATACCTTCTATCCCTTTTTCAACAGGACATAATAAATTATTCCAAAAATGGCGATCGACCGCATTGTTCAGATGATCTTCCGCGCCGCACAACTGGCCTTCGCTGCCATTGTGACCGGTATCACCGGCGCGTACCTGCACGCCCACGACAACTCCTCGTCGTGGGAAAATGGTCGCTTCATCTACACCATCGTGGTGTCCAGCATTTCCATGCTGTTCGCATTGATCTGGTTGTTGCCGTTCTCCGGCAGCTTCGTCCACTGGCCCATGGACATCTTCCTCAGCATCCTCTGGTTTGTTGCCTTTGGTCTGCTGGTCAACGTGAGTTACCTTCTTTCCGCTTAGAAATAGAATCGAGGCTGAACATATATCTCTCCCAGCTCATTGGTGACGGCTGCGGGCCCGTCTTCGACTGGAGCAACATCAGCCCCCGTGGTGACGGCTGTGGACGTCACAAGGCTAACATCGCCTTTGCCTTCCTCTCTGCCATTGTTTGGCTTGCTTCCGCTCTCGTCGGCCTCTTCTGGGTCCGTCGTCGCACTGCTGTTGCCGACAACCGCGGCCCTGCTGTTCGCCGCCGCCGCTGGTACAATTCTCGCGTCTAAGCGAGTGTTGTCTGGGTTCCGAAATGGGTTTGATTTAGGTCACCCGAATAAGATACGGCGATCAGTCCTTGATGACTATCCTTTTATTTCGATGGAGGAATTTTGTTGTTTCATCATGGCATTCATTTGTTCGTTTCACGACCGATTGTACGAGCAAGCAGACTGCAGGCTTCTTTCAGAGCACTTGATACCCCAAATAACCGTATCTCTGTACCATAATAATTACCCTATCTTCTCACATGAGTCAAATCTCGTTGTCATCACGAGGAAAAAAAGTTATCAACTATAAAGATTGGGCAAAGTGAGATGGAATTTAGTTATTAACCAGTGACATGTACATAAAAAGTGCGCTCGAGCTAGTCTATGTTGCGCTGATTAGGCCCTATGGCTATTGTGTAACTTAGCTCAAGTCAACTGGTGTGAATTGTACGAATATAAATGTATGATACTAAAAGTACGTGACCGCCCATGCATTAGCTCCTCCATGTGGGTAATCGAGCAATCTTCATGGAGAAACGGGTAGTGCTTTGGGACTTTGACGGGCGGACGATCCGGGGAAGTGGATCAGGCCTCTGGGCTGAGGCTTCAACGGCCATAACAACGATGGCTACATCCCTTAGCTGGCACGTGCATTTACTTCTGCTAACTGAAAGACCATGTGACGACTGGCCCGGCAATATGTAAACTTTTTCAAATTATACCTGCCAACGCCGTTGGGGAGATATGCACAAAAAGGTAGTTTTGTAGCCACATATGTTTAGACACACCCGGATAAGCACTGCACTCTGTAAAACATGATTTCAATTACAGCTTACAGGTCTCACCGAAATAACAGTAACCCAAGCTTTGAGCCAAAAACAACGCCATGTTTATGGGGCAGTTGTTGAAGTACAAAATCACTGGTGACTTCATGCTTTTCAAGAAAGAACCTCGGAACCCGACAAGTCTCCCTCGCCGCTGAAAAAAATAGCCAGGCATACGGTCGTGAAATAAATGGTTGCCCCTTGGAAGAAGCTCTGTAACAAATACCATGTGATTCGTTCGACCCCTTATCCCAATCAGGGCACTGAAATAAAAAGAAATGGTGCACCGTTATGGACAGTTTATGTAGGTTTTACAAATTAGATTCAGAGCATGTATGCTAAGGACCGTTATCCACGCTTTAAGATCGAGTGCCAGATAACCTGTCCATTCCTTCTTACTCACAAGTATCAAAGGATCGTCAGTACCATAGAATACCATGAGGAACAGGAGGTCACTTGGGCAGCCGATCCTGAGTCATTCGCAGGCCTGATGGTATCGAATTGAGACCGTCTTCGGAGCCAAACAACCATTAGGTATCGGCCGGCTGAGGCGGTTGAAGATGAAGATGGCACAGTGATGATGTGAGACATGGAGCTGATGCTTGTGCCTCAGTAACCGCCGTCGTGCTCAAATGACGTATGTAGACGTGTTGTAAATGAGGACTGAGCTGTGAAACAAGGGGTAAAAGTAGGTGGCCCCAAGGCGGGCACTCGCCACGGGAAGTGGTTTGTAGGCGAGATGAGCAGGAATAGGGCGCTAGACAAGGCCGATCAGCCAAGCAGACACCTCAGCCAAGTCCTGCACCTGCACGAACAATCCTCGGTTGCGTGATGCTCGCTGACCGCCTCGTATCGGGCCCTGAATGCCGTTCCGAAAACAGTGTCCGTCTCCGCGAAACTACTCATCTTCAGGTAGATCCCGAGATATCGTGACCGAGTCGCATCCAGTGCTTGAAACGCGCAATGACTTTGGAGCGCTCCAGACCGGAGTCCCCGCCATGTCTCGGACGCCTGTCTCGCTGTCGAACAGGTTTCCCCATACTCTTACCATGCTTCTTTCTGACACTAGCCTCCGCTGGGTGAGGTGGCTGAGGGAGGCTAAGCAAGCCCGAGACATTTGGTTTAGCGAGGATCGAACGATTGTACCATCTCCAATGGAAATTACGTGGCATCCCGCAACGCAGCAGGCCTCAGTAACCAATAGTCCGGCGGGGGATTAGATGAGATCCCTATAGAATTCCACGATTCGCGATCCAGAGGACAACGAGACGGCGGTTCTGCGGCTGGAGGTCAGATACCAGACAGCTCCGAGCTACTATACCCCTTAGTCCCTCTGAGCTCGGACTAGAGGATTCACTGCATGCTTGCAAAGCTTGGTTTTCCCCGAGACCGCTCCCTTCGAAAACGTGCGACGACATGCGGTAAATGGCGGACGGCTTGCATTGTTAGCTTCGCGACGAAAATCGAAGTACAGGTTACGCATGCCCCGTAGAGAGAGAGAATGCAGGCCCCACGAAAAGAGAGGCAAAAGCCGACACTCATGTTAGCATGTCCGTGTACGGGACAAGGGGCGGTGATTGGGTTAAGGAGGGAGGATGGGATTTGCATAAAATTCCGTTCAAAATGACCAGATTCTGGACGATCGCTGTCGCTATTTCTGGTGTTTGACGGGACCTTGGGAGAATTAAACGTAAGCGGCTCTGTCACCGTCCCAGGACATGATCGAAAGCTCGGCGTGAATTCAGCATAGATAACAATGCTGAGGTATCTTGGCACACGATATGAGGGGAAAGCTACCTTGGCAATTCAAGCACCTCGCCTGTCATCCTCCCATTCATGTTGTCTGATGAGAGCCCGCATGGCGTAATGCCCCGCAGCGCTGAGTCAAGGAGAGGCAGGGTCAGAGCAGGTTCAGGTTCAAGGCTCAAGCTGACGCCACGGGCTGCATAGCTTAGAAGTTCGATGACCGCATTCTGTGGGGTACGGTACGCCACAAGGTGGGGCCGTGGCCCATGACTCTGCAGACAGCATGCTCACTAGCCACATCACAATATCCCATCATTACGGATACACGAGCACCTTACCTTAACGCTACCAATCACCAACACAACGACGGGGCGCGAAGGGTAGCTTACGCCACAGGTGGGGCTGATCAGCCACACTTCTGCCCATACGTGCTGCGTCATTGGCGGGGTTACTTCCGTTGCCTTGATTCCGTGGGAACCCATTCGGGAACGTCAACGGTCAAACCTGAGCTTTCCACAAGCACGTCTTTGCTCGTACAACCGCCACCTCGAATTGCGTATGGCCCGGCTGTATCCATTCAACCCCGACGTCTCGCAGCTCGTACCTGCTTAGCCCGTGCTAGCCCGTAAGGCACGACGCGCGGCAACGGTACACTTTCTGGTTCTCTGTGGACTCTTGCAAATCTTGTCTGGCTCCCGCACGCCGATGTGTTCCTTCCAGCATGCCGCCCACCAGCCAGCTCATACGCTTGGACGGACGGACAGAGGGCACTAAGTGCCAGCAGCTGTTTCGTCCACAAGAACCTTGGGTGGTCGTAGCTCCGAGCTGCCCCCTTACCCCTCCCTTTCTCCACGTGTGGACGGCGTACCTGATCGGAGACAAGGTGTTTGCGGTCTAAGGGTCTAAGGTAGCAAAGGGTGTTGCCACAACAACTTTGCCATCCATCTGCAATCCTCACACAGCCCTAAACGTCACTAGCCACAGATCTTCAGTCCTCTTCAACCACCGTGACCCGCCCATCATTCCCACGTATGACGAACAATCCTTGGTTTCTTACGTCTGTCCAGGGATCTCGGCCACAATTGAGGTCTGTGAGTGCCACACCAAACCGGGAGATGCCCATCACCCATTGAGGCTTGACGGAAACAAGCCCAGCATCACGCCAGCGGAAAGACCTGGGTCGTCATCCCGCCACGGCAAGCTGGGCCTAGTTCATCCCGCCCCCATTGGCCAGGGTCCCCGGTCTCTGCCGGAGAGGACGCACCGGCGTATCAACTCCCTTTCCCGAGTGGTCGACAGTTGAAGCTTGTATCTCGATGAGACAGTTGCGGCCCAAGACCTATGACGATGGATGAGGTAAGGGCGCAAGCCTGCCTTCTCATTCTGTGTGGCTCTCCTTCTCCGAAAAGCACCCTGATGGCACTGGTTAGTCGTTGGTCGGTGGCCGGCAAACACGCAAACAGACAGGCCCGGTGATGCAGCTTCCTTGGTTGTAGCAAGTCACGGCGTACGAGCTGGAGGAAGTAGCAAGGGCGGACATCAACAGCAGTCACGGGCAGCCTGCCCAGGCTGGATCGCGATCCCACTTTCCTAATCTGCCATCCGGAAAGAGGGAAAGTTGCAGCTTCTCGACAACTCTTCCTGATTCTATATAACCTCCTCAAACCTCCCTCTTCTTCTTGTCTTCTCTCCTCCCATCATCACATCCCAAGATACCCAACCAAGCAACCACACAAACGAACACAAGCCACTTTTTCCTAATCAACCTCTTAGAAGTCTTACTTGATACCCTAATCGCAACGAAAATCAGCCAAAATGTCTTCCATTATCAACAAAGTCAAGGACGCTCTGCACTCCGACAAGACGAACGAGCAGCCTGAGGGAACCTGCGGCCCTCACAGCTCCCGTGGCGCCAACGCCGCCGATCCCAGAATCGATTCCGACCGTGACCATCGCGCCGACCCTGCCGGCACCGCCGCCGGTGCGACCAACACTCACACCTCCGGTTTGACCGGCACCGGCACCCACGGCACTACTGGCACTCACGGCACCACTGGTACCTCCGGTTTGACCGGCACTGGCACTCACGGTACTACTGGTATCTCCGGCTTGACCGGCACCCACGGTACCACCGGTTACGATGATCCCGCCGGTACTCACGGCCCCCACGGCCGCGCTGGCAACCAGATCGACCCCCGCGTCGACTCTGACCGTGACCACCGTGGCGCCCCTGGCTCCGGCATGACAGGTTCTCATGGCACCACTGATACCTCCGGCTTGACCAGTACCCATGGTACCACTGGCACCCACAACACTTCCGGCTTGACTGGCACTCACGGTACCACTGGTACCCACGGCACTTCTGGCCTGACTGGCACTCACGGTACCACTGGTACCCACGGCACTTCTGGTCTGACTGGCTCTAATGTCCAGACTGGATACGACGACGCTGCTGGTAGTCATGGCCCTCACGGCCGCGTCGGCAACCAGATCGACCCCCGCGTCGACTCTGATCATGACCACCGTGGAGGTGCTGGCTCAGGTCTCACTGATAGCCATGGTACTATTGGTACTCACACCGGCTCTCACGGCACCGGTGTTACTGGAGGCACTTCTTCTCCCCACTCCGGTGTTGGCCATGTCGGCGGCGCTGCGGGCGGTACGCGCGGCACCGGACCTGCCCCGAACACTGCCGGTCCCCATAAGTCCGATGCCATGAACAAGGCTGACCCTCGCATCGACTCCGATCTTGATGGAAGCAAGACCGTCGGCGGTAACAAGACCTACGCCCAGTCGTAAGCGTTACCTCTCCGAGCGATCTCAGTACCGAAATTGTGCGCGACATCGACACAGAGACTAACTCGCAAACCCAGAAACACAAGTTCGGGTGTTGCAAAGGACCCCACCGACGCTGCTCAGGTTCCTCCATCTGTTTTGGCGAAGCATATTGGTGATCCTGAAATCGCACATGACGACCATGGGCACAACCGTGCGAGGCGCAACAGCAAGGTGTCTGCCCAAGAGCTTCACCGGGGATTATAAAGTGGTTTTTGGCGTAATGCGGATGGACGATGGATTATACCTAGCACTTGCTGTAGAGCAGTTTTTACGACCTAATGAAATTACTATCTTTCATTACACATTGCCAATCAACACCAAGATTCTTTGAGATATTTTTGAATAACTGTTTCGATGACCTTCGCCAGCAGAATTGGGAAAACACCAGTAGGCTGTTAGTTCACAATAAGTAATCAAACTCCTAAATAAATCATAAACAGCAAGCTAAGGTTTCATTGCTGGTATTTCCTCATCCGCATCAGCAATTGAACATGTGATTATTAGCTTGTGTGAAACATTCATCCAGTCTCGTATTACGTCACTTATTAATGGCTACCTTATGACAACGAGCCTCGCATCTACGGATCTCAAACAGCCCACAATGTTTAGTTGGTACATGCTAGTTAACAATCATCACCTCCCATCATTCTTCGGTCACCCTTCGGTCACGACGCAAGCCTAAAGACCACTCACCGATTCATCCCAATTGACACCATTTGGGGGGAAAATGCTGTGACAATGTGGCAATCACTCTACCCCTTCCATGTACATCTGAGGTTGTGATCAACGCAATACCCCGCTGTTCCAGCCTGCATCACATCGACTGAGAAAAAAAAGAGAGAGAGAGAGAGAGAGAGAGCGTCATTTCATCATCAAGACTCAAGTCTGCGTCGATTCGACGAGCATCCGTCGAACTCGAAACGGGCATGTCGAAATCATGTTGAAGCGTAGCAGCAGGTCTAATCAAAATGGTCTGCCCACGGCGCGATGCAAGACCGATGTGTAACCCAAAAAAAAAAAGAGGAAAAGGGGAAAAAAAGAACCCCCCCCCCCAAAATCGAGCGAGAGAGCACGGCACGGTAACACCCCCGCTTCTCTCCTCCTTCTCGACAGCCCTCCGACTCTCGAACGACGCGAAAAAACCTCCAGGTCCCTCAGGGGCGCCCACCGTTCACTCCAGCAAGCAAGCAAAGGAAGTTACCCGGCGGCCATGCCTCGCAGAAGATCTTCCAAGGAACAGGCGCACATCGAACGAATGGTTTTTTTTTTTTTTTTTTTTTTTTGTGGGCTGCCTGTCAAATATGTCAAGCAGAGCGTGGCACCTAAACCTGACACCGATTACCTGTCACTCACCCACCCGGAGATGTGATGGGTGGGTGCCCGAGGACTTGGCGGGACGTGGATCGTCCCCCGTTCAATAGACAGGGCCTTCCACATCGCCCTGTCCTGTTCTGAACCTGATATGACGGCACGGTGTGATAGCCAACAAAACAACACCGGGGAGCCGCTTCCTCACAGCCGCAATCGGTTCGAAGAGAGACAGAGAGAGAGAGAGAGAGACATAGAGTGTGTGTGAGTGAGTGTGTGTGTGTGAGTTTGTGTGTGCGGTTGGGCCAGGCCTCACTCTACACACCCATCCACCAAAGGCTCCCCCGGGTCCCCCCTATCATCCCCAGATACAGATACTTCTGGATCTCTGGCAACGGCCAGGCAACTGGAAAATCCCCGCGTAGAAGAACGTGATACGAGCGTGACGGGAGCCCGACGTGATCGAGGTGGTGTACAGGCGGCGTAGATAGGCTGAAGCGATGTAGAGTGGCACTCGCGACTTCCTGCCGGCAGGCAAAACAAGCACCCAGAGGCACGGCGTGGCAAAGCGTGGAAAAGTAAGGCACAGCAGCGACACAACAACACCAGCCCCCGGGGGGGAAGGAACTCCAGCAATGGGTGTCCAGATTGTGTGTCCCGGAGAAGATCTCCCTCACAGCTTTTCAGTAATTCCGACGGAGGGTTTCCGAGATTTGACAGTTGTGGGAGAGGCGTTTTTGGTGCGGCGTTGGCGGTCTCATGCCTGGCTAGGGCCACGACAAAAGAACCTCGACGCTGAGAGCCTGGGAAACATGGCTGAAGGAGCTTTGACCCGGGACCATGGAAATGTTTTGAGCGGTCCTCTCAGCCGGGGTGACGGGTTTAGCGGTAGCGGTAGCGCGCGGGCTTTGGGGGCGCGTTATGCGGCTTGCCCTGCTTGGGTTAACCGAAGGCATTTAAGTGCTCTGTAAAGTGTCATCTGAAGTAGGATTACGGACGGGACGAAAGGGCTGGAGGGGGAAGGGCGGTTGGCCTCGGACGCAGGGCGCGGGAAGGGGTGGTGTGTGGGTTGTGGTGTTGGCAGAAGCCTAGACCAGAATGAGGACCGACTGGGGTCCAGAGCGGGAAGGGGAAGGGGGAAGGGACCCTTGCATCGAACGAGCGGTATGTACTATGGGCGTTCTTGGTCCTTACCCCGAGGCCGAGATTTAGATTGGGGTGCGTTTCGCGATTTTGAGATTTCCGACGCTTTGCGGCCATCGTGAACAGCGGCATGGGTGGGAATACGGTGGTGATTGTGATGGAAAAGTGATCAAAAGCGTTCGACTGGACCGCGTGTGTGCAACATGGAGAGCTTCGTTGACAGGGGTTCATGAGCACTGAGGTGCATATTGGAGGTGATTTGGCCCTTGGCCATGCATGTAATAACCCAGAGATCCCAGCCTTTTTGGCCAAAGTCGCCCAAAGGTTCTCTATAAGTCACTGAACTTGAAGGGTACTTGAATACTGGGTCTGGGTGCCGGAGATAGAGAGGGCGAGAGTCGACGAGTTCGACAGCTCAAAGAGAGCGAGAGAGAGAGAGAGAGGAGGCAGCGGTGGCGGCGCAGGGAAGACGGCAAACAAGGTCGCAGTGCATGTGCTGCTGATGCGCGCAGCCCATCTCTTTAGAGCGGGTTCTGTCAAGAAGTGAGATGTGACAGGAGGGGGGTGTATGTGTGTATGTGTGTATGAGCGGTGCACTTCAGCGTTGTTCGAATCCGGGAGGCGGACATGACCTGCCAGATATATCAGCATGTGCGCGCCCAGCCGAAGCAGGACAAAGGAAAGAGCAAAGATGCAATACGTACGTCCGTAATCTATCTTCGTTGCGTTGTTGTCCGTACCTAGGGAATCTATGCTGGGAAAGCACAACACCGACAGGGATCCGTTCGCTGGGATAATCTGAGGAATATCTGATAGCGCGTTCCCGATTGCCGATTAGTAAACTGCGCTAGGACGGGAGACCAGCCAGTATGACATTCTTTTCGCGGGCATAGCAGAATCCAAGAATGTGAAACGAGAGAGAATTGAGGCGTTCTGTATTCTTTGTGGGTGTAATTAGCAGCGTGACTGTGGTTCGGGGGCAGGACGGGCTTCGGGGACGCCAACATCTGAGGCCATGGTGGTTTGACCGCCGAGATGGTGAAGTGTGAGATACCGGATTCGCGTCTGGTTTTTCTGTCTCTCGCCTACACCACGTAGATCATCCTTGCTACCCTGTGTGAGGGATTGCCGCACAACACACACCCACACACACGCCCCCAGACGGCATGTTGCGTGGAGCCTCTTGTCGTCCTCGTGGTCCAACGGTTTGCTTGGCTGTGGTGGTTCTGTCCCCTTAAATGGAGAGAGAGAGAGAGAGGGGCCGACCCCATATTGGCAACGACGACGGTAAGACGGACACCTGGTCTCGAGTATCCAAGACTGGAGAAAAGGATCGGAAAAAGCAAGCCGAAAAAAACAATGCTAGACAAAGCGGAGGTTTTTTTTTTGTTTTGTCACTTTCGAGGGAAGTGAGTGCAGAGATTGGTGTTGTTGTTGAGTGTTGGTTGGCTGGAGCCGCTAGGCACCAGGTCTCCTAGCTGTTGCGGCGTTTCTCGTGTAACCAACTACGCTGGAGTGTCTCGGAGCCCGCAGCGTGGAACACGCGGTTTGTGTACTTCCAGGTTGCTTTTTCCTTCTAGCTTCCAATTCTCTTGGCCCTTTCTTTCGCCAAAGCTGCGGTGTAACTACCCTCTTGGCCATTTCCTGCGCATGTCGCGTTGCATCGAGATAGAAGGGGGAGTAGTGTGCGACGTGAAAGGTGTGTGATGTGTCCGTGGACCTCCGTCTCCTTTCTTTGGCGGGATGGATGACGCTTAGAGGAGGCAGACAAATAAAGGGACGCGGGATGGCGCCCATCTCTCCCTTTCGACTCGATGGCCATGATTTGATGGTGCTGTATGCAAAGCGAGGGGGGACCGTCCGGGTCGTGTGCGTCGGTTTTGTGGCCACCACGACATTGTTTGGTCTATGCGTGCGTGATGCGGCAAATGGAAAGGACCAGGGAAGAAGAGGAAAAAAAAAAGGGAAGTATACCCTGGATGCCATCGTGGCCCACGACACCGAGAAGCGATTGATAGCCCGTCCATCCCGAAGGCCCTAGTCGCAGGCGGCCGAAGGGCCATTGAAGATGGGACATTTGGGGGATGCAATGCAATGAGAGTGTAAGATGAATGAAAGACAGGACGAAGAGCAGAGGAAGCGAGGAGGGGGGGGGCGGGCGAGGAAGGCCCTTCATGATCATCACGCCGTGATTACGCCGCGATGATGCTGAATGTTGAGTGAGGCTGCTTTGAGACGATGGGCTTTCTCGCAAACCCATGAATGAAGGGGTCTCAGTTCTTGGGATCATGCTGTTCTAAGCAGTCAGCGCAGTCAGCGCATGAGTCGCAGTTGATAATTAGAGCTTTCGTTGTATCCCAGCTCTTCCGCCGCAGTGCAACCTTAGGGAACCTATGGATCCGTCCGTGGAAACCCACAAACTCCCAAAGCGTCCACGCATTGCTCTCGCCGCTGAGGCCCCCTTCCCCGCCCAAATCGTAACAGCATCTTGCGTGCTTGCTTGGCCTTTTAGTGTGAGGGGAAAGCCGCTGTCAAAAAAGGAAGAAACGGCCCGACGAACTGGAGCTGGAATCAGCTCAGCTCAGGCTAGCTGGGTACCTATCCTTACCTGCTGGGCTCCCTTACCCACAGCTCCAAGCTTTGGGGGTTGGTGTGTGTGCCTGCTGAAGGGAGGGACAGCCCGGCTAACTCTGAAAGGAAAGACGGGCTTGGGCTGCGGCTTACATAACACAACGCGCGACACTTGAGCTGGTGAGCTTGAGGTACCTAGGTAAGGTAGGTTCTTTGTACTTTCGGATGGCGGGGCTTGTTTCGGCCGCAAAGCAGCCCCACCCTCCGCGTCCGCGTCCGCACCGAACTTCAGCCTTATCCCGGCGCAACCGCACTCCGCAACCTCAGGTCGATCGCCGTAGAGCCTCATCTATCTTCCCTCCCTCCTCCCGGGTCTCGCTCTACAGTTCATGCCCGCGCGGCCCGCCCCGAAACCTCACATCGTCAGTAGCCCGAATCTCGGCGACACACACAACTCTCACGATGACTCTTTGACCGCCGTCACCGGTTCAGCGACATCTCCACCTCCGTTCCATTCTTCTTCGTTGACAGTGGCTTGACCACCCGCCGACTCCAACGTTTGTGCTCTCACGCAATTCGCCATGGACTCCATCCCGCAGACTCTGTGGAACGCCCAGATCCCCGTCCACATAATTCACCCCTCCCACCCAAACACCCCGCTGATAACCTCCCTCCCGCGCTTCTCCTACCTCGCCTTCCTCGTCCCGCGCTGTTCCGCCTTCTTCCGGACGCCCGTGTCGGCCTTCCATCACGAGGACCTCCTCCTCCGGAACCTCCCACTAGGCCTGCTGGTCGACCTCTACCAGCCCTCCCTCCCCTGGCGTCTCACGGTCAGCGATGGCGACAGCTGGGACATTGGCGACACCTTCTTAAACTGCGTCAAAGAAGTACGTCTTCCTGCCATTCCATATCCGCCCTCCCCTCCTCGTCTTCCCCCAGCCTCGCTTACCCCGGTCATTGTCTCTTCCCTCCCTTCGAAATCCCATGACCTGGGGCCGGGGGGGGGGGGGCGAGGATCTTGTCTCATATCCCCCACGGTCTCTTCCTTCCTCACCAGCAACTCAAATCATCCATCCATTCATTCCCCCCCCCCCCCCCCCCCTCCTCCTTTCGGAAAATGCTGACTGAAACAAAGGCCGACTTCGTCCGCTACGGCAACGCAAAATCCATTATGTCCCTCTCCAAAGCAGACACCTCAACCCTCTGGAACGCCGTCCAAGACAACGACTACCCCTCCTTCCAAAGGATCAACGCACGCCTCCTCAACGCCCCCACGCCCCTCCGTCACATTCCGCTGAGGGTCTACATTCCCTCCACACCACCCCCCGCGACGACGTCATCTTCGTCTTCTCTATCAGCGCCAGGACCACCACCACCACCACCACCAGCACCAGCCTCTCCGCCGCCGCCGCCAGCTTCCCCCCAACCGCAGCCTGCGGCGACGGCCACGGCGCAATCGGAGGCGGCCGCGGGCGCTTTCAGGGTCTTGCAGACCCTCGTGTCTCCCACCGTGCCGGGGACCAGGAACACCCCGCAGACGCTGGGCCGGGCGCTTCGCGCCCAGCTCCCGACCCTCTTCCCGTCCAGCCGGGACCCCGTGCTCGCTAACGTCGTGCTGCACGGCAGCCCCGTGCCATTCTCGGCCCCGCTCGAGGACTTGATGCGAGAGGCTGCGTATCCCGACGGTTGGCTTTGTTTGACTGTTGTGTTGTGGTAAATGGACGTGCGAGGATAGGGCAGGGGTCAACGGCGTTCTGGCATTCGGGAGGACGAGGAAGGAGGGAGGGGGGGGTTTGTCTACGCTGGCGTCTTGGGAATCGGATGTGTTTTTCTTTTTTCTTTTGGGCTTCCATGGTTAATTAGACGAGACGAACAATGACACAGATTCGATGAGACGGAATTCATCACTCACGTTCACAAGCACCCGAGTAGATTTGTAGTGGATCAAGAAGCCCCCCCCCCCCTTCCATCTGTATTTACTTGCATACGAGAAAAAAAACCCCTTCTCACATACACACAAAACTTCACAGCGCGTCCACCATTGCACAAACAACCGCACCATCCACCAAAGAGGCGCGCTGACCGAATATCCACACCAAATTGTGCACCCGTCTGGCAGGTCTCAGACCTATGTTTCCTGTTTCTCGTTGCTGCTGCTGCCGCCTTCGAACCCCTCCTGCTCTTGGCCCTGCCATATTTACATCCACCACCGGCCTCCCTCATGATCGCAGCTTCAAAGTCTCGCCCAAAATAGACACATGCACACACACACACAGGACCTAAATCGCAGAGGGGTAAAATGATCAAGCAACGGGAGGGGGGGGGGGCCGAAGTAAACACACAAAACCAGAGGAAAGAGACGAGGCCTTTTCCGCCTCATGGTATCTCCTCCACTATACCCCCCCTCCAGAATATGACATGTATGAAATTAATGGTATGAAATTGATGCTATGATGTGATGATGTGATGATGTGATGAGGTTGCTTACGATGATGAATAATCCCCTCCCCCAACCAACTGGAGTCGAGGACTAGGAAACTCGCATCAAGCAGTTCTCCCAGCGGAAGAATAAAAAAAAAACGAAAACAACGACTAGAAAGCATGCGTGCCCAGTTCTCCGAAATGCTTTGTATGCGGCTAGGTTAAAACAATAGAAGAATGAAAATAAACAAGTAGCATATGATACCGTGTTGTTGGGAATATAAAGACGTGAGTCTCTCTGGTAAGGGATCAGGAGAACGGCGAAAAGAGACAAGAGAAAAGAGAGACAAAAAACCATGTGCGAGGGGGGCACAAACCCGACTCGCAAGTCGCCTTTTTATATGCATCCTTCGGCCCGACCATCTGTTTCCTTTTCCCCACCCAAACCCAATGTATGTCGTCTAGTAACGACTATGCGAAGCTTTTTACCGTGCTAAGCTTTCATTGTTTCCGAAATGCTGCCAGTCCTCTGTTTGTTCGTTCCCGAGTATGTTTTTATTTTCCAGGGGGGAGGGGCACGAGGCGGTTGCCCCGCCGCCGCCCCCCCCCCCTCCACGTCAGAGCGACGCCAGTCTTTGCGATGTCGCATGCGTGCAAAACCCGCAAACTCGAGGTCAGTCAAACTCGAGGATAAGGGGGTGCGGCAACGCATGCGTATCGTGACGTGGTAGTGTCGGGTCAATAAAGTACGTACGAGAAATGAATCAAAGTCGCAAAACGCCGTTTCATGGATGTTGTTGGGTATAACAAGTTGTGGTCGGAAGCGACTCCGCCCCGTTCATCAGCTTCATCCGCCACCTTCCAATTAGCCCATTGACATTGATAGCCACCACTCTAGAGGATCAAATTTCCAAAGAGCAGTCCTCCGTCGATTATCGTATTCCTTGGCGAAAGCCGACGCCGTCTTTACACAGGCTTAACCTTGATAGGGGTGCTTCGGCGTGTGGTTGGCGCTGTAGTTCAGCACGCGATGGCCAACGTGGGGAGACTTCTGCGCACTGCCGTTGGGCTCCATTGCGTATGCCAGACCCATCGGCCCTTGATGGTTGTTGGGAACCCGATGGTTTGGCGCAGAGGGCGGCGGCGGCGGCGGGATGGTGGGACCGGTCATGCTCGTCGCACTTGCCGCGCTGGAGAAGCTGATCGTCGCTCTCGGGTCTGCGTGGCCGTTCCGGAAGAGGTCTTTCTGAAGGTATTCCATGATTCTCTGGTTCATCTTCAGCGTACTCCTCTCGCTGGCATGCACGTTCAACATCTGAAGTAGTCGGGAAATGTCGTATTGCAGACGGTGAGGGTCGACGTATGCGCTGAGGAACGGGTCACGGTACGCAGCGCACAGAACCACGAGGTGGCCCCATTGCCTGTAGGAATGTCAGTGTCACGCAATGCAACCAAGTACAACGATCAACTCACGCCAGAGCTGTGCCGAAGATATTGGTAACCAGTAATCTTTCGTGGTCGACGTTGTGAAAAGCCTCGGTACTCTTGAAAAGGCATTCAATGCCTCTCTTGGCGTTATCGATCGTTGTTTTGTTGAGGTCCTGGTAGCCTTCGATCGTGTGTCCAACAAAGGCAGTCGCATCGCCTTCGGCATAGATCTCGAGGCCGGCGGCTGCGTCAGAGTCGGGGGTGGCACCCTCGGCCCGCTTTTGCAGCTTCGCCGTGAGATCAAGGATGAGCTTGACAAAGGGTCTGTACGAAAGAACCTGAGCGCCCCAGTACTTGGCGCGTAGTCTGGCGTCTAGGAACGTTGTTGCCGGAGGATCGTTTTCGTCGAACCGTAGTTCCTCACCTGTCCACATCATGTTCCGCACGGTTTCCTCTAGTGCTTTTATAAGACCCAGCTTCTTCTCGACCGGCTTGTCGCTGGTTTCTGGGTGGTACAGCTCTCTGTGCAGTTCGTTCAGGTGCTTCCGCAAATACAACTGTGCCATGTAGTGTTGAACGTGGTACTCCTTCAGATCCACGCTCACGTCCACCATGTTCGGCCAAGGCATCTTCTCTTCAAAAGGGTTCAAGCCCGAGGGCGGGACTTGGAGCTCGGCGAAGATGTCACTTTTTGGGAAGATTAGCTTACCGTCGCCCCCCCAAAAAAATTGAGATATACGTACGCCTGCAATTGGAGCAATGACCAGAAGTTGACCAAAATCACGGTATCACGCCTGTCCAGTCGGTCTGAGCTGTTCTCACGTCGAATGCATTCGTAGCGATCCATATGACTTTACGTAAAGATGTCAGTCAGCAGCGAACAACCTCTTCTTTTAACGTATTACACTTACCGGCGCATGAGTTGATGTAAGCATGTGTCGCCGTGACTCAAACATTGGTAGCTTTCGAGAGGTCTGCCGAGTAGACCGTAATACAGTGCCGTCAAAATGTGCGCCTGGACGTGCTTGATTGTTGTCCCCGTACGTTGGTTACCTATGATGTCGCTCGCAACGGCGAAATACTCCAAACCTGGAATGACATCGAAGTTGCGTAGTGATCGTCCCCCTGTTTTCGATGTGCTGCCATGAAGAGATGGTCTGCGGCTCGGCACGCCATTGTTCTGCTCCTTTGGCGACGGCAGTCCCGAAGATTGTGAGTGGGAGGAATACGACTGAGGCGAAGTTTGTCCGCCCGGCCCGGGAGAAGAAGGATAGCCGTTCCTATGCGTTTGCGGCGCTTCGTTGACATCTGGCGCCGGCTCTGGTAGTTTACCTCCATAGAGACAAACCTTTCCCAAAGCCATGACCACCAGAACGATGGCGACCTCAATGGTTCGGGCAGGTCTGCCCTGCTTCCGAGGATATTGGATGGGTTCATCGACCTGATCTCCGGTGGGGGACCGCTTTCGTTTGTTGGAGAAGTCGGCCGTGGGAACTGCGAATTTGGCGCTGGCGGGAGGTGGTTTGGGTTTCCTGTCACCAGGGGAGATGTGTCTCAGGAATCTTTTGACAAGAGGCTTCAAATCCTGCGGCGTGATGACAGGATGCAGGGCCATGACGTGCTTTTCGAAGGCCGTCACATAACTCCAAACCTTGTCTTCGCTGTAATCCGGGCTACCGTCGGGCGTAAGCACGCTGCCGGGCATCAGATTAGGCGGGCTGAGGCTTCCCACCTGACCCCAGGCCTCGGCACTGGGGGAAGGTGAGGCCACCGTCTCTCCAAGGTTGTCGTCGGCGGCATCGAAATGACCCCTGGGTCCCTCGGAATCGACGTGGTTTCCACCACCATTTGGAGTTTTCCCACCGTGTCCCTCTCCGCAACCGTAAAGGCGAAGGATACCTCGTTTTTCTTCGTAATACTGAGGGTAATCCTCCTGCTTGATTCCGTTGTGCAAGAACGCCTTGCGGGTGAGCTCTTTGATCGCCGGCCACCGCAACACATGACCAACAGTAGTAGTGTGATTGACGGGAATGGCCGGCTTTCCAGGAGCTACGGGCGGTCCGAGAGGATATTTCTCTTCGTCTGGCTCCTCTGGCTCATCGATAGGAGACATGGTCTGGTCACTGGCAGCCATGGGCATTGTCTCATCAAGATGGTGTTCGTCGACGGGTCGGTACATAGTTTCAGGCGGCAAGTGCGACTTCTGTTTCGGCGAAGACAGCATCGGGGCCATTCCCTCGCTTTCGGTTTTGACTCGCTTTTGAGGTGGTGCACCTTCGAGGGTTTGAACTCTCCGTTCGAAAGTATCCGCGACTGTGTCGATCTTTTTCTCCAACGCGGCTTTCAATTCCATGATTGCCTCCAGAACGTCGGTTTGTGACTTATCCATCCTACACCGATTGTCAGCAAGAACACGCCACGAACGATGATAAGATACTAACGCCTTCGGCACAGGGTCACGGTATTTGCACTCCACACCTTTCTCCCTGCAACTCTTGCAAGGCTTCGTCTCGTCGCATTTCGCCTTCAACTGTCGGCAGCTGTCGCAAGCCTAAACCAAAGAAGTCAGCGCGAATCCATGTGAATGCTGGACATGGCCGGATGTTCGTACCTGAGATGCTCGGGTTGCCTTCCGTTTCTGGGTGGACGCATAAGAGGAGATATACAGGTTCTCGGCGGGAGGCGGTTGAGGATGATACGCAGGCTGCTCGTACTGCTGTGGAGGGGGAGGCTGCTGAGGAGGCATCGGGGGCGGAGGGTAGCTCCGGTAAGCCCCCGGCGTGGGGGGCATCTGCGGCGGCGCATTGTCGTAGCCCATGTGCGGTGGTCGTCGTGAATCGTCGGAATACGGAGGAACAGGCGGCGGCGGCGCGGAATGCGGCGAAGGGTGAGGACCTGGAGGCGGTAGACCGTCTGGGGCGGCGCCTCCCGTTGATTGTTGCCGTCTGGGATGAGGTAGGCTCTCTTCGTGCGCTTCTCTCTTTACAGCTCCGGGGTCTCGGTGAGGGAACGGGTGGTAAGAAGGGTGCGCAGGTGAGGGAGAGGCCGGATGTCGGTAGTGGTCTTGCATCGGCGTGTAAGGAGGGTCTTGTTCATGGTGTCGTCGCTCGTCGGGATGTTGCTGAGTCGGGTGAGGAGGATGATGTGGTTCGGCAGAGCGAGGAGGGTACGGCGGCGGCGGCGGCTGTTGATGATATGGCGGGATAGGCGGCGGCCCTGGGTGGTGAGCCTGGTGAGGCGTCGGTGGCAGCGACGATGGCGGATGAAGAGGCGGTAGTTGATGTGGTGGTGCGCCAGTCGGTGACCACGAGTTGGTAGTCGAGAGACGGGGACGTTTGTTGTCAGGCTGCCCCGGATCCATGCTTGATATATATGTACATACGTACAATGCTTATGAAAAAAAAACAAGAGACGAAGCGAGAATAGGGTCAGGCCAGGTACGAGTAGGAGAAGGTGGTGGCCATGGACAAGCTATGGGCAACGAAGGGTAAGGTGTGAAGGCAAGACCGGACCGTTTATGGTACAGTCTATCCGTACAATGCACAGTTTGAATGCTATGCTATGCTTGGTTCTTGGGCAACGGCGCAGCGCAACGCAACGCAACGCAACGCAACGGGAGCAGCGGCCGGGGATGAGAGGAGGAGAGAATGGGCAAGCAAGCGAAAGGACCAAGCAAGCAGAGCAATCAATCAAGCAGGTAGCCTGTGAGAAGCCGGAGCAGCAGAGGTCTGGGGGCAACAATTGGACCTTGGTGTTTGGATGAGAGCATGGGGCGGTGGTCCCTAAGGCGTGGCTGCAGCGTACGTAGGTGCGGGATGCGTCGAAGAAGGGCAACAAGTCGGTGTGAATGTCGGACAGGACGGTGTGTCGGGATGAGTGTGTCGTTGGGAGAGAGAGAGAAGGATGTATCCGCGTCTTGTCTCGGTACAGAACAGAGTATGCGTATGCGTATGCGTGTGCGTAGTAGCCAAGGTGGTAAGGTACCGTATGCTATGCGTACACGACGGAGGAGGGAAAAAACTCAGGTCGAGAAGGCGGAAGCGAAACGGAGGCGACGGCGCGCACGATGGGCAACGGGCGAGCCTGTTGAGGCTTTGGTTGTTTCTCAGTTGGAGAGGTGTTCCCGGCTGTGTGGTTCTCGAAACTTGCGAGACGGGATTTTCCACTCTGCGAATGCGCCCGGATGCCCAAAGGGTTCGGCACGGCAGAAGGGGGTAGGATCAGCGACGTTGGGCCGAGATGGAACTTCCCTATCTTTGCCCTCTGTGTCTCTTGAGGTCTTTTGGTGTTGCCCTTGACTTTTTTGACGTGACGGGGGTGGTGAGGTGTGAGCGAGGTGTGGGGAGTCCTTCGAAGGGGAGGAAGAGGTCGAAAAACCGAACGTCAAGACCAAGCGGCGGAGGATGGTGATGTCGAGGCCGCCATATACCTTGCCGCACAGAGGACGAGTGAGCGGTACTGAAGTACAACGTCGCAGGTGGAGGTGTCGGGACAAGGTACTAAGGCAAGAATTATTATGGCAAGGTAGGATAGCAATGGGTACGGGTCTGAGAGACTGGGTAAGATGTGGGGAAGTATGGGTACGGGCGGGCATGGATATGGTACGCAGCATGTACAGTGCCTAGGTAGTGTACTGCTACGCCGCAGAGTACGTGCAGATGCTGGCAGAATGGCCACTCGAAGGCGGTCTGACCTTCGATCTGGAGCTTCGAGAGCACGTTCAGCTGTTGAATCAGGGTGTTCTCTATGTACCTCGGCGTTTTGGGTACTGACGCTGATGCAAACAACGTGGAGGCAGCCGATATAGAGTCTGATAGACCAGCAAAGTTAACAGAAACCAAAGCCAACGTCGAAGTAGTGGCGCGTCCGCAGACAACGAAAAAAAAAAAAAAAAAAGTTGGCGTTTCCACTCTAGGAATCCTATCGACCCTGCCAAGTCAAAAAGTCTCAGAAAGCAGCAAGGCCAGGGGCCTCACAGAAAGCAGCCGGGGTGTTGCTGCCCTGCTCTGCGCACCGCGACGTGTTTGTAATGGTGGTGGGAATAGACGAGAAAGAAAGGAAGAAAAAAAATTTGGCAGAGGCGATAATCCGGGACTCTGACTAGGACGAGGATCTTCGCTGTCGAGGGGGGGGGGGGAAGCCAGCAGCAGCGCAGCTGTGAGCTTTGCGATGAGTTAATGAAAGGGGGGGGGGGGGCGTGCGACTAGTAAAGCAGCACCGCTCCGCCGTTTCTTCCACCATGCGCCGCCCTGGAATAGGACGAGATGGCCGTCGAGTCGACGTGCGTGCGTTCCTGGCGAGGTTGGAGCGTCTGTCTTGCGTATGTGTTGCGCTTCTCTCTCCTTGCCGGCTCGCGCTAGAATTCCCCTCATGTACACGCGCATGTTCATGATAAGGAACGGTACAGTTAAGCTGGATGTACGTACACGCGAAGTGACCGCCGGTACGGTACTCTCTCTACTATGAAATCGAGGGCCGCATGTAGTGGGAGATGATGAGAGATGAGCACGTTCGCGGTATTCAAAATATCAGCAGTCAGCACAAGTCAAGGATAGGCGGTGACTGTCAAGTTGACCGACTCCGGCACTCTCCTCCTCCTTCGCGACACCGCTCCAGCCTCCCGCGGCTGATGGTTGGAGTGTGATTTATGCGCTGCGGTCAGCTCTCGTCGGCTCCTCGAGGAGTCGAGGCAATGCCAGCGACGGGACGCGCCGCCCGGAGCAGCAGTCAGAAGAGTGGGAAAACCCATGGACCGTGGACGGGCGAGCTTGATGGATATGGATAGTACCTATTCTGGTATTCTGGGTCATGCCAGCAGCTGTGGAGGATGGTCACGGGATTCGACAAGGAAATTTGCTTTCCAGAAAGCCCGAGGAAAGGAATGGAAAAGGTTCCGCTTTTCTTGGGGCTCTTTTCCCCTTCTCTTGTCTTGCTTTTTAGTAGCTACGTCGTGTCGTGTCGTGTCCAAGAACTGCTAGACAGTGGTGAACTCATACCGCCGGACTGCGCAGCGAAGAACGTTGCCTGCCCGTTGCGGTGAGCTGTGCGATACCTAGGTCCCGGTCAAGTTAGGAAACAGTCTGAAGATTTCTCTTGGTTTGAGCGCCCGCGCCCGCGCCTGCGCCGTGCGACGAGTAGCCGGCGCGATGATGGAGGGGGAGCAAAAGTGCGGAGTGCGCTTCATCAAGGCTAAGCAGTCCACCATGTAGGGATACAGAGCAGGCACTCTCGAGTCTCTCGACTCGTTGCCTGGCTGACCGCTGCTGCGTTGAGCATCTCCGTCCTTGGACCACTGGATGAGACGGGTTGGAAGCTAGCAACACCAGCTATCTAAAACTGTCAAGTTGGTCTTAAATGGGCATTGTGCGTGCTGTACGGATTTGCACACAGGATGCCCCTCCCGCCGGTGGCCATTGAGGCCTGAAGCGGTAGCGACTGCAAACTGGCATTGGTTCCGGGTCGAGCTCATTGGCAATTCAAGCTCGGCAGGCCCCCGTGATATAATACTGTAAGAACCCAAAATGCTTGGACGAAGAGGCCCCGTCCGCGGTTGATTACGTGCCGGAACGCGCCGGGGCAGTGCCGAAAACCGGAACTGGCCTCCGTCGATTTGGCAGTTGAACTTAAGCGGGCTGTATCCAGGGGTATCGGCTCATCACTGATCAGACTACTTGGGTGGGCATCCGTCTCTGAGCAGCGATTGAGCAGTCGACAAACTGAAGGAAACAAGATATGCGCCGCTCCAACGGACCGGTACCTGGAAAGTACTGCTGCAAGGACTCGGCGCTCCGAGGACTTTGCTGGCTGACTGGGGTGCTTAAGACGGTCTGAGGGATTGATTGACTACGAACTAAAATGGTGGGATGAGATGGGATGGGAGGGGAAGGCGAGGGGTGTGCGCTCTGAGGGAGGGGCAAGAGGGCGTAGACGTATATGACGTATATCCAGGGATGACAGCAGCCTCGTTCGGGAGGAGGGTGCTGGACCACTCGTAATTAGTGGCTTGTGGTGGTGGGTTGGTAGCCACGGAACTGATGGAGGCGGGCGCGAGGTAAGGGAGCAAGGATGAATTTGTGTCGGTCCGTCAGTCGTGGTTAGTTGCCGAAGTGGTGGTGAGGGGGGGCAGTCGAGACCTGAGACGAAGAGCCTGAAGAGCAGAGAGCGAGTGAGAGATGCGATTCTTGAACTGAGCGGAAGTGTCAAGTGACAATGTTCATTGTTCCAAGGTTGGGGTAGAAAGACGTCCAAGCGCGCGGCGTATTTTGGTCAGTGTTGTCCAGAAGCGAGGCTTTTCACCTTCGCAGGCTTGCGCCGCACTTTTCCTCCCAGGTCGCTTATCTGCTATTGGTCTGTTAACCCGGCTGTTTGAATCTGATGAGTCTGTGAGTCTCGCTGGTTCTGGCGTCGTCGCGAGCTCCAAGCCTAATCTGGCAAGCCGCAACGCTGATGGGGCCGCTGGACGCGTGGGATCGGCGCTGGTCGATGGATGCATTGTAAAGTAGTCTACTGTGCGGTCGCGAACGCAGGCTCGATGAATGAGGCGGCAATGGCGTAGCGAGTGACTTGGGAGGTACTTTGCGAGGACGGCACTTCTCCCGCGTAGCTGATACTTATCGACCTGAGCTTCTGTGCCGCGATTCGCGCTGTACACGCCACCTCTCCCTTTGCCGGCGAAAACCTTCTGCTGCGACAGGGACGGGAACATGCTCTCTCGGTCTTGAGTCTCTACGCCGGACCTCTCTCCTTTGGATCTTTCTCGCCGACCTCAACCCCGTCATTCCAACCCGCAAGAACCCATCCACGTTCGAGATGGCTGCCGTGTGCGATTCGGCGCAAGAGATTTCATCACGGTGGGCCCTTGTTGTGGGTTTTGCCCAGGGCGGTTCGAAATTTTTTCCTCTTCCAAGTTCCCCCTACCCTGAAGTTCTGAACCCCCCCTCCCTGAATCCCTCAGACCTTTGCGGTCGGTCCGTATTTCCAATGGCCCATGGGCGTCGGTGCAGGGTCGTTACTTAGAAAAGAGAGGGTTGTCTCGAAATCTGATGACCTGTGGGCGCGATCCTGGCCAGCAGGGATGGGTCGAAGGAAAGATTTCCACTGTCGTGCCCATTGCTGCATCATCTCTGAACTGTCGACCTGTATTGAACATCAACAGGCACCCACAGAAGGACCGTCGCGTGAATACCTCAAGGAACATCGAATTCTTCTGGCCCCGACAATCACGTCCGTCCCCGACTTGGACTCGGCAGCGCCAGTGGGCTCGCGACACGTGCGTACTGTCGATACCTACTGAAGTACGGCCATTTGCTGCCGCAGTACCTTGCCGTAGTACCCTCTCGTTCTGCACGTGATTATAAACGAACGGTCGTGCAACTGCCTGCAAGTCTGTCCGCCTCAGCGACATCGCGCCTGAGTTGGTGCCATCGGAAACAAGGTTTCGCGGGGCGACGCTGGCTGAAAGGCTGCCGTGTTCCAAGTTCCCACGCCGCCATCTCAGGTACCACGCCTCATCTCCGAATACTGCGGAACGCGTGCGACAGTGAATCTTGACATTTGAACCCTCGTCAGTGCTCAAAAAGTGCGTCATGTCGATGGCTCCTGCCCCCGAGCTCAAACACACGGCCTGTAGAGCCAAACCCAAGGTCAATCGGTCCCAGCAGTGCGCCGCATCTTGCACATCGCACAGCCACCCAAAGGACTCATAAGTTGACAGCTCATCGGGGCCTTATTTGGATGGAAATGATCAACGCGAGATGCCTGCGCGCGACAAAATCGAGTGCCGATGGCTAATGCGACGGAAGCCCTCCAGCACCCGTCCAATTGACGCATGGCCTGCTTGGGAATCCTTCTCCAGGTACAGGCACGTACCGACAGTTAGTCAGAAGCTTGTCACGTCACCTGAGCAAGCGACGGAAACCCGCGCTCTGAAAACCTCTCAGCGCTGGTCTTCGAAAACAGGCCAAAGCCCTGTCCCCGGGCGTTGATGTTTGTTCAGGTCAACGTGACCACACAACACGGCTCCCAAAGTCCCAAGCTCGTTCTTGCAGTCATCATGACTGGCTGACAAGGCTGGAGGATGAGGGGCGTGCTAACTGATGGAAGCACGGGATCAGACGACATGCAGTCGGCCAGAGTCTCCGGCAAACACAGACATTATCCCGGACGTCGTCATGGAAAGACGAGAGCACGGGGTCGACCTCATTCGGCCATCAACCCTCTGTATTGGTTAGACTGCATCATCAGTTGGCGGAGAGGTTTGACGTGCGCCGCCGCTCTGACCATGATGCTCTTCCCAAGCTCCTTCCATCGGTAGGGTCTCGGCAGCTGCGAGTTCTCATCGGGAGTCATGGAGACGTACGCAGCAATCAGGCCGCTGCAATCGACGTCCGACCACAATTCCTGGAGAGAATGGATGTAACACTCAGCGGGGTTTCCTTCTAGCAACAAGCCGTGAATGGTCATTAGGAAATGTTGAAGATGGGGATTGTGAGAGCTGTAACCGGAAGCCGCATTTGCCCAAGCGTCGTAAGGGCTTCGCAGGTGGATATGATCGTACCCAAAATAGGGTTTCAGGTGTACGCAGCGTGCCCGTGACAGGTTCCGAAATTGTATATTGGAAGCTGTCACGAACATGTCGTCCATTTCCATGGGTGAGTGCGATTATTGACCGTACGTTGCAATGTCCGTCAACAAGTTGTTCCTTCATAAACCCCGCGGTTGAGCGGGCAAGACACCGGAGTCCGTTCCGCGCGTGTCGCCTGCGTCATTGGAATCACACAAGTAATTGCCGACCTCTCAGGAAATTGCCCCTTTTTTTTTTTTTTCCCTCCTCAAATTAACCATGGAGATCAAGACGAGATGACAACACCATCATCGTCAGGTTTGAATCAGTCACCGCCTTTTGGATCCTGCCGCGGTGAGGGAAGGTTCATGGAAATCCTCGAGAAGAGGGTCTCATAAGTGGGTCGAAGCCAGGCCGTTAAGAACTCGAGCGACTCGTTTTTGAAGACTTTCGCTTGCAAGCCAGGTTGCACGCATGTGATGAGTAGGTTTCCTGCGCTGCCGTCGATTTGGCACTTCCTTCTTGTATTTTCACACGAAGACCGCGGGCTCCGAGGTGACACCAACAAGTGCCGCCATGCAGAGTTTGTCCGGCATACATCCCAGGCCACACCCTTCCCGGCCAGCCGAAAAGCTGGCCTTCATCGTTGGTGGGTTCTACACATAGCTGTCATGTTGATCACCAGCTAAAGTTCTGGGGCGCATTTGAGCCGCCGTTGCCCAATAAGTATATCAGCAATCCTGGATCAACCCGCAGCGAAGTCCAGGCTTTTCGCAGATCTTCAACTGTTGCTGTTTACTGCTCCCGGAAATGCTGTCGAACGTCGGTATCAAGCAAAAGCTGCCGCAGATTTTCAATTGTGGCAGTCTTGGGGTGGCGTGACTTTGACTCGAGGGTTGCATGTGCTAGGCCGCTCCTTGCTGCCCGCCCAGCTGCTCCTAATGTCTGTGTCCTTGGCAGCAGAAGACATGCAGCATCAGTGAAGTTTTAGCAGCGTGATAAGCCGCGCAAATCTAGTATGAGATGGATATGTGTGGTATTTGGCGATTCGCATCCGAGCACACATCGACGGCATCGTCACGGGATCAATAGCTGATGTCACCCACCTCCGCTGGACAGGACATGCGCGCCCTCCAGCTCAATGACAGGTGCAAATGCCGCATGCTTTCGTAAGGTGTGAGCAGCGACTCGACGTGCTCGGGAGAGCCATGGACGATTGTTATGTTCATCTGGTCTTGGGAGACCGTAGAACGGCAGCGTCAGATGTTGTCAAGCCGTCGGGTGTGTAAGTGAAGTCCATATCCCCGAAGAAATTAGGTGCTTCCTGTCGAGGGCGGAACGCAGGGAACAAAGGTTGTTGCGAGATCGACAGGGTTCGGGTTTGATAGTTGCATTGACTGACGAACGAGCCCGAATGCCCCGAAAGTTGAAACAGTCCTGCTTCGT
The DNA here is from genome assembly GCA_037178605.1 of Colletotrichum euphorbiae. Classification (NCBI taxonomy): domain Eukaryota; kingdom Fungi; phylum Ascomycota; class Sordariomycetes; order Glomerellales; family Glomerellaceae; genus Colletotrichum; species Colletotrichum euphorbiae. The sequence continues at coordinate 226,089 of JAXCEF010000014.1, forward strand.
GTGAAGCCACCTACCTCTCAACCTCGCACAATAGCCAAGCCAGACCGTTCGAACATGTAATATAGTACGAGATGCCTGCCGTACTGACCATTATTAGATGTTGCAAGCTACTATCCTGGCCAGTCTGGGAGCGCCTAGAACGATTTCCCATGTCGGGAGTTGACTGCCTTGAACCCCAAAAGCAGCAATCCGAGGAGATGATGGAGATCCGGAAATTGGCGCGGCGCTGACTGGAGACGAAGGTTTACCAGGGCCGCTAGGATCTTTGGGAGGACTTGGCAGCGATGAGGAATCAACACCAGGCTGGACTTGCCAGAGAAGCCCGACCCTGGCAGATCACAGACTTTGTGCGATCTTGTGGAAAGATGCGATTTCCGTTCCACAGAATGACACCGTTGCGCTCGACATTCGGTTGATCGAAATGACATCCGAACAAAAGCGTTGAGTTGGAGCAGACGTGCCGGTTACGGCTTAGGCCGCAATGACTGCTGATGACCAGCCAAAGGAGCCGGGCGATTATGATGCGACGTAGTCACAATTACCAGCCTTGATGATTGCGTGTCCAGATGTTTCTGGGACTTTTCATTTTGAGGCTAACCAAGTTGCTGCGACCTCGATATTGTAAATTCGGTATATGCCGAGCTGTGATGACTTGAATAGGGAACGCTCTGGCAGGACCGTCATGTCCTGCGCATCATCTGAAGATCTGGAAACTCCAGAATACGAAGTACCAGAGTCAAGAGGCATGTCTTTGATGGGCTCTTTGACCTTGCCGGGGATATTCTGATTGTGACCAATGACAAGCCAAGGTTGAATCCGATGCCACGGTGCCAGAATGTCCGGCCAGATTAACAGCAGGCCCGCCCATCATACCACGTAGCTGTCAGTTCTCAGAATCTTTGAATTGAGGAGGCACAGCACCCACAAACTCTGGATCCTAGAGTAAGTTGCGAGGGACCCAGGGTTCTGCCGACTTGCCTTGGAAGTGTCGGAGACTCGGCTGGCGGTGTAAAATCAGGCCATTACAGTCGCACCGAGCCTCAAGGGCTTTGCTAGTCGTCATAATCGGCCAGGATGGCAAATGGTTTTCCAGGTTGCCACAGGCCTCCGACAATGCTCGGCTTGGATTCGATTTACAAGCTGCGACGGAGGGCTGGGTCGTCAGAAGAGGCTTCGCTACCAGCTGTAACGTTGATATTCAGCGCACCAGCGAACCAGGCTTGCGTCGATCATCCCGAGTTGCAGTTGGGGCTCTTGTATGGCGTCTAGATTTCGGAGAGGACGCCGCGCACGGGAGAGTAAGCACCGCAACGGCAGGAGCTGGATATTACCGCAGGGAGCTCCATGCTTTCTGTGCGCTTCAGCTCCTTTTCAGGGTGTGCCAGAGCGCAGCCAATCCTTTGGCTTCCCCTTTCCGGTGCCCGGAGATGGGCTGCTTAGACTCGGTGGCGGGTACTCTAGAAGGTTGGAAAGCCGTTCGAACTTCGATCCCCATGAAACTAGAATTGAGTAGACGAGGGTTATAGGTGAAGAATAACGACCGAGGTCATGTTGATTACTGTACGCTGGCTGATACCGATTAGCGGCGATTGCCAACTAATTCTCAGCCATTTACCCTAACGGATCGCGATGCTGCCCTCGCAGTAATTAGTAATTGCATACCACCGGGCTTCCGTCGGCTCCCCGGCCGCGAAAGGAATAATAGGGTCGACTTGGCGAATTCCGCTGAGAGCTTGCCAACGCTGTATTGGTGAGGGCGATGACTCGAGCTTCGGCCTCTCCCCAAATCGCCGAACTAATTCGACGATTACCCTTGGTCTTAGAACCCAACATGCCTTTTGCCAGCAAAACTGCTCTTTTTCTGAGCACTTGCCGCGCTTCCATATTCAGCGATGGCTCCGAGAGCTCCAGGCTCAGGATACCAACAAATCCGCATCAGCATCCGCACCGTTGCATCCCAGGTCACATGACCGAAGCGACACTGGGGCAGTGTAACCGGCCCATGCAAATCGCGTGCCCCTCAAGGATATCAAAACTCGAATACAGGCCTGATGCCTGAATATCGCGAAAAGGGATGGACAATGCCCTCAATTTCGCTAACGGTTCGGCGCGCGAGAATTGTTAAGCGGTCAATTCGCGCTACACATGGCTGGACAGACTTTCGTCGCAAGGGCGCCAGACGTTGATCTTTATGCCCAACTACAACGGCGACCCCGATTTCCATGTTGGGCGACGGCACAACGCCATGTTCTGGATCTGATAGTGAACCCCTAGATTTCTCCGCTATCATGAGTGTTGCCGCAAACCACAGAATTTGATCATTCAGCACACACCTGCGGGCGCCATACAACCTGTGCCTCACTGCACGAAATGATACCCAAACACAGTTGAGGGTAGCGCGAGCACTGTCGATGAAGGCGGTACCTCATACACAACATCAAGTGTTCCACAAAGCACAGCATCTTACCCCCCCCCCCCCCCGGACGAAGGTTTTAGAGTCCTTGAAATGCCCAGTTTCCCCTCGGTTTCAGCGTTCTGGACTGGATGATGTTATTGTTGTTGGTGGTAATCTTGTGGCTTATCGATAATGTCGTACGTACTCCCACGCGCATGTTAGCACGCTTTCACCCATGGCCGGCTTTGATCCCCCGATAGTGACGTTCCTGGAGACGAGCAACCCCCCGGGGGGGGGAGGGGGGGGGGGGGGACCGAATGAAACCCCACACCGCCGTCGGAACGCCTGTATCCACCTGCCGGCCCGGAACCGTAGCTGCTACACAACAACTACCAGATGAGGCCGAAGACGGCGAGAAATGGTAGCGTGTTCGCCCCAGCGAGTCTTGGTGAAGCGACTGAATTCCTTGAGGCACGATAATCGTGCAGAGAGACTGCGCAACACTTGGCGAATGTGTAACATTGCATCCGCGACGCTGCAAGCTGACGAAAGCGAGAACCCGAGAGCATGCGCGATTGATGTAGAGGTCGACAACTCGATTATGTTTGTTCCGGGTATAACTGAGGCGGATTCCAATCATTCTCTGATTGTGTCCTCGCTGAGTGTGTCCTCGCCGCTGATTTACAGTAGACCGGTCAACTGAGGCCTCCACTTCTATCGGAGCCGGACTCTGATGCCGAAACGACGGAGTTCCAGACACAAGAGAAATATACGATTTGACATTTGATCTGCCTTTCATTTCGCCAAATCTTCCCTGCCCCAAGTGGAGTATTCGCTCTCGCTACTCGCTAACAGCAACAGGTATTGGACCCTCCATTGTTCGGGGGAGTTACCAAATCCAGGTGCCGGTAAGTAGGTTGTTGCTGGTGATGTTGCGGGTTTTTTGTAGTTAATGTACGTTATGATTCCGGTACATACTTCTCCGATCTTTTTCTGAGATATCATTTCTCAACGGCATCTGATGGCATCGTTCTCGGCCATGTGATGGGCTCAGCGGGATAGTCGGTAGTGCGCGTTGTCGTTGTTCGCCTAACCGCCCTGATAACTGGTCAAGGTATCACATTGGCTAACGGTTGGCCACAGGCTGGGTCGCATTTGACGCGCAAACATGTGGGGGTCAGTTGGTTCCCTTGAGTCTGTCACAAATGAGATTCCAGATTCGACCCGAGTCTGTGTGGCGTTTGTACGACGAGAGCTTCTCGCTCAGCTTGGCCTACTAGAGAGGAGGGAAGATGGTAATGCCCCAATACGTTGGTCATAATGTCATTGTGCCCTATGTGAGAAGAGAAATTACGGGACCTAACCGATTCTAGGTCAAGTTTCACTCGTCGCCTGATGCTGGCAGAATGTCACATTGTCGTAGCTGGTCTGACCGAGGTCGGGATTTGAGATTGAGCCCCGAAAGACTGCAAACTCGAAATGAACTGAAGGTGGGCCTCAAGCCAATACGATTGTGTTTGGCTTGTAATGATTGACCACTCCCTCAAAGATTGAGGAGGTTATTTTGTCAGTCGTTGTTCATTGTTTGCTGGCCAGTAGTACCATGCAAAACTCCCTGGTACACGGAAAAGTGATTTTGAGGTCGTGGTACCAATGAGTACATATTGACAGACGCCGGTCACTGGTTTCTATCAACCCAGTTTGCTTGATCCATCTATTTTCCGGGTAGTTGGCAACCGTCTGCCAACGGTCAAAGGTCCGAAAACGGATCAGTCGCCAGGGAGGGCTGTGGCATAACATGTTGGAACCAACAGACCAGATAAATTGAGATCCAGGACAACTCTAGACATCGTCGGGATCGGTCACTTTTCGCCTCTTTTGTGGTCTCTTCCAAGAGCCAAGATCGGTAAAATCAACCGACGTTGTAGGTCGCAGCGTGTTGACAGTCAGCGACTGAGTGGGACCGTTGTTGGTCAGTGGACGGCCATCCGAGGCTGCGTCAACGTCTACGGAGACATCCAGGCCTTCGGTAAAGACCATGTCGCCTTTGCTTCCCAGGACATCTCTGCCGGCCTCCTCGAGGAGAATGCCAAAAGCCAGCAAAGCGGACTCATCCATGCTCCTCTCGTCAATATTTCTTGACCCAATGTGGTAAAGTGGACTGCGTTGTTGGTCACCAAGATCGGAATAAAAGTGGCTCGCGTAGGTGTGTATGGCCTTGAGGAGGTCACTGTGTGGTAAGGATTCGCGACCGCCGTCCGGTAGATCCCGGTCGTGTGCCATGTAAATATCGAACTCCTCAAAGCGTTCCGGCGCAGCCTTGCGACGAAAGAGCACCTCTTCCGGTGCTAGGGTGGTGGTGCGGACGGAGTGCCTGCCCGACCTAGAGTGATTGGCTCTGACGGTTGTCTTCTCATTGCTGCTAGCGGCGTTCAGACTTGTGTCATAGGTGATTCTTCCTGCCAAGTTGTTAGTAGCCGTGCTGGCGAACAAGCAATGGGTGCTCACCTGCAACTGCATCGTAAACGCTGGCATGGCGCTGGGTGCGCTGAGTTGTCGGCTCCGGCTTCCTCGACCCTTGTCTTTTTGCCGTGGGTGGTTTGTCATCTTGTTGTTCCATGTCCCGTCTTGGGAATAGCCAAGGCAAGGTAGGGCCAGGCTCGGACGATTAATCTGTCCTCGTAGTTAAGAAGAAGATGAAGGTTGCAGAAGTGGTTGGCAATAGTTTGTTTGAGGAGAATCAGGTAGGAGCTAGACTCTGGAGTTTGGAGAACACAAACTGACGGGTGGCCTGGAGATGGGCGGAAAAAAAAATCGAAAGCCGCGGTGTTTTGTCACTGAAGAAGTTGTCGGAAAAGAAGGCTGCTTCGAGGATGTCAATTTCAGCTTCTTTCTGCTGGAATTAGAACGGAAAGAGCGATTGAGTGGTTCGTTCCTGCCTTTACTAAAGGAGAGCAGGAGAGTTCTCATTCACAGAAGACTTTCATAAGTGGAGCCGTGCTAATTCTGGCCAATAAGATATCTTAGTACTCTGCCCATTAGGTCCTAGCTTACAGGCACCTACAGCGCCAAGGCTCATTGTGAGGTGGTACCTTATTAGGCTGGTTACGGGCGTTACGAGTAGCCTTCATTACCTCACGGCCTTACCATACCTTATCGTACCTTACCTGAGGTATGAGTCTCGCCCATTGCCCTGATCGGGCTAGTATAATATACAGATGGGCGTCCTTCCGTCAAGTGACGTCCAATAGCAGCTGACATCATTGCATCTCAATACCAGAGCAACTCACGAAGACCTCCTTCAAATTCACAAATCCATCTCTAATTCAAAACAACTGACATCAGCTCATCTCTAGCACCCAACAACCCTCATTCGAAAAAATCCATACAGATGAATGAATGCAGGCCCATCTGTTTGCACGCTCGACAGGGGAGTTGCGCCCCAGCGCATTTGAGCGAACTATAACCTCCCGTCTCGTCCGATCCTTTGCTGCGGCTCCTCAGCATAGATTCAATGGTGAGGGTACTGAGCTTGAAGAAGAAGGCAGGCATGTAGACTTATGGGCGCATCGAATTGGTGTTAATGCCTTGGCCTTGGACAAATTCGATGGTCGGCTGTGAGTCCACCTTGCCAGTCACCTCAAGCTGCGTACTAATGTGTCACATAGTCTACTCTCTGGTGGTGCAGATGGCTCCGTGAAACTTTGGGACCTCGATCGTGCCAGTAATTCAAATTTATCGCATGTTTTCCAGCCTCTTGCTAGCGTCGCACGCTCGATTGGGGACGTTGGCAATATTCACTCCCACGGCATCACCCATCTCGACTTTTACCCCTTTGACTCAAACGCCTTTCTTTCAAGCTCCTTTGACCGCTCACTCAAGCTATGGTCTACTAGAGACATGAAAGTATCTGGAAGTTTCGATCTCGGGGAACGTATATACACCCATGCGACAAGCCCGGTAGCCGACCACCTCTTGGTTGCCTGCGCCACTCAGCACCCTTCTGTCCGTCTCATCGATCTCAAGTCAGGCTCTGCGGTTCAGTCTCTTGTGGCCGACGGTGGTGCCGTTCTCTCAGTTGCCTGGAGCCCTCGCCACGAACACGTCGTTGCTACTGGACACCACGACGGGAGAGTCCGCATATGGGACGTCAGGCGTGCTTCAGGTCTCATTGGCCAGCTCGACCAGGAAGACAGTCTGGGCATCGTCCACCGCTTCAAGCATGCCATGGCGTCTGGCCTAGACTGGAAGAACATGTCGCATTTCCGCAGCTCGGCCAGGGCTCACAATGAGGGTGTCAACGGACTGACTTGGACCGACGACGGCAAATACATCATATCCGCAGGCCTCGATCGTCGAATACGCGTTTGGGATTCCGCTACAGGCAAAAACACGCTGGCTAGCTTCGGCTCACTGATACAGAATCAACAGCCAAAGACGATCAATATGTTTGTGACCCCTGCGAGACTGACAGCCGGCCGTCGGGATCTCCTCTTCTGGCCAAACGAGCATGAGATGTTGGTCATGGATCTGCATGAAGGCACTCTGATATCTCGTCTGCGGGTACCAGGGCCGAAAATTCTGCAAGAAGGCCAGGGCGGTAGAGGGCTGAACGTAAAGAACCGCACGATGGGCATGGTGTGGCGCGGTCACGGGGGCTACAGGCTTCAGAAAGGGCCGGTCATGGGCGGAGGAAGTGCTTGCGGTGCAGTCTACACAGCTCACTTGGATGGCCAGATTCGCGCTTGGATGCCACGGCTGCCGGGGCCTGACGTCGATGATGATACCCCGGATCCCCTCGACAGAGACGAGGAAGAAAGAGGCCGGAAGAGGAAAGCTCTAGATGATGTGTACAAGAGCTTGATGGGCAAACAGATCACGTTTAGATGATGTGCTGATTTTGCCCATGGTCGATACTTAGCCTTGCTGTGTGCTATACCCGGCAGATGCGGAAACGAACCGGCGAGATCAGACTACCAATTATCCATAATTAGGCTCGGCAACAATCACATACCAGAATACGCCATTGTAGTCCTCCTATCGCTTTCCGATCCGAGGCTCATATTCTTGCCCTGTGAAACTCTCAGGCTCCCTCCCCCTGTACGTCAATTTCAGACTTCATCCATACGTAGAGTCGTAATGGTAGCATATCTCGTCCGAGCTAGACATCCGAGCGAGATAACTCCGCCGCGGAGAAGCATCTCGCGCATATCGAGGGTACCATTCTTTAGCCCTGCGGTTCAGCTAGAAACTAGGCCACTTGGCACCGGTCCCTGACTCAAAACCCGTCGCGAAGACATCCAACAGTCGGGACCAGTGAACAAAACAAGGCAACCACCACGTAACCTATCGATTTCCCGAATGTGCCGAGCCCAAAACATCCCGCCGGCCGCCAGCGCTTCATCTGCCCCAGTTGTGCGCCCTCCGGGTCGTCACATTACGGCATAGCAGACCATCAACGCCGCCAGATCAACCGCCGCTCAGACGTCCTTACATCGATAACCCTCTCTGCCGCCGCGCCGCCGCCAGCCAATCCACGGTCCATGGCAACACTCTCCAAGTAGTGCCGTTACATCGCCCTTCTGAAGAGCAGGCCGTCAAGCTTGCAGGGCTGGAACTGACCCTCCTCCGCCACAATTCGACTTGATCTTCCCCCCCCTCGGCTTTAAGCACTGCCGGGCGGTGGCCCCGCCCCCGGACGCGCACCGGCCGTACGGGAACGCTTCCCCGCCGCCCTCTTCTGAACTCGTGCATTAGCTCCCGCAGCGCCCCGGCGTCATGGTTTTTGAAGGCATGCGTCGCCCACTATCTCAAGGAGGGAAGAGTCACGCCAACCAGCCCTGCAATTAAGCTCTTCACAATGCTGACGCGTGAAATGGGCAAATTAGGGGAACTTGGCATGGTGCGCAAAGGCGTGGCCGAAGACCGATCCAGAACACCATCTTGGTTGGATCGGACCTAGGGGTAAAGACGGGGGATTGTGGTAGTCAACCCAATGAGACGTGACCTACGCCAATACTCCCAATAGAAACAGGTAAGCCGATGATTTCCAACAACAGCCGGAACGATGACAGCGACATCGAGATGACAATCGTTCGCGCTACACTGTTCGAATCCGCGAAGGGCACGTTAGCGGCAGACTCACGTCCACATCCGCTCAGACTTCTATACCGGTCTTCGACGAGATCATGGGACGAAATCAGGGTCCCTCTTCAGGGAGGCCACCACCAACGAGACCATTTCGCCCATGCTCCTTGTGGTCCAACGAACCTATACTGCGGTATGCAAAGCTACGAAGCCCTTACCGCGAAGAATCGACGGCGTATCGCGCCTGGACTCCCCGACCTGACCGGTTGCATGCGACGCTAAATATCCGCCCAGTCCCGGGCCAACCTCTTTCCAGGGCAAGAATCTTTAGTCCTCAGAGCCCTGCAAACCTTCCTCCCTCCCAAGCTCGTGGCGGTATCGTGTGTGCCACGTCGTCCGCATAACCTGCAATATCTTGCCACGCAGTGACGCAGGGGTTGACAGGAAAGGTGAAGTTGTTTTTGAGCTGAACGCCAAAGATCGGGGATGTCATAGGAAATCAATCTTCGGACCCCCCACTTACCTTGGTAATCTAGCGTGCATGTTGACAGGGTTTTACATAAAAACTTCACCACATGATTCCAAACTCTCTACCTCCGTCGTCGTAACAGTTCTCTCGGACTCGTCAAGGGGCCCTAGCCGTGATGATAGTCTCGGGGACGAAACGTCGTCATATCTCGGAACTGTGCGGCGGTTGCATTCACCCAGATATCAGAAGGGATTTACGTGTCGAAGTGTGGTGAATTCTGTCGGGCGGACCACATGGGTGATGGACGGCAGAACTCATGCTAGTCCGAGACTTGCGCGCGTCCCAGAAAGGCTGTCGCCGACGATGCATTTCGCTTTTGTTTGATGCTTTGGAATCAATAGAGGAGGTGATAAGACGGAAAATAGGGGCAAATGATAAACGAAGGATGCCGCGGAACCCGTGGTGAAGTTATATGAGTGCCATGCCGGAGGGAAGGAGGCTCCAGCACCCCACTTTTCCGACATACACGCGCCGAGGCAGATGTTTCTCGGACCCGATTCCCGAGAAAATCGGACTACGTGCTACTGACTTCTGTCTGATGCTCTACTCAACTTGCCGCTGCCTGAGGCTGAACGAAGACATTGCCGAAGGGTCTCATGGAATATCGGCCATGAGGAATCGAATCATAGTGCTCTACATCGGTATCGATCAGAAGAAAGGACGGCTTGGTTGAAAAAGACACATAACTTGACGTTTTATCCCTCTGGTGCTCATACCGGTGTTCTCGGGGCCTCATTCACACAGAATTGGACTGAACCGGCTGACAATGAAGTTATGACGAAGCCGAATCAAGACGTTTCCTCATTATGGTTGACGAAGGCTGACCGCTTCAACTTGCCCTTCTTCAAATGGGATTTACGAGCAAATAATATCCGGAGAGACAGTTTTAGCTTATATTTATTGCCTTTCTAGTCTGTTTTCATCGCTCACCTTCCGCTGCCATGGATTGAACTCAATTCGGACGACGATTTCTACCGATTGCGCCGGAAGATACTTATTTGAACTGTTGAGGACGGAACATGAACACAGCTTCAGCCATGGCGATATAAGTACCAAGTATCTCTCAGATAGCGATGAGCATGAGTGAATGCAGTAGCTGTGTGCATGGTATTCTCCAATCTTGTCGGTTCGACGAGTGCCGTATGGCAACATCAATCAATATACCATCAGTTGGAAGGAATGCTGAATCTGGAGGCAGAATTGACCGTTCGAAAGAGACAATAGAACAAAACGTAGAAACTAGAAACGATGAAAATGACACTTGCAAGATTCTCCCATCACAACCTGATGTGCAGCGCGAAGACACAATACCAGAGCACATCGTCACCCCATCACTATCAATTTCATGCCAGATGAGGTGACCTTCATCCGTATTCTGAAATATGCTCGCAGACTCGATGCTTTTCCCCTATTTGGGAGTGATGTTTCACTCGTGAATTGGGTCTTTCTTATTAGAAACATACCAAACGTTTGTTATCTCACGCCGTGTATGCCGATCTGCCTGGAAAGTAGACCCGCATCTTTGCAAACACTGACGCTGTCGCAAAAGTTCCGGAAACGACATTCGAGATGGAAAAGATCAAGGAACCGCTCGGAACATCTGTCGATGGCTGCGTTGCGATACCTGCGTCAGGGGCGTTATATGAACACCTCTCACTACTAACCCCTTGGACTTCGGTAGCCGACGACCCAAGATTGGCTGCAATGATGAGACACTTGCTCAGGAATCTTTTAGCCAGGCAATCACTTTGCCATGCTTTTGTATGCACTGAAAGCAAGGTTCGGAGGAAAAAAGTTGAGATCTGTGATCAATTCAGTCGCAGCCCCTTTCCCCCGGCACGTAACTACCACACTGATGATGGTTTTGCCCAACTGGCAGCGGCCGCTTTCTGGTGAAATGGTCGAAGATTCTTGATGTCGGACTGCGAGTACCGAGAACACAATGGGCTTGGGGAGATCAAAGAGCTTCTAGAACCTTCTCGAGTTCGCGATGGACTTCCAACTGAAAAGTCAGCAAATGTAAGGCTCCTTCCAAACTCATTGGCATTCATCAAGTGACTGACTGCAGGAATCCAATACGACCACAGTGTTCCTACAAATTCATTCTCTCAAGATGCTGCGTCTCTTCCTGTCACTCTTGGCTGCCAGAAGCTGGGAGAAGCTTTGTGGTTTTAGACCTGCCTCCGTCCCCTAAAAAGGGCAGAAGGCCGAGGGGGGAGGGGGGGATCAGGAGAACGGAGGAATTCAGCCAGGGAGAGAACTTTCTTCCAATCGAGAATTCTGAGTGATCATTGTCTTCAGCAGAAGTTTGGCGATCTGCATGTGCCAAAATTCGAAAGCCGGTCAATCAGCACGCGAAAAACACGCAGGCACCAGAAGACAAACGGACTGACAAGTGATCAAGGGGAGTGAGACAGTAAGAAGAATCGGGGGTTACAACGCATAGATAAAGCAAAGACAGCCGATAGCTGGGTAACCATTCCTTCCAGGAACGTAACCACGCAACAGCTGATTTTCCGTTATCGAGAAGTGCGAAGCAGGCTTTGCTGGTGCCGGTAATCGTCGTACCGGAGCCCCGTAGGTCCAAGTAGGGTTGTGCGCAACTTTACGCCCGACGATTATATCCGGAAGGATTGTATTCAATTATATGCTATCCCAGGATATGTATTTAAGTAGTGTTCACGTCGAAAAGAGGGAATGTCACTGGCCCCCGCACTGCCCCACAGCAGGCACCCATCCAGGATTCTTCGGTGGCACTACCTTACACTGCAAAGCGCTAAAGTCGCGTTGTCGCGTCTTCCAAGTCCGCACTACACCCAACGTCTTCATCAACTGCGTCATGGTGTCAAGCTTTGTACCTTCCACCACCTACCACGATGGGTGCGAACAAGCCAAATGCAATAGTCATATCCGACGACGAAACCGGAACTGACATCAGTGAACCCCAAAGACGTAGTACTAAAGCCGTTGGAAAGCGCAAGATCGAGATCGACTTCGAAGAGAAGGTAGTATGGGATGCCGACTCAGACCTGGAGCTCCCCAAGATTAAGAAGCGCAGGGCCCCGCGTGCTTCCGCCGCCAAGGGAAAACTCAAAGCAAAAGCGAACACTCAGAAGAATACTCGACCAACCAAGAAGGCCGCCGCTGCAGGTCGCAACCCCGCGGACACCGCAGAGGATGACTACGATATCGCCCAGGTCCCCGATTACCTCAAGGAGCGTCGGAGGGTGTTTGACGATAATCGCGAAAGACTACGAGAGGCTGGACTGTTGCTGCCACCGGACTATTCGGATATTCGGTTCTTCGAAGATGAGCGGAAGGGAGCACTAGAAGAGCGACCCAAATTCGAGGAAAGCTCCAAGATCAAACCATGTCGACCATACGAAGACCTCGAGCTGGAATACTCCGCGGGAATCATCCCGGCGTCTATCGCGCAATATCTCCGAGAGTATCAGATCGTTGGTGTCAAGTTTTTGCACCGGCTCTTTGTCTACCAAAGAGGTGGCATACTCGGAGATGACATGGGTCTGGGCAAGACGGTACAGGTCGCTAGCTTCCTCACGGCGGCCTTTGGTAAGACCGCTGACGAGCGCGACGGTAAACGCATGAGAAAGCTCCGAGAATACCCCGATCGTTGGTATCCGCGGGTGCTGATCATATGTCCGGGATCCATCATCGAGAACTGGAAGAACGAGCTGAATCGCTGGGGCTGGTGGAAGGTTGACGTGTTTCATGGAGCCGGCAAAGAAGACGTCCTGGCTTCGGCCAGAGCTGGCTGCCTCGAGATTATGATCACCACATATACGACCTATAAGAATCACATGAGCTTGGTCAACACAGTCAAGTGGGATGCTGTCGTTGCCGACGAATGCCACCAGATCAAGGAGAAGACGTCCGAGATAACCAAGGCGATGAACAATATCAACGCACTGTGCCGCATCGGCTTGACGGGCACCGCGATTCAAAACAAGTACGAAGAGCTATGGACGCTGCTCAATTGGACGAATCCGGGCCATTTCGGCACACTCTCCGAATGGAACCAAACGATCACGAAACAACTGACACAAGGCCAGTCGCACGACGCGACGCTTTACCAGCTCAAAAGAGCCCGCGAAACCGCGAAGAAGCTCGTCAACAACTTGCTTCCTGGGTTCTTTCTACGCCGAATGAAGACGTTGATCGCTCATCAGCTTCCCAAAAAGAGCGATCGAGTCGTCTTCTGCCCCCTGACAGAGAGCCAGCAGGAAGCGTACATGAACTTCATCAGTAGGCCTGATGTGGAGCTTCTTCGTACGCTTTCAAATAACTGCGAGTGCGGATCGGGTACTGGCCAGGGCTGGTGTTGTAAGAAGACACTCGAGGACGGAACGTCTTGGCAGTCCATCATTTTTCCGTGTGTCACTACCCTGCAGAAGCTATCGAACCACCTTACCCTGCTGATCCCCTCGGGCACCGATTTGGATGATAAGCACAAGAGGGAGATGCGCACACTGCAAACGTGCTGCCCCGAAAAATGGCAGTATCTCTACGAGAACCGAGATGCGATTGTAACGCTGGCGGACCCGGAGTTCTGTGGCAAGTGGAAAGTCCTCAAGAAACTGCTCAAATTCTGGCACAGCAACGGCGATAAAGTCCTTGTCTTCTCCCACAGCGTGCGTCTTCTGCGCATCCTTCAGCACCTTTTCCACAATACCAGCTACAGCGTGACCTACCTCGATGGCGCAGTGAGCTATGAAGATCGGCAAAAGTCCGTGGATGACTTCAACTCTGATCCGATGCAGTTCGTCTTCTTGATCTCGACCAAGGCAGGAGGTGTCGGTCTCAACATTACCTCTGCCAACAAGGTCGTCATCGTTGATCCCCACTGGAACCCATCTTACGACCTCCAAGCCCAAGACCGAGCATATCGTATCGGCCAAGTCCGCGATGTCGACGTTTTCCGTCTCGTTTCGTCGGGCACCATCGAGGAGATCGTTTATGCGAGACAAATCTATAAGCAGCAGCAGGCAAACATCGGCTACACGGCCTCTTCCGAGCGCCGCTACTTCAAGGGCGTCCAACAAGACACCGACCGCAAAGGAGAGCTCTTTGGTCTCGAAAACCTTTTTTCCTACCGCGAGAACCAACTCGTCATCCGAGACATCGTGAACAAGACAAACATTGCCGAAGCGAGAGCCGGAACCGGCATCACAATGTCCGACGTTGACATGGAAGAACTAGCCAAGGAGGAACACCTCGACGGCACCGTCAAACAAGAACCCACAGACGCAGACGACGGCGGCGCGAGCCAGCTGGCCGCCATACTGACGGCGAAGAACCAGAAAGCCCACCTCGACTCGGCGAAACCCAAAACCGACGCCGTGCAAGCCATCCTCTCCGCCGCGGGCGTCGAATATACCCACGAGAACTCCGAGGTCATCGGCACCTCCAAGATCGAGCAGCAGCTCTCGCGCAAGGCCGAGATGGCCGGGAGCTCAGACGTGGACCCGGAAGGCGACAGCGCTCTCTTCGCCGATAGCCAGGTGTTTGACGCGCAGGCGCAGAAGCTGAAGGGGTTTCCTTACGTGTACAACCCACCGGAGGACGTCATGAGGAGGCAGTTCTGTTCCATGGCCAAGGAGTTCGGGTTCGCGAGCCCCACCGAGTTTGCGCTCGTCGTGGGCAGCTGGACGCAGGAGCAGAGGCGTAACTGCCTCGAGACTTTCTACAAGGTTCGCGAAGGAAAGTTGCTGGCCGAGGTGACCGTCAAGGCGGAGACGCAGGCGGAGGACGCCGTCAGGAAGGAGATGAAGGCCAAGGAGGAGGGCGTGAAGCTCGAGAGCAAGGTCGACCTCGATGCCGAGACGGAGGATGAGACGGCCGACGAGGATGGAGAGCTTGGTGGTGATCCCAAGAAGGAAGATGTTGTCAAAGCTGAGACGAGTGTGCCGGCCGCGACGTCCAATAAAACGTCCATATTTATTTACGATACGGACGACGATGATGGACTTTGAGGCGTTTTTGTGGTTGGGATGGATATGATACCCCGTTTGCTTTGAGGATTGTTAGACTCGTAATAAAAGAGCCCTTGGTCGCATATGAAATTCCCCTCACCGCTAGAGCCAAGCCCAGGAGCGTATGGAACTGGGTATGATTTCCATTGACGAGTTCACAAATCTACGTACTTCAAGATGACGGTTCATTTGCCCCATGATAGGACCGGGTCGTCCTTATCATATAAATGAGCCACGTACCATTACTCTAAGCAAACGCCCCGGAGTATCTGGGAACATGAGGTCCATGTCCGGCAACGGAAAATCGTATGCTATCCAGATCGGAGAACATAGCCCGAGGATCCTGTTCCATCAGGAACGTATCGTCCGCAGCCTCGAGACCCTCCGACACCGAGCCCGCGGCCTGCCAGTTGCTCATTGGTACGGGCAGCTCGTGATCAGCCAAGTACGAGATCTGTCCGTGATTGATCTGGCCTCCCAGCATCGGGTCTCCGTAGACTTGCGATGCGCGGCACCGCTGGCCAAGTCCGATCCCGGCGGGGTCAACACGTCCGGCACTCTCCGTAGCCTCCTCGTCGCCCATTGTTCGTATATCCTTTCCATGGCCTCTGCCAGCACAACACGATCGTAGCGGTTCCGCGTCCCGGGGTCGTGCATGCTCAACACCTCTGACATGATTTCGACGCCGTGAGGCGTGGAGTACTCCCGAGAACTGCAAAGGTCTTCGGAAAGGACGTTTTCGATGTATGCAGAGGCTGGACGGGGGTGGTCTGGGATGATGATGTCCCATATCGCGAACCACTTCTCCTCCTCCGTCTTGTCTGGATCGGCCCGTCGCTGGACCTTTTGACGCTGGGCGCAGGTGAGGCCTCCGGGTCTGCGGTGCGATGCGACAACTACACACTGGGTGCCGTTGATGCGGGCCAAGATGTGCTCATCCCTGGCTTCCTCGCTCCTCGAACTCCGCACCGCAGCAGGGTGATGTTATCGGGGCCTCGCGGAACTTGTACAGGTGTTGCTTGACGTACTCGATCTTGCCGAGTACTTTCTTGTAGCACTGGCGGTGGTTTTCTGGATCCTTCTTCCAGAAAGGACAAGCAAGCATCCTTTCTGGGGTCGACAAGCTGGGGATCCTGGGTCGCTTGTAGTCAGGAATGGCGTCCTCGTCGCCGCCGTCGCCGCCGTCGCCGCCGCCACTGCCCAAAGGGGGCCCGTCTTGGTTCTCGCAGTGCGATCGCTTCCGCGAGCGGCGGGCCGAGTCTGGGGTCGAGGCGTTCGCCCGCTGGGCTCGGCCGCGACCGCCCTGTCCACCTCTTTGTCGGGTTTTCCAGGTTCCGGTAATGGCGGACCACGGCAGTTACAGATGGGGAGAGAATGGATCGTCGGGATGGAGAAGACGCTCGATTCGGCGCCGGAAGACGTCATCGTCGGATTCTGGGCCTCCTTCGATATGAGGGAAGAGATACGAGGAAGACCGAGAGAAGTGTGCGGATGAGTCTGCTGAAAGCTCAGCTAGATGTTGTAGCTGGCTATGTGCAGTATTAGACCTTGGGGACTGTGGAATAGTTGGAGCGACATTGCGAGGCGAGGGTTGAGTGCCAGACTCCGACAAGGGGATCGCGTTAGACGACTCGTTGAATCCGATTGGGATTTGAATGCTGGGTCTCTGCGGTCTAGGTTGGTGGACAGTGTTCTCCGGGTCGCAAGTCCGGTTTCCCTCTGACTCTACTCATGGAATGACTTGGCTTGGTGGATCTCCTCGTTGGTATGCGGTCGTTCCGAGACTGAGTCGCGCAAAGTTGAGCTCTCAGCAATATTGGTAGCCAGTGTATATCTGCGGAAAGACGGTCGAGGGTACCGAGACTCAGGGAAGGCTCTGTGTCCGAATCGCCGTATTCAACGCCGGCGAGAGTATCTTGCCGTTGACTTTTGGAAGTCGCGGAGCAACTGCCAGCCTCTTCACGACTTTCGTCTGACGTTTGTGGATTCCACCATCTGCGTCACGGCTATACTCAGACTGAATGCGCTTGCGATGAGTGTCTGAGCCGTAGCCCGAATCGCCCAAGATCCGTTGGCAGTGCTTCTCGGTACCACCGAAATCTGGTTGACTCTCTAGGCAGTAGTCAATAGAGGGGCTACTTGGATAATGCTTCCTCGGGTTACGGTGCGGTTCCTTTGGGCGATATGGCAAGCTTGTCAACATCCCTGTTTCGAACCAAGAATGGCGTTTGCCGTGGTCGACTGTGGTGGGCGAGAGCTCTTCCGAAGGCATGTGCATTGTGGTATCGTCGTCTAGCTCGTACTGCGCTGCAATTGCACGACGGGCTGCACGGCTCATGCGGAGAAATTGAGCAGCTAGGTCGATGGAGGCCTCAACTGGCTGAGATTTCGACGTGTTAAGCGATAATTTTCGAGGTGCGACAACGTCATCTTCATCATTAGACATGATCTCAGCAGGCTGACTTTCCAGAATGTTTCCGTGTCCCATGTTGGCAACTTGGAGTGCTGGCAGGTCTCGCGAGTGCGAAGTATAGAAAGGCGAAAGCGTACGTGATGGAATGTGCAAAGCGAAGAGTCGAATTGCACGAAGGGGCGACTTTCTACATAAGTCGGCAAAGAGCACATTTGCGCTCTTCTGAGTTCGCAGGCTGCGCCGCTTGCTTAGGGTCGCCTTGGTGACCGTCTGCCTGGCAGGGCATATTGGTGATGCGTCCGATGACAGCGGTGCCCAGCACCGACATGACTTGTCGAACGATGAGAGACGCTAGCGGCGTAGCCTTCATCTTTGCGCAGCATACATCGCGCAGGCGCCTGCATGGCCAACCCCAGCGATTCGGAGCAGGCTAGGGACGCGAATTGTGATGTCTTGAGACGCATCAACGGCGCATTCGTGCCCTTTGACTTTCCTCGATCGAGCGAAACTTGATGGACCATGTCGAACGCCCTGAGCATCCAGACACACGCTCCTCATGATGATGGTATATCACCTCGGAAATTCCTCACGTTTGAGGCAGCATGGAGGGAAGGATAAACTGTATCCTCAACTTGGCATCACCGTATTCGATTGAAGAGAAGCCTGCGCTCGAAAAATATCAACCAACCCGGAGATCTAAAGCTCTTACCTCTTGTCTTAAACATGTCTCAGCAATCCGCTCTCTACGCAGCCGCAACATCAAACGGCCAGTGAGGGCTGCTTCTCCCCAGAGCGTGGTTGAAGTGGTGTGCTGACGTATCCACCAGCTCCTCCACAGCGCCGATAATGGAGACATGGCTTATGAGTTCATCAGGGCCATCCGACAGGCTTATACAAATTGCCCAAGAATGGCCATCGAACAGCCAGATTTCAACCAGCAGACTATGCCAGACGCAGCGAAGAATTGCCGAATGGGATAGGCAATGGCGACGGGCGGGCCAATCGTGATGAAACGGCCCCCGTCGCTTGCCCACAACAGACGCATGACATGCATGGGACTTCAGTAAGGCGGCGGCCTGGCGGACCACCAGACTCCAACGCGACTCTGTCGGCGACCCGGCTTGTTCTCATTCCGACCGGCGGCGCAAAACGTAAACGGCGCGTGATGTTTTGTCGAAGCGGTTGACGAAGGCGCTGGTCGTCCGAGAGGACATCATGACTGGCGTATGAATCAGAATGGGACATGACGGGAAGCATGACGGACGACGATCTGATGGAACTCGAGCGGATACCAAGATAGACTGGAGGCCGCAAGTGGATACGGCGGGTGATCTTGTGTACGAGAATGGAATTAGGGCTCCCCTGAGCCCCGGTATAGGCATAGATGCGCTTCGCAACGTTGCGTCCGTCATCAAGGAAGGTCGACTATCTCTTTCCACTCGTAAGCGGCCGGCCCCCGGCCTCGAGTATAACTACTCGGGCTTCCCCTCTGATATTTTGCTGAATTCCGTAAGACCGCTCGTGGCTGTACCGGTTCCGAGAATCCGCCTTTCAGGTGTTGTCAGGCCCCTCGTTTCGCACCCGCCCACTCACTGACCAATGTGAGACACCCTCCGTCGTCTCGCCAGTCGCGTATCATGCTGTCCTTCGCCGAAACCAAGGCGCTGTTCTGGGGTCTCGTAGGCCCCTGGATCTTCCTTTGGAACGCGTTCAGCTTTCTTCCCGGGACCATCCTCCGTCTCGTGAGCGCCGGCGACTTCGAGAGACTCCTTTCTTTGTCTCGCCTCCAAGATGCTTGGTTTGATGCTTTCTGGAGCTGGTGGGGTCCAAAGATCCGCGAGGGGAGCGGCGGCAGTATGGTGGCGCTCCTCGAGGGCCGGGTCACGAACGCAAAGGTGGTCGAGGAAGCCGTCCACCCGCCCGTAAGTGGTGTTGTCCTGGAGATCGGCCCCGGCTCGGGGCTTTGGGTGAACCTCTTCGCGAAGAACCGGCCGGCTACTATGGCTGCCGGCGGTATCAAGCGCAAGGTTGCCGACGGCGTGACACGTGTTTTCGGCGTCGAGCCCAATACCGAGGCGCACCCTATGTTGAAGAAGCGAGTGGCGGAGGCCGGGCTTGAGGGGACGTACGAGATTGTACCTGCTGGCATCGAGTCGTTGAACGACCCGACCGTGTGGGAAGGCAAGATAGAGAAGGGGAGCGTCGATTGTATCGTCTCAATCCTCTGCTTGTGTAGTATCCCGGAACCGGAGAAGAACATTGCTGAGCTCCATTCGTATCTGAAGAAGGGCGGGAGGTGGTATTTCTACGAGCACGTCCAGGTGTCGTACAACTGGCCGCTACGATTTTACCAACGTAGGTTAACTCTGCAAGCTACCTCGAGGCACGTACTGACGTGTTTGTGGGCAGGCATCGTTAACATCGTATGGCCACGTACCTTGAACGGCTGCCAGCTTTGCAGAAACACCGGCAAGACGTTGCAAGATGCAGGGCCGTGGGAGAAGATGGATATCGCGCAGCCACCGATTGAACCCTGGTATCAAATCGTGCCGCACATCTTCGGCACGTTCACGAAATGAAACACCCGGAACACGAGCCATTAGCCTCTAAACTGTTGCTGGTGCCGGCTGGCTTCGTGAAAGCGATCGCCCGGTTCGTTTTCGTGTGCTTGACTTGCAGTTGAATACAACAGAAGCAATAGAACAGCCAGGCACTGTTGCGGGAAGTCCCACTCAGCACGACACGGGTCAATTGTAACACAGATGAAATGGATAAGCGATTCTTGTATTCATATCTGTAGTAATACCGCGTCCACCCTATCCTGCTCGTCACTTGCATCCCACCCTTTCATGGCTGTCATTCCAGAGTTCTCCAGCCAAACACAGCGTCCGCATGACTTTTTTTCTCTTACTCAGAATCGACCTCATAATTATTCTTCGGGTAAATTGGACTCGGCAGATAGCTTGCCTCGCAAGTGCTGAAGCTAGTTGGCTTGCCGATGAGTTTGATTTTTGTACAGCCTTCGAAGGTGACGCCCTTGGACGGCGAGAAG
Source organism: Colletotrichum euphorbiae (assembly GCA_037178605.1). Classification (NCBI taxonomy): domain Eukaryota; kingdom Fungi; phylum Ascomycota; class Sordariomycetes; order Glomerellales; family Glomerellaceae; genus Colletotrichum; species Colletotrichum euphorbiae. Next base: position 246,558 of record JAXCEF010000014.1, read on the forward strand.
ATGTGGCGCATTGTTGCAGAGTTGGGAGATGCAGATTGACCAGACACAGGACAGGCGTAGAAAAAGCTTTGCTTGTTACCGTCATTCGCTGTTTCGTAGAATGTTGGCAGTTCCGATCCATCGTGCATGCGGGTCTTCCTGAACCAGAATCCGTCTGAGCCACCAATTTCGTGCTTTTTACTGCACAAGAACTGCTTTTGTTTCATGCCAATTCGGCATGTCCTGTCCATGTTCCAGACACGGTTCACGCAGCAATCCTCTTTGCAAAAGATTACCGGATCGAGTTTTCCTCCAAGCGAAAGCGCATCCGATGTTCCCTGTCTCACAAGGCCGGAGACATTGTTAGCGGGGTTGACTCCTCCGAGAGGAATGGCTTCCAAGTGGAAGCAGCACCGGTCAGACCGGGATTCAATCAATAAACTGGGAGTTGCATCTGAGGGTGCTGCTGTGATGGCTGTGGCCGTGTAGGTGACCAACAGCGAGAGAGCGATTGGGAAATGCATGTTGTCGATGGTTTCGTGGGTTGAGGAGGGTGTGTAGTCTGAGAAACAGAGGACGACTTTTGCAGTTCTAATGAGCAAGGTTGATCAACGACGAGAAAGTGGGATATCGGGTGAGAATGCTGGTTGTGATACTGGTGCCCGTTCCCTGGGTGTTGTTGAGGTTGAGGTTGGGATGGCCCAAAGGGAATGGGGGAGGCTTTAAATAGGCAGAGGGATGGGACTATTTCTTGGGAGGCCATCGGTCCTCCCTCACGAGATAGACTGCCGTCCGATTTCTTAGGCTTCCATTCTTTCCCGCAATGGATGTGTCTTAATCTTGATTCCTCGGGGGCTGTTGACTCGACCGAAAAGGGACAGAGGCCGTCTGCGCCTCCCCGTGTAAGCTGGCGCGACTGCCACGGAGTCTGGGCTTACTTGGTTGTCGGCAACTACTCTTTGAAAAGAACGCAATGGAAGATTAAGATGGGGAAGACCTCGGGCACTCGCTGGGTTCCTTCTTGGGCTGACCTCTACTCTGAAGGCCCGCCATAACGACCAATTCCCGTCACCCCGTAGAGAAGCAACGCCAGGCTCGAAATAGCGGCAATGGCTCTTTCTGTCTCCCTCCTAGGGTCTTGCTAACTTGTGCTCTCTATGCTCTGAGACTTCCGTGTGGGAAGTTCTGAGTCGATCTGAGTGCCCAAGATGTCCAAGATGTCCAAAGCTCATCGACGACGATTTTGCCTGCCCTACTTCATCATTCAGGCAGGCTTGAAGACCGTGGCGGATCAGAGATGCAAAGCTCACCAAAGACTGCTGAGCCGTACGAGAGGCCAGCCCGTGACGTGAAAGCACACCCTCATTACAGGCGAGTAGAAAGGACTCTCTCTCATCGTATCGAAATACCTAACAAACGGGATATTTCGAAAATAGGTACATGATGTTTTCGGCCTGGGGAAGAGTGGACTGGGTAGCTTCTGGGGTCATCTTCCTGCAGGTGACAGTCTTTCTTCGAGACTGAATCTTGCCGATCACGGACGAAGTTCCTTCGAAAGACCGACTTTCTCACAATGTTTGATGAGGAGAAAGACATCCTCGGATAGTGGACCGTCATGAAATTGAAGTCATCCAAGGCCTTGAATGCACATACGTTCCCTGAGTGAAACTTCAGCCGGATCCATTCAACTTCACCAGCCTCCTGGCATTGGTATTTAAGACAAACGACTGCTGTGCAACTGATTTCATGAGCTACATAACGTTACGTTGTAACAATTACCATTTCCTCTCATGAAATTGGGGACAATGGCTGGGCGCCGACGCGCTTGGCTTCTTCGTTGAGGGCGTCCACCTCGGCTTGTACAAGGGGGATGCCGGTCTTTTCTCTCTCTTGCTGATTGAGCTGCTCGATCTCTCCTGGGAAGTAGATGCGCTCAACCCCGGCTGCTCTGTCCGATCCAACAACACGTTGATAGAGGTAGTCCATCCTCTCTCGAAAATCTTCCAGGCTCATGAAAAGATCTGGCTTTATAGCGACCAGAAAATGGCCTACATCTGCTGGCTTCGATGGGTCGTACGGATTTGTTACGTGTCCGGCAAAAGCAGAGCCAGAAAGCACACCTGAAAAGACATCCATCATGATGGACAAAGCCGAACCCTTGGGACCGCCCATTGGGAGCATGACGCCACCCAAAGCAGCTGTCGGGTCGTCCGTCGGGTGACCCTCGGCATCGAGAGCCCAGTCCAGGGGGATCTTCTCACCGCGCCTCTTCGCCTTGTAGATTTTGCCTCGGGCCGCGACCGACGGAGCCATGTCGAGGATGAAAGGCTTGTCCTTCCCGGGGGCACCACAAGCAATGGGTGAAACCCCCATGAGCTTACTCTTGCCGCCCCAGACCGGTAGGGCTGGACTTGAGTTTGTGAATACAAGACTCATCATGTCCGCGTCAATAGCTTGCTGGACAAGCCACGCACTCATGCCGAAGTGGTTTGAGTGCTTGATGCTGGCCATGCCGATGCCGAAAACCTTGGCCGATTCGATGGCCGCCGCCATACCCATGCTCGCGGCAACGAAGCCGAAGCCGTTCTGGCCGTCAACTTGGGCGACGGCAGGGGTCACCTGCCGGAGCTCCGGCTTGGCAGCGGCGTTGAGGACGCCCTGTCGGATCCGCTCCACGTACGACGGAATGCGGTTCACCCCGTGGGTGTCTACGCCGCGGAGATCGGCGGCAACGAGACAGCGGGCGACGATCGCGGCATGCTCAACAGAGACGCCATTTCCTTTGAGAATGTCCGCGACGAGACGTTTGGCCTCGGAGGCCGAGACGTGAATCTTGGGTTCTGATGAGTCAGCCATTGTTCAGTCTCTGAACACTGTGCTGTGTGCCGAATCGGAGTTGTCAGTGAGGTGATGGCGTTTGGCGTAGTTGAATGATGCAGAATTTAGATTTGTGATTCAGAAAAGTTTCTTTTCTTAAATCGATCCAAACAGAACAATTATAATATTGGGGACAACTGAGTACGCGTGATGGTGAGGTCGTCTGTCGAGTCTTGCGAGAGTGTTCAAATGTACAGTGCGCTCATCGTTTCTCAACTGTGCGGGGGAATCCCGTGGCTGCGGGGTTTCCCCGCACCGTCCGCTCCCCTGCCCTTTTCAACTTCAGCTCTTGGTCCCACATCGGACAATTCCCGAATTCCGTCATCATTCAGCTTCAGTTTGTCTCAACTGTTGCTTGAAATCACAGGTCTTGGTGTCGTCGCTGTCCCGGAATATGCCCGACGCGATCACTCCAAGACCGTCAAGTCGGCAGCCGCGGAGAACGGCCCGGCTGCGTCTGGCGTGCGCCCGCTGCCAGAGACGGAAGATCCGTGTAAGTGTGGACCGCAAGTCCCGGCCCCTCTGTGCGGTCCGGATGCTGATTGGGTGCAGTGTGATGGTCAACTACTCGCATGTAACAACTGCAAGAAAGCCTCCGTTGCTTGTACCGATGGCGAGAGCGTCCGGCTCCGAGAACTGCCAAGAGCGTAACCGTTGTCTGTTACCCCACTCACCCCGACGTTTCTGATGAGACTGAAGGCAGATATCCAAGTTGAAAGATCGGGTCCGATGGCTTAAAGGCATTGTCCGAGAAAGATGTCCGGATGTTGACCTAGATCAAGGACTATCTGACGACTTCGACATAGATGTTGATGGCGATGAAACCTTCGTTGTCGAGTCGGCCATCAACGATGGTAGCGTCCGACCAGAAGATCACTCGGGCCAACAAGATGCCAATGAATCAAGACCTCAGCAATCTGTCTCTTCTGAACCTCCTTCTAATCCCCATCCGAGCCGCCCAGAAACAAGGGCGGTTGATGCTTCAGGCAGCAACGCGTTGTCACATGAAATTGGAATGGTTTCTCTGGGCAGCAACCAAGATCTCAAATACATCGGGCCATCTGGCGGGTACTTCCTGGCTCGTCTGTTGCTCAACTCTACTCGTCAAGATGATCAGTCAGCATGGCCGTCCAAGACTTCGGCCCATAATAGTCCGTTTCCTACTGCCCTGGTAGAAGCCATGCAAGGTCCACTACCATTGCCGGGAAAGGAACAGGCCAGAAAATTAGCAGAGATGTACTTCGACGTCATCAATGTGCAGTATACCATCCTACATCAACCGACTTTCATGATGCTGCTAGACCAGGTTTGCGAGAATGGCTTGGAGGCAGACCAGGGTCCCATCGGTGCCTTCCAGGTCTTTATGGTTCTTGCACTAGGAGCAACGGTGCTTTCGCGGCGAACAAGAGCACGTCTTTCCGGAGAGTCGTACTGTCTGTCAGCTCTGCAGTACTTCGACCGCATCAACGTCGAGAACTCCATCCGTGGCTTACAATGCCTGCTGTTACTAACAATATTTACCATGCACAGCGCCTGTATGCGCCTAGATGTATGGTATCTCAATTACCAGTGTATTGCTGCAGTCCTCGATCTTGGACTTCAGCGAGATATCAACGTGAATGCCGGCATTTCACTCTTGGAGCAAGAAATGCGGACAAGGATCTTCTGGGTCGTTCTGACCCTTGATCGGATGATTGCTACCATGATGGGCCGCCCAATTGGCCTGCGCGATGAAGCCTGCGATCTTAGAGTTCGTCTCCCACAAGACCGAGAAAAATGAGTAGCTGCTAACCAGACAAGCTCCCTCAAAACTTAGACGATATGGCCTTGCAAGGCTTTGCTCAGCCACAAGCCGCACCGATATCAGGCGGCATAGCGTTTTCAATACACCTATTTCGCCTCGTGAAACTGAACTCGGAGTTTAAGTATGTTGCCAATAGTATAGTTCGTGACACCCCTCGCTGCGCTTACCCAGCGGTGATTGATATCCACCAGTGGCAGCAGGGGATGCTTCAACAACTAAACGAGTGATACGATGCCATCCCTCGACTGCCTGGCGCGGAGTACATCCAGCTGGTCTGCCAGACGCGATATCACGGCCTGAGAATGCTCCTGTTGCGCCCCAGCCCCGCGATTCCGAACCCTTCGTCCGAGTCGCTGAAGAAATGTTTCGATGCTGCTTGTCAAAGCATACGTCTTCTTGATCAGATGTACAAGCAAAATCTTCTCATGCACGCCTGGAATACTTCGCATTCAGTCGTGCTGAGCATCATCACGATGCTCTATTGCATCAAAATGGTACCCGATATTGCTCGATAAACAGCTCTGGACTCCCTCATGTCCGACTTTGGCGCTGGGCTTGGGGTATTGGCCGCGACTGGGGAGCATTGGTCTGGGGCAAAGCGTTGCAGAGACGTACTCGACGACACGATCCGGGCTACCGTCCGTTGGATGAAAGACGTCACAAGCCAGCCTATCTCCCTGGGCGTCCAGACCCAGCGACGCTCGTCACGACCTGATCCGGCCGACACCCAGCCAATCAACCCGTACGACTCCAGCATGAACAGAATAACAGCGAGGATGGGTATTTCTGCAGGTCTTCCTCATCCGATGGCCATGCCTGCAATGACCGCGAATGGTTCGGAAGCCTTTGTGCCCCAAGACCCGTTCGATTCATTTCTCGCCAACACATCCTTTGGAGACCAGTTTCAGATGGGCGACGCATCGAATTTGGACAGCATCATGCTAGCCCTCTTCGACGATTTCATACCAACATAATTACCCAAACTTTGCGTAAGAGCACAATTGGGCGAGTTGCCGGGCCATGTAAGATCAACATGTTTTAATACAGCAATCTTCATTGATCCTCTTCAAAATCATGATGGGCCATGTGCCGCCAGGAAATCAAAGTCCGCTCCTCTCTCGGCCTGGTTGACCTCGCGGAGATACAGTCCTCGGTAGCCCCTAATGCGCTTCTTCGCCATCCAAGGGGCCTTACTCCCACCATTTGCTTCTTCTTTTTTCAGCACCTGAAGCTTCTCATCTATCCTCCTCCGAATCTCCTCTTCTGAGATCTCGACATTGATAAGCCTTTTTTCGGCGTCAAAGGTGATGATGTCCCCGTCTCTAACAACGCCTAGCACGGACTCTGGGTCCGCGGCCTCTGGCGAGATGTGTAGGACGATCGTTCCTCCCGCAGTACCACTCATTCTGCCATCCGACAAGCGCAGCATATCTTGCACCCCCTGAGATGCAAGCTTTCGGGGGATGGGTATCAACCCCGCCTCTGGCATTCCCGGGTTTCCCACGGGGCCGATGTTCTGCAGTACGAGAATGCTGTCCGGCGTGACCTGCAAATCCGGGTCGTCAATTCGCAGGGCGAGGTCCGCGGAACCGGTGAAGACGACAGCGGGGCCGGAGTGCTTCAGAAGATGCCGGTACTTGGAGGCACTCTGCTTGATAACAGCACCGCCAGGAGCAATGTTCCCCCGCAGAACAGCCAGAGCAGAAGCGGGGTACAGCGGGTCATTAAACGGCTGCAAAGAGTTGACTAAGCTGTCTCTCGGGACAGGAATGAAGGGTGTTGTCGCCAGCTCTTCGCCCAGCGTCTTACCCGTCACCGTCATCGCGTCCAAGTACAAGAGCGGCTTGATCTCGTGCAACAGGGCCAGCATACCGCCAGAGTTGTGGAATTCCGTCATGTAGTTGTCACCGCTGGGCTTGAGATCGACAAGGAGTGGTGTCTTGCGGCCAATCTCGTCTATGGTGCCAAGGGTGATGGTGCCGGCGACTGCGGGGTGGCGTCCGACGATGGCAAGCAAATGAACGACGGCGTTTGTTGAACCGCCAATGGCTTGTAGGACGGTAATGGCGTTCAAGAAGGATTCGCGGGTGAGAAGCTCTTGGGGCTTGAGTTTCTTCTGGTGTAGAGCGAGAGCAAGACCGCCCGTCTGTTCGGCGATACGAAGCCTCGCGGAAGATACGGCCGGTGCTGTTGCACCTGCGAAGGGCATCATGCCCAAGCCGACCAGGATGCATGCCATCGTCGATGCAGTTCCCATAACACCACAAGTTCCTCCCTAACGCCATCAGCGTCTCTTCGGCCGACTTCATGGATGGTACTCACCGTTGGCGCAAGCTCATCATTGATGGCCGAGATGTCTTCGATATCGATTTTTCCGGCTCTGTACGCTGCCCAGTTGTTTCGGCAATCTGTACATGCACCAATTCTCACCCCATTGTGGCTACCGGGCATCATTGGTCCCGTGACGAGGTGCAAGATGGGCTTGTTTGCGGAAATACCACCCATCAGTTGAGCGGGGGTTGTCTTGTCGCATCCTGTCCAGCCGTTCAGCACGGTGCACCTCCTTTGGCCTCACACTACCAGGAAAAATAGCTCACCTCCAATGAGAACAACAGCGTCACACGGCTGCGCCTTGATCATCTCCTCCGTGTCCATGCTCATCAGGTTCCTCAAATACATGCTCGTCGGCGAAGCAAAACTCTCGGCGATGCTGATGGTGGGGAAGTCTATCGCTAAGCCGCCATTGAGTTGCACGCCACGCTTCACGGCCTCAATCAACTGCGGCACGTTCGCGTGGCACGGGTTGAAGCTGGAGTAGGTGTTGACAATGCCAATGATGGGTCGCGAGAGGGCATCTTCGCTGTAGCCGAGGGCCTTGATGAAGACCTTGCGCAAGAACAAGGAGAAGTGGGCGTCGCCGTACGACGTCAGACCTTGACGCAATCCCGAGGAATTGGGGTCGATGGGTGTCGATAGGTCATAATCGCCAGTCACCGGCTTTTTTTCAGATTTTGATGTCGTCGTTGGTTCGGTCATTTTTCGTTGGTGTTGGTCGTTGTGTTATGGAATGCAATCAATGCATGCAATGATTGGTATTAGTATTCCTTGATTTATGGTTGGCTAGCACGCCTTATCCGAGTCCCGAGTGAAGTGCGGGGACTCCGCATGTCGTGATCCTACCGGCAATAGCAAGAACGGCCGGCTGGTGGCGGGGTCTCTTGTCCGCGACGGACGGACTTTCTCCGTTCTTTGGTGAACTGCGGCAACTCGCGACCACGCAGTCTGTCTTGAGTTATCAGGGCGGCTTTTGAAGATGTTGCTGCAATAATTCACACATATATAGTATTATTTCGTTGCTCCAAGAAAGGTGCAGAATCGAGTTTCGCTCATTTGCGTCGTTATCAACCAGGTTCGCCTGGCAGCAGCCGAGACACATCTTTTCCGCTCCTTTTCCGTCATCACTTACATCGCCATGCTCGACCTCACAGGGAAGTCGCCTTGGTCATCGGACTTGGCCAGACAGGTTCAGATGGCTGGGCCATCGGGGCTGCCTGAGCCGTCATCTTTGCAAAAAAAGGCGCCATCATCTTTGGCAGAAACCCGCACAGTCGAATCGACCGCCAAGACCAGGACGGCCATTGAGGAAACGGGGGCCGTCTGCGATGTTTTCGCGACCGACGCCACGTCTTCCGAGTCCGTAAAAAGCTCTGGTGGACGCGTGTCTAGCCAAACACAACACGGCCGCATCCAAATCCTCCTCGTGGACGTCGGCCCGTCGCAACCCGGCTGTCCTGCGACGATGTCCGAGGAGACGTGGGACTCCCGGGTTGAGCTCAACCTCAAAACCGTCTACCTGGCGTGTCACCACGTCCTGCCAGTGATGGAACAGCAGGCGACGGGCGGGAGCGTGGTTTGCGTCTCGAGCATCGCCTGCCTGCGCTACATCGGCAAGCCGCAGATCGCCTACAACACGACAGAAGCCGCGGTCATGCAGTTTGCCAAAGCGACAGCTGTGATGTATGCGCCGAAAAAGGACCGGCCGAACACATTGTCGTGCCGGGATTGATGGAGACGCCGTATACCAAGAGCTTGGCCTCGAGGTTCCCGATGGAGGGAGAATATGAGGCGTTTCAGCAGAAGATGAGGGACAGTCAGGTGCCTGTGGGGAAGATGGGCGATGCGTGGGATGTTGCGAATGCTGCTGCGTTTCTTGTTTCGGATGAAGCGAGATATATTAAAGGACAAAAGATTGTAGTTGTTGGTGGGATCACTTCGTGACTCCGACAACAGGACGTGCTTAGAAAATGCTACCAATGAAGGAATTTACGACTACAACACGAGCCTGAATTCTCCATCTCTCTTTCATCGGATGAAAACACGTTCTCTCGGAAATATGGACTTCCTCATCTTTCAAACAGAGCAATGCCCCCATGACAGTCCTAGGAGATGGCCATTCAAGCACAGAAGCAAAAGACACCTGACATATGGAGGTTCCTTGATTCAGAGTTGTCGCTGAACAAAGCTGTTGTCAAGCTTTCAATGCCTGTACAGTCTATTCTTTTGCTCTAATACGCCGGGTCCAAACGATATGACGGAAGTTTTTGGGCACCAAGAAGGAATAACAAGACAGACAGAGCTACGAGGCTCCATTAATCATGCCTTTGGCAACAAAATCCCACGTACGCTCATCTTCCTGATCGACTTCAAAATCAAATCTTGTAACATCCTGTTTGAATGGCCAGAGATACGTGCTCGTAACCCTTCAAATTTGGAGCCCAATCAGCCAAAATTCTAGTGTCAAATCAAGATGACTCGTACCTGTGATGTTCCGCGCTAGCCTGATACTCTTCGAGGGCTTTACGATCCTGATGGAAGCTCAAGAGCGCAAAGTGGTAGCCCTTGCTTCGCTCAATAGGATCGGTGATAGACGGGCCACCGACAACAAGTCTCTGTGCCTTGACACAAGAAAGGGTCTTGAGAGTCTTGAGTTCTTTGACGAACAATGCCTTATGTTTGTCCGTCACGTCCGAACGAAACTTGAAAAGAACTATATGCTGTCTTAGTTTTGAAGTTACAGATCCTTTGAGCATCAAACAGAATACATACCAATATGAACGACGGTCATGTTGAGAGTGTTGTCTGTTCCCAAGGAACACAGGTGAAACCGTGACAAGTGTCAAGATCGCCAATGATAACTTCTGTCGACGCCAAATAATCCTCAAAACAACAAATCCTGCATCGCTTGAAGAGAGAGGGTATGCTCCGCTTTACTCTGACTCGATCTTTTGGAATCGTCTGGTTGAGGTGACTTGTGGGTATGCAAAGACGGGTCAATCCCGCGCAACACTTATGCAGTCCGCGATGATCCACACAAGCGTCGGGAATTGTCCGTCAAAGCCCTTGAAAGGCCTCTAAGCCCCGCTGTCGGCATCATGAAGCAACAACCCGATTCTGCTTCGGCGAACGCACCGATCTAACATTGGAATATCAATCGGGTTCGAGAGCTCTCGAACGATGGTTGAGTATCCGGAAATGGGGCGAACTTATCCGTTTCTCTGATCGAATATGGTCAAAGTCGGAGGCCGTCATGCTCCCCATGGGGATTGTGGTAGGAATTAGTTTCCCGACGATACTGCTTTTCATTGTATGATCGATTGAAGAAGAGCGTTCGTCATCTAATACATTCCCCTCAGTTTTCCAACGTCGGTAAGATTTCTGATGTTGAGGAACGCATTGTACGCTCTCGTCGCTCTTTCCTGACCGATGGAAACTGTGACCTGATCCAGAAACTTCTTCTTCAGGTCTTCCACCGTGAGCGGGTTCTCCCTGCTACCGATGGCATTCACCACATGCTTTTCGAGTTTGGTTGCGTCGTTGAAGTTGACTGTCATGTATCCTTGCGCGTTATCCACGTTCGCGTCAGTTGTCACATTCACCCTCTTCCGCAACTCAGCAACCGTTTCGTTCTTAACCACAGCGTCGGTAAACTCCTTGGGAGTAGCCTCACCATAGATGAGGCCTACAGCGGTCGCGTGGTAGATGCTGAACTTCCCCTCGAGGCCGGTCTGCGGATCCGTCTTTCCCGTGAGGATAAGAACCTGCGGGTTGACGCGTAACTGAACGGAGTCAATATCAGAGATCGATTTGCCTTCCTCGATGCTCTGGTTATGCAGCTGTATAGCCGCATCTATCGAAGGGTGCATGACGATCCCGCAAGGAAAAGGCTTAAACGTGTTCTTCTCCGTCTCCCAGATCCGACCTAGCTGATCAAAGTAATCCGTCGCGTTTTCCCGCGTGCTGACGACATGCAGCCAGCCGAACTTGGCCTCGAGGGCTTGCAGCGAGCTGGTGTAGTTGTTTTTGGCAAGGAGTGCAGCGAGCATGCCGCTTTGTGCCGCCCTCCCAACATGAAAGGACTTGGTGTCTGAACCAAAGTACTCCTGCATCCCAACAACCTGGGTCGCAGCTATGCCAATGGCGTTTTGCACGGTGACAGTGTCCGACCCGAGAAGCTTGCTCACCGCCACCGCTGCGCCGATCGAGCCCGTGGTGCTGGTTATGTGCCACCCGACGTTGTAGTGTTCTGGATAGACGGAAAGACCTAGCTTGCACTCCGCCTCAATGCCGGCTACAAACGCTGTGATGAAGTCGTGGCCCGAGACGGGCGCCTTCCACTCGGCGACGGCGAAAAGCGCGCTGGCGACAGGCCCGGCGGGATGGATGATGGTTTCGAGGTGAGTGTCATCGTAGTCGTCTACATGTGACGCGATGCCGTTGATCAAGGCCGCCGTCTGAGCGTCCGCGTATCCAGAGCTGATGGAGTCGTTGGCGCCGAGAATGCTGGATGTGGGAGGGCCGCTGAAAGCTGCGAGAGTTGTGTTTTGGGCAATCTGAGGCGCGTCCTGGACGTAACCTCCAATAGCGCATCCGGCCCAGTTGTAGATACTCTTGACGGCGGCATCAACTACACCGCTCGAGAGGTTGGCGTAAGTCAGGTTTGTTGTCCATGTTGCTAACTGAAGAGTTGCCATCTTGGATGTTTGAGGAGACGGCCTGCTCTTTCCAGCTCCGTCGCCAACTCCGTCTTTAACATCGGACGGGTTGTGCATTTTAACCTGAGAATTCTTGGTCGTGCTAGAAAGCCTATCGGGCAACGTCCGAAATGTGACGTGAGTTTTACCGGCCGGACGCATTCCCGGCAGTCAACGAGTGTGAGCGACCGAGATCGCTCCAGTGAAGTCAGAAAGAGGCAGGTCACATGTGGCAAACGGCGATCGCGTCTAGTAAATACCGGGGATGGCGGGGTAAAAGGTCGCAGCTTGTTCATCCAGTCTTTGCGCTTATGGTTATTTCCGGACGGTGTCGGGAAAGCGGCAATCTGGAAGCTTGTTTTACACCAAAAGTCCAGCTTTTAGCTAATCAAATTACATGACCCAAGTTCACTTCCGTGTTCTATACAAGTTTGCTGGACTGTGAAATTTGAAAGGATGTCGAGAACGTATCGATATTCAACAACTGACTGAGACAATCGAGATGTTGTACTCGGCAGTCAACTCTCACTTATCAGGTTGATTCGCTCGCCGCCCGCGCTTCTCTTAGCATGACTGGGTGCTGTTGCTTGCCTCTCCGTCAAACTTCATCCAGCCAATCTCCTTGAAACCAGACTGTGCATACAGCCCTCTCCCAGGCACGCTGGACTCCAACACTGCGGGAAAGTTTTCCTCCTCACTTCGCTCGAGTCCCCAGCGTAATAATCTCTTCCCGACACCACGTCTTTGGAATTCAGAAGCTATGGCCAACCAGCAGAGACGCCATCGTTCTGCGGGCAATAGCTTTTCGGCTTCATGGACTGAATCTAAGAGTTCCTAGACTCTAGCAATAGGTAATTGCCCGAAGACTATAAGATAGCCGTAATTGAAGAGAACGTGGAGTCTCATCAGTCCTGGATTGCATGTTAGCCTCCTGCTTCCTTCAGACCTGCTGGTGTCTCGTTAGCACTTACTCTTCGTTAGGCTGTCCCCTTCGAAAACCGCGTCATCCGAAAACGCGCTGGAGCCCAAGTCCGCTAGTTTTTGTAGTTGGTCTGATGAGTTGACTCGGACAAGCTTCGGGGGGCGGCGCATCCTGAAAGCCTTCAGATGCCTGCCAATTTGCCCACGCAGAAGTTGTTTGAGTGATTGTGGAATAATACGAAGTCTAAAACTTTGAGGTGGGAACAAAGGTGTTTCTCAACCGAGTAGCCCAGCTGGCGCTGTGGGGGCCCGCGCAAACCCTTGGACAAAATGAAGCAAGCACCATGCCGATGGTCCATGCAAACGTGGATGTGAGCGGTCGATCTGCAAATGCTCGCCTATATCTCCCGAGGCTCACAGACTCTCCACAAAGACCCATGTGGTTTACGATGAGCTGCTGTTGGTCTTAAACAAGCAACTCAGTGGATCTGGGTTACACTTCTGAGGAAGTAGCACTTTCCAATACACGGGCGGAGATCGAGCTCCTTGAAACGGGTCAACCAGCTGCTGATGTCTCGCTGGTCTCTCATGCTGATCTTTTGCTGGAGGAAGTGGCTCGTAACTCTGCTGAGAGACTCGGTTGCCTCGATGCAGTAGGCAAAAGCGCCGAAAGTTGACATGTCAACGCTCGCGGCTTGTGCTCCCGGAGACGTCTCGGCCTCGGAGGGCGTTTGCGTCTCTTCTTCGGCGCCTATTCCCGATGTTTGCGTATAGTGAGACGGGATGAGGGCTATGGGGTTGCCGATCTTTGCAGCCGCCTTTTCCCAGATTCCGAAATAAGTGGTGACCACACGGTCTTCCTTGCCCCAGAGGATGCCGTCGCATGGTAGTCTGCAGCGAACGTCGTCCGAGGTCAGGCTTGTGTTCCAGCCCATCGTGACGAAGATCAGGCGGCCAAGTTTGAAAACATTCGCTCTTCTGCTTCGGTCCAGTTGTCGGGTTGGGGGAGTGAGGTGAACGGTTGGGATACGAACGGTCTGTCGGCGTCATCGTATTCGACGGCGAGCTGAAGATACTCGACGGTGCGTGTTAGTGAGCCGACGAGAGACCGTGCTTGGCCTGCTTTGCTGCTTCTGATCTATAGAAGCGCTTAGCTATGGTTCCCATGGCATTTGGCTGGGAGCCTACATCGTTGAAAGCCACAATTATGAGAGCCTGTAGACTTTCGACCGTGAAATGCTTCATTGCCTGCGCAACAACCCAGTCTCTGACGTTGACCCTTTGCTGGACTGACCCAAAAGCGATAAGCGCGCCCTGTTCATCGCTGATGTTTCTGGCAGCGGACAGGACCATGGAGTGCAATAAGACATCCTTTTTTCTTTACGCCATTGGACTCAGTGAGCCGTCGTCGGAATCTTGCTTCATGCAGTATAGGAATCCAGGGGTGGACATATGAAAAATAGGTTTGGATGGCGGCCTCAAGACCATTCTCGTCAGGTAAACCAGGACTTTCGTTGTTGATTGGGGAATCGTGTCCCTCGGTGTGGTTCAAGCGGCGGCGTTTGGTCGATGGAGAGCGGTCGTCCGTCTCTTACGGTGAGGTCCCATTGATCAATTTGCGCGAGGTCTTGGCGTTGAACTTTTGAAGCTCTTTGGCGACGAAGACATTATGTTGTAAGCGTTTTTCTTTTCGTTTTCAGCGTGACTTCCATGTGGGCTGTCCTGTTTAAACGAGCTTTCCGATGTAGACTGTCTCCTGTCTTGATCAGGGGTATTCGCCCTTTATTGACGGACCGTTCTTTCCAACTCATCTTGAAGCCGTACATTAGCCTCGGAGCATTATTTTAATTTACAATGTTCTCATACGAACCTAGTCTCCGATGCAAATTCTCAATGACGCCGGCCTTCATACCTGGCTTGGACCTTTTGGACTCATATACGCATTCACTTCCTGTGACGAGTCAATCACCCCGATGGGGAAGCTCGGTTCCAGCTCAGACCCACCGGTCTTGCGGCACTGTTGACATGTTGGGACCTCCTTTCGAACATCGAAGCTTGCGGCGCCGGCAGCATTTGGAGGCGAGAGCCGCGGCGGCCTCCGAGGCGCAGCCGGAGTCGTCGTGGCCCGCATCGGTGGGTTCGCCTTGGTGGCCGAGCTCTGTTCCTTTATCCATGGGATGACATTGTTCGGTAGCATAAACCACGGGATACGGATTCTGCCGATTACCCGCGTGATGTAGGGCGGAGGGTGATAGTTATGATTCCATGGAAAATAGTCCGCCTCCCGCTTGAGATGTCCCGAATGCCCGAGGCGTTTCCCTGGCTCCCCCGCATTATCACCAACCGCATGGGCTGGCGGTTATGCGGGGAGGCAGTCCGGGGTTGCGGAGAAGAGAAAATGGTTTCCACGCTAATTATTTCGTCTTCGTAATAAAGAGCGATCGAATATCGCCGGAATGTAAAATACATGATACCGTGGCAGAAGCCCACGCTGTTAACATTCTCAAGCTGGGTTTAGTCGTAGAACCTCCACTCAGAGGTGTAATCTGGGCTCAGGGGCTTCTTCAAGACCAACGCTCGCAGCAGTTCGATAGGCATTGTGTTTGCCCGCAATATCTTGTCATGGAGCTCCTTCTCGCCCATCAGCCCTTTCATCAAGACCTCCTCGCGTAGGGCATACATCTGGAGCGCTCCTAGCATGTAGCCGGCTTGATACAACGGTGAGTAGTCGCCGCCGAATGACCTGGTAACCTCTCCTTCGGCGTTGGAGCGTTCGTGGCCGACCCAGTCGACGAGCAGATCGACGCATTCCTGCGGCGTCATCTCCCCAAGGTGGTACTTGAGAGAGAAAATGATGCGTGCGCATCGGTGCATGCGCCAGAATAGAGTCCCGATCTTGTCTTCCGGCGAGACGAAGAAGTCGCCTCTGTTCCAAAACACGAACTCCCAGTACATGGCCCAACCTTCGACGAAGAATGGCGTCTCGAATAGTTTGCGGTAAGGGTGGTGGCGGTTTGCCATGAAAAGCTGAAGCCGATGCCCCGGAATGAGCTCGTGGAATGCCGTCGCACGAGAAAAATGGGGGTTGTTGCCGCGCATTACCATCATCTTCAGGTCGTGATCCATGGCCGCCGTAGGATACGAGATAAGAATCGACGGGCCGCCGAGAAAGAAAGGAGACTCTTTCTGACGCTCAGCCGAGATCATGAACATGCGCCATGTTTCGGCAGCCACGCTGGGGACGGTGACGAGGTCGTGTTGGGCGACGAAGGCCTCGCCCTCGCGAGCGAGTTGGCGAACAAGCTCCGGCTGCTGACCGGGCTCCACGTACGTGTTCTTGACGTGCTCAAGTGCAGCCTTCCAGTTGTCACCAAATCCCAGTGACACGTCGTCAGCTTTTGGACTGTAGGGGAGAAGTTAGTACCTATTTCAGCAATGACGTCGGCGTCACCTACCCCGATACGTGGTCATCCGGCCCAAGGGAGCCCACCCCATCGCTCGATAGGCTACGAGATGCCTTCTTCATTTCCTTTTCGCACCAATCGTACTGCTCTTTGGCCAATTTGAGGAGCTCTTCCGGTGTATACGGGATCATTTCCGCTTCCAGCTCATTGAGAAGGCCGTCCCTCCCGATCGGCTCGACTGCAGCACGGATAGACCCGGGCCCAGTCTTCTCATCCAACTTGGCTTCCAGCGCCGACTTGATGCCAGTCAGGGCTTCATCGAAGGCCTTCTTGGGCGCCTCGTTCCACCATGGGAACAACGGGTCATAAGGAGAGTAGAAGCCATAGAGCTCGTCCACGTGGGCTTTGAGCTGGTTGGTGCTGCTTATCGCCCGGGAAAAGGTCGATACGGTTCCCTTGGTTTCGTTTGATGAAATGGCCTTGGTTGCTTCTGATATATTCTTCGTAGTGTTGTTCAAGATCATGGCCGTATTTTTGCTGTCGACGGGCACAAGACGCTGGCGGTCCTCGACCAAGTCGATGACGGTTTGGATGAAAGGCAGGACTGGCCGGACTTCCTCATCTCTTTGACGATCCAGTTCTAGCACACGAAGATTGCGTTTGAGATAGTTACGCAGCAGGAGAAAGTCAACCTTGTCCTCTTGGTTGTACATATCGAATGGGGCCTTGAATAAGCTGTCGATTTCCTCATTGTAGTATTTCTTCAGCCGATGGTAGCGGGTGGAGGAGAACTTGATGTTGTAGAATTTGAAAAGGTTCTTCTCGTCAAAGCTGACACGTCGTATGCGCTCAGTCATCGACTCTATCTCACTCGTGTTCACTGCGTCTGGGCGATGTTGGCTACCATCAACGTCTACCCAGTCGCTGTCGAAGGAGCTATTGGCCGGGTCGAGCCGGACGGGGAGCGGGTGAGGCGCCATGGTGTGGGTTTTAGTTGTAGTGCGTGAATAGATAGAAAGCAAGGTACCAAGACTTTGGATCGGGCATTTACATTGGCAGATGCGGGCGAAGTCAGGTTAAAGAGGGGACACGGGGACGGGACAAGAAACTGTGGAAGACGCGGGGTGGCTTATCGGTTCCGGGAGGTACGCCGGTGTCTGGGACACGGGCGGAAGAGGAAATAGGTGGGGCCGACGGCGATGGCAGATGCAGTAATGGCACTGAGCCAAGCTTCTTAGCAGCGGTGATGCCCCTGTAATTCTCCATGGTATCCTTACATGTCACAGACCACTTTTCAGTGTTCCTACGTTCGCCTCCACAGACACCGCCGAATTTCGGTCGGCTGATCCGGCCGAGATAACTCATCTGCTCCGTCACAAGACCTGCTTATCTCCACTGTCTGCTTTGTCCCTGGATAGCTTCTGTTGATTTACTGACTTGTTGACTTGTTGATCATCCTGATCAAGAACGCTCGGCAGCTGAGAGTGTTTGCAAACACTACGCTTCCTCCTTTCACTGCCATCCTCGAGAGAACGGGTAAGATTAGGCCGGAGTATGCTCACTCCGCACAACGGCCATGAAACATCTCGTCTTTGAGATGGCCACGGTATCATTTCGGTCGGTTGTTTTTATTGCGTCTATGCCATCTTGTCTTTGACCAAATAGCGCAACCTCAACCCGCACTCTTGGTCGTACACAGCTTTTCCTGGAAGCTTCCATCATTCAGGGGTAGAGCTAGGCAACACGGCCTTTAAGCTCAGTCGCCCACTTTGCTTCCTTTTCTCGAGAAAAACATGGTTGATTGGCCTCGCTGAAGCAAACACAACTCGGAGCGCTGTTAAGCTAGCAAAGCACCACAATGCAAGGATCGATATCCCAGTACGGCTGCCCGCCTCTTTCGCCGGTTCTGGACCGGTGGAATCCCGTCAGGGGGAGGCACAGCCCCATTGCCTCACGATGCTCTACGCGCTCCAAAGTCCCAAGCTAGTCGTTTGCTGGTCCTGTCACAGAAGAATATCATTTACACATCGGTCGATAAATAAGCGCCCAAAAATATCGTGAATACGGGCTTTCCGGCAAACTTCTGAGACAGATCATCTCAGCCACAGCGTCACAAAAACCGTTGAGGTGTCCGTGACAGTACGCTCTCAATGACCGCTAGGACGATTTCCGAGATGAGTGGCGCGCGATTCCCGTCGCAGACCCGCGTAGCGCCGACTAGGAACGCCGCTGGTCCCGGACCTAAGGCGTAAGGCAATAGCTGGGTCTTGTCCAAATTCTATATAAAGGGAACTTTGGAACGTCGATGAGGGGATGTGGACTTCTCTTTTCCCTATCCATCCTTCAAATCTGCAAATCGGTTTCCAAGGCCTTGCTCACTCCCAAGTTCGGATCAATACACTCGTTTATATACAGCCCATACGTCGACACATTCGTTAATAACACCAATAATAACAATCCAAGTCAACATGTCTTTCAGATACCTTGCCACTATTGCCTTGATGGCCTCTGCCACGCTGGCCAAAACCGATCTCGACGGCTGCACGTCCTCTGACTCCGTCGTCACCCCATCCGGCGGCGGCACCCCCTATGCGACTCGCGTCTACTACGTTCCCGGCACTGGCGAGATCTGCGCTGCTCTCGACTGCGGTGGCGGCCGTGCTCCTCCCAAAACCACCGTCCCGGGCTGCCTTTTGTACGCGGGCACCGAGACCTACTCTCCGTCTTTCATCGCCGTCAAGACCGCCTCTTCGGTACTCGCCGAGACGACCAAGGGCAGCGTGACAGCCGCTCCCTCGGCCAAGACCACCGCTTCCGCAGCACTCTCCGCTGCTGCTGATAGCAGCTCGGCGGGCGAGAGCAAGTCGGAGGACATCAAGGTTGAGACCGATTCCGGCACTCTTATGACCGTCACCACCTCCGCCGGAGATGCCCCGACCGCTTTGCCTGGCAACGGCACCATTGTTGCGACCTCAAGATCCGGAAGCCGCTCTACCGGCAGCGGAGGCTCTGCCGCAACGGGCTTGCCCACTAGCGTTCCCAATGCCGCAGCTGCTGGCGCGTCCAGTATCTACGGCATGATGGCTGGTGTTGCTCTCGTGGCGGTGGCTCTATTGTAAGAAAAGAAAATGGTATGATTGGCATCAAGAGACCTTCTCAATTCTTGCTCAGGGATGCGTCTCGTCTTTATTTATAGAAAAACTTGTAACCGAATAATACAAGACCCAATTCTCATTCTACCCGACCTTGCCGCCTGCGAAGAAACTTGGTACCCGCCCCAGTAGTTTCTGATACTCTTGATCCGGGTTGGTGAACTCCCATCCGCCGTCAAGCCCATTACCCCCGCCCGCTTCTAGTCGAAAGCCGTATAATTTTGTCCACGTCCATCTCTAAACTTTCCAGGTGCGAGGAAAGATCTCGAGTGTAACGAGGCAGATCGCGCTTTCCGATCAAATGACTTCGACCCTGCCGCCGCGGGCTGCTTCTTTCATATTCAACATTGGTGATGGATATGTTAGGCTTGCACAACGATGAGTGAGTTGAGTGGAGGGAGGACGACCGGTCACATTTGAAAACAGAGGGAAAACCCGTAAGACAGAGGATTAACGATGCCATGGCATTATGACCAAGACAGGGCTCTTGGCTTGCGCATTTTTAGGTCTTGCGACTTGTACAATGTTAGCTCAGAAATGGGCGATACAAACAGCTACTTCATCCCAAGAAACATGTTGCCGATACGAGTGATACGCGGCAGTCGCGACACCCCGCCGGCGCCGATGTCCTGGGAGAGATGGCCACACCTTTCCAATGGCCGTGAAACGGCCTTCGGTACTCTGCGAAGGACTCCAGTTGGCAAGCTTTTGCCAAGGAGCGCCCTGCGCAGCTAGGCTTTCTTCTCCGCAGGCCGCGATCAGCCTCCCACGTCAACCAGGTACCCGGCTCCGAGTTAATCGTCCTCGTGTTGGCTGACTATATACCTCTGTAGAATGATGGGGGGCGAATGGAGTTGCCAAAAGGATGGGTTGTATTAGGAGAGAATAAGTGATGTCGCACTGGTTAAAAGCAACGAGCTTGGGCCCAATATATGCGCGCTGACCCTGGCACGTGCCGCGTACCTTCCCACCTGTGGGATGAACGCACCCGTTTCAAAGAGTAAGGTTTTTTGAGGGACACAAAAGGGTTTCCCAGCTCTCGAGGCAATTCTCTCAGCTGGGTTCCCACCTAAGCATTATGTGATTACCACAGTACTGGAGTACGAAGTAGTGTTGGAGTGCCGGAAACCCCGCGTTGCTTTCCGACCCAAGACAGCACAAGCGCCAAAAGGCATTGGTTGGCGCCACCGTCTTGTGAAGCGGCGGACGAGAAGGTGCCGGCGTCGGCCCATGTCAGGCCCGACTGACACCGGCGGACCGGCTAGTTGATCTTCGGGCGACCCGCCCTGGCGTGGCCGCGATTGTGGGTCCCCCGGCAGAGGCCAGTCACAGGACCGGAGCTTGCCGACTGACCTGTCCCGGGCGATGCAGAGCAAGGGATAGATGAAGCGGAGAGATGAAATGAGTGGAATAGCCAAAATGGAGCTAACTGATTTTCTTCCATCATCGCGTGACAAAAGGCGTCTTGACTAGTGTGAAGACAGCCATGAGGCTATGGCAACCACCGAGGGTAAGAACCCGTGAGGTTGACGAGAGATACTCATAGGCGAGTGACTGATTGGAATAGGGCTTTTATATAGCGAAACAATAAAAATACAGTTTCTTCCGCAATTGCAAACGTTTCCCAGCTAAGATGGGAAGTTCTCTGTTTCAAAACCTTGCAGTCCACGGGAGCTGCGATGTTACTATATCTGAGCGGAAGTAGGAACCTTGCTTGCCCCCAGATCCTAGTTGAACTTCACCTCTCAGACAGGACAATATGCCCCCAAATCCTTTTTCAGAGACCCCTTTTCGCAGATTGGGACATCGCCCAGCCAAGCGATTTGAAAGGGTGACATGACCCGGGGCCCGCGGAATCGATCTCGAACATCTCGTCGCCTATAACATTTGCTTTCTTCGGGACAGTCTTCTACGCCCTCGAAGAACCCCAAATCTTCGAAGAAGGGTGCAGTAAAGTTCAGCGAGTAGTGGTATACATGGATATCGTTTGTGGAGTACCACAACAACCCTTTATGCTTTGTCTGGCACCGTGTTTGTCGTTTGATGTCCAGGCAAGTGTTTATAAAGCTCAGCCGGCGTTTGGATTATGCTCTGTCTGGCCAACCCCCCCTACTCCACTCTGATAAACTCCCAAAGAGTTGTGCCATGATCCCTTCGAACAATACTCTTTCCATCTTCAGCAACGCAAATCAACAATAGAGTGTGCTCAAAGAATGGCGACAACAACTGATAGCCGCCTTCAGGATGCTCCCTCACGGTGATGAGCTCCCAACTATCGAGTTTATTGGCCCGAGCGTACATGTGGTGCTTACTATTATGGCCAATGTATTTGCCCGAAATAGGATGACAGAATCCGAAGTAATTGTTCCGTTCACAGCAGAGCCATTGCGCGTTGGTGTTGTGGATAGCCTTGACGTCCTTCAATACTATCTCGCCTCCCTCGAGGATGATAGCCAAGCGTGTATGCTTTTCGACGATCTGGAAGACGTTCCCGGGCCAGGGAACTGCGCCACGTCCGAGCCATTGAGAGTCAGTGGTGGTTTCAGTCGGTGGGGTTAATATTTTTGTCGTGGTCGACGCCGCACACGTTGAAGAGGCGTCGGAAGACCAATTTTCGTAGCATCTTCGAGCAAGAAAGTCCCCATACGTCTCCATGTAAGGTAGATTAGCAGTGCAAGAATGTGCGAAAACGAAGTGGATTGGCAAAGTAAGGGAGATTTGACGCCTGGCTGCCGAGGTCCGCAAACGGTTTTGAGCCCATGTCAAAGGTGCAGTAATAGTGTGGCAATGGACCTTGAACAGAGAAGATGCATTGCAAGACGAGGGGACGAAGCAGTAGATTTATAGATGTTCCTCATCTGCCGGAGCATCGATTCTGATCAAAAATAACCATGGGCGCTTTCGAGGTGAGATGGTAGGTCGCTGCTGTGATCGGAAAATTTCCTGTCATGCTTGTCTCAAAGGCGAAGCTCAAAGTTGTCGGCCTCCTGCAAGCCCCTTCAACATTGCGTAGCAGTCCGTCCCAAGTTCTCACCCAATTGGGACATGAACGTTTCCGTCCTAGGTGCAGCATTGCGCTTGAATGGGAGCGAGCGAGAAGACTTAATGATTCTGCGAGAACTCCAGTAAGGAACGAATCGGATGTAAAGCTGCTCTAATGAACGGTCAACTTTGTTTTCTGGAGGTGAGGCTAACATAACATACCTTTTTCGTCTGATGACGTACCGGGCAGCTCGGGGCATGGGTGGACCCCTGGAAAACGGATCTGATTCCGCGATAAGATAAGGCGGCCGGGGATTTCCCGCATTCCAAAAAATCTTCGCTCCGGGCTTAGTCCGTGTTCGTCACTCCAGCCCGGGTCAGCCTGCGCGCGTCAAGCTCTTTTCATCGCCAACTCCACCGCCGCTTTCGTCGTCGACAGACTCGCATCACAACGAGATCGCCAACTCCACCGCCGCCACGTCGTTGATAGACTTACAGAACATCGAGCTCCCGCTTTCCTCGACCTCACCACCGCCTCATACTTTCGCCATGGACCACACTCGCGACCCTTGCCCTTGGGTAATCCTCAATGGTGAGTGCACCGGGAGGGACGTAGGCACGTAGGCAGGCTCCGAAATACTAACAGGACGTGCTTTTAGACTTTGGAGGTGCTTTTGCTATGGGAGCCATTGGGTAAGTCCCCAAATGCCTCACGAACTCGACCGAACGCTTTGCAGCGTTATTCAGCGCACCCTTCTCCAAAGACATCGACGATACCCCTCTGGTTGCTAACTTTTGTGGTCAGCGGCACGATCTGGCACGGCATCAAGGGATTTCGCAATAGTCCCTATGGAGAGAGACGAATCGGCGCGATTTCGGCCGTGAAGATGCGCGCGCCAGTTCTGGGCGGAAACTTTGGTGTCTGGTATGTCGCGAAACCTTCGAGGAGAAGAGCGAGGAAAAGCTGACCTATTTGCAGGGGTGGACTCTTCAGGTACGTTTTCTCTCGTCGACGCTCTGGCAACCCTTGTCACGGACCGCGACAATGACGCCGGTTAATACTCGACACCATTTTCTCGATATACGTAAACCCCTCGGGCAATGTAGCTGATCCACTTATTCGACACCCCCCCTGACACAACGGCCTCACGAGCTACAAGTCTACTGTCGAGATATCGTGTACTGCGTGGGCGTCTTCTGCTGGATATCTTTCGCGCCGTATGCGAGCCTTCTGCGCTACACAAGAGCCTGGGCTCTGCGCTGTGCAAGAGACTCGGACAGATGCTAGAAACCTCTGAGAGGATCTACTCACGCGGCTTTCGAAGATACCGTCGCGAAGCGAGTAGCCCTTGTGTGAGGCAAAGAACATTCTCACAGGAAACTCCCAGCGTAGTAGAAAAGCAGTCCGTCAATTGCCGAGTGGCTTGTGTTCAGGGAAGCCGAATAAGTGGCCCAGGGCGTACATGACATCGCACAGCACCGCTCTCACTTCAACTCTTCTTGTCAAGAAATTTCAAGCATAATACTGACCAGACTTCAGCACGTTCGATTGTGCGGTCAAGGGTATTAGACAGAAAGAAGGTACGTGGAGAACCCCGCGATAATAGATCCATGGAAGGCGGCTGTTGGCATAAGCAAGGACACGAGTATCCTGGCGGGGTAAACCACGGTCAGCGAGCCATTCGTGATTTCCCTCTGGGAGATTGGGTTGGGTTGGTTGGAGTCCTGATGCATGCCATGTGTGACTCTGCTTCCGGGCCCGTGTTCCGGCCGCCTCCGTCATCTATCATCACCTCAATGTCACGAAACGACAGGCCGCTAACTGTATGACTAGACCCATGGAACTCGATTTGCAGTGGTTTCTTGACTGGTGGCAGTCTGGCCATCCGCGGAGGATACAAGGTGAGCCAATTTGCGTCCGACAACATCGCAAGCTGTTTCCTAATGATGTACAGGCGGCAAGAAACGGTGCCATTGGCTGTGCGGTCCTCCTCGCTGTGATTGAGGGCGTGGGCATTGGCTTCCAGAAGATGTTTGCTGGCTCGACTAAGTTGGAGGTAAAACACGCCCCCGTTCCCTGACGACACTTTGCTTGAATAATCATTGACGCCCGGAACCAATAGATGCCTCAGCCCCCCCCTCAAGACGGTGCCATGGTGTAAAGCATATGATCTCGACCGAGTATTTAAACGAATCGAAACGGCACGCAAACGCCGCCCACGAAACAAGGAACCCACTCCTCTCCTCTTCCAGTTCGAGGATCTTCCCTTCACGGGAAGCTTCGTCACTTGTTTTTATCACCAAATAACGAACGACGTCTTTTTAATCGACGAGAATCGCACACGGCGGGTCGTTCAATGTAGTATAGACAAAATCCCCTAGTTACGAGGGGAAAAGGGGGAATCGGGAACCTGGAAGGCTTCTCGAAGCATGCAGGCAGTCCATCACGAATCCGTGTGGCAGGGAAAGTATACTTTCGAGCTCAGGGGGTTACCTGTGTTTTGGCGGAGTCCGGGGATAAATCAGAGACAGGAGGAGGGTTACGGCGGACGTCTCCTTTGGCACGGGTATCGAATCTGTGTTGATAGGAATTGTACTGATATCCAAGTCGCTCTTCGTATCCTCGTCCCTAGTCTTGGGTTCTACCTCTTGCGACTCACGTTCCCTTTCTAGTCTACGTCTCACCACTTCTCAGCAAACGGACGAACATCCACTCCTTCCTCAACATCATCGTGATAAATCTTTGCATGCGCCAGGCCCCCGTCATCGATCCAAGCCCGATACATTCCATTGCAGTTGAAGTCCTGCAGGATCTCAGACCGCACGCCGACGACAGCACCCTCCTCATCCCGAGTGACCGCAAGCTCGATACCAATGATGCCGCCCTCCCCTTCGCCCGTCACGCGCCATCGATCCCCGGCACTCTTTTGCAATTCACCCCCGGGGCCCGAAACAAACGACACGGCGTCTCTGCCAGACAAGGGCTTGAACCTCGCCACGGCCCCGACGGTTCGACCCGCCGCAACACGCCAGAACGAGTCACCGTTGCCCGTCCCCGACGCCGCGATCGAGCGAGTCGTCCGCAGCGTCTTCCCGAACACCGGCGCGGGGGCGTAAGCGCTCAAAGACGGCAAGCAGTCCGCCACCAATCCCTTCAAACTCTCCGAGAGCACCACCCCGCTCCACACGCCGCCCTTTGCAAAGATGGCGGTCGGGTCGCCGTCTTCCTCCCATTCCTCGGCCCAGAACCCCGCGCCGACGCTCGGGGTATCACCGATCCTCCCCGTCAACTTATTCGTCAACCCCCCAGTCGACGTCGCGGCACACACGACGCCCTCCTCGTCAAGCGCCACAGCACCGACGGTCCCCTGCGGCAAGAACTCGTCTTTGCTCCATGTCGCAAGCCCCTCGCCCCTCCTCTCCTTCTCCAGCGCGGAGATATGCTCATCCCACCGCTTCTGCGTGAAGAAGTAGCTCGGCTCAACGAGCTCTAGGCCGTACTTCTTGGCGAGCACCTCCGCCGTCGGGCCATGCAGAAGAGTATGGCCCTGCGCCGAGGGCGCGTCGACGACACCGTCATCTGCTGCTGCTGCTGCTACTCTCATCAAAGAAGGATGTCCGCTGTCGGAGTTTCCCCCGAGGTCCGCCTCGCCGTGCTCCAACATCGCCTTGGCCAGCAGGATGGGGTTCTTGACGTGCCGCAGGCCCGTGACGCCGACGCCGCGCTTCTTGAAGCCGCGCGAGACCATAACGGAGGCCTCGAGCTCGTTGATGCCGTCGCGCGTGAAGACGGCGCCGTGGCCGCTGTTGAAGAGGGGGTTGTTCTCGAGCAGCGTCACGGCGTGCGTGGCGACCTCCAGGGCGGTGGGCAGTTTGTTGTTGTTGCTACTGGCCACCGGGGCGTTCATGAACGAGTTTGTCTTGCCGACCTGTCTTGTGCGTTAGAATCAAAAGATTGATTGAAGAGATGGTATGGAAGAGATTGGTTGGAGGCGTTTACGATTGTCAAGAGCGCGGCGCGGTATTCTGCGTATTGGGGCGGCGCGAGGTTGGCGGGTTTGATGTTACCTGCGCCGCCGTGGATGATGAGCCGCGGTTTCACCTTGACGGCCGTCGGGGATTGGCGCTTGTATTCCATGATCTTTCTTCTCGGATTTGACAGAGCTTGATTGAAAATGAGATCCATGCAGTGAAGCTTTGGGTGCGTTCGACTTGCACGTTTGAGTGGCAGCTTAAGACGACGTCGGGAAGTCGACAAGATAAGATAAGCCGGGATTCCAATTCGGAAAGCTGTCCGGTTCTCATCGGCATCGACAGGCCGAAACTCGGACCACGTAAATGGCGAAATTGGAGATAACATCGGCCGGCCATCCAGGTGTTCTGAAACCTAAGTCATAAATACATGAAAGTCACGTCCTTATCTGACTGCATGTTTATTACAAATGCTTTGATTTTTGGGTATCCTTCATGCTACAATCCAAGATGCACTCTTCCGAATAATGTATGACACGCTCCCATGATGCGAAGTTACAGGCGCGCAAACACGGAGCCCATAATCTCTCTACTCTTCAAAAGGTTCAGCACCCTCAATTTCTCATTGTCCAGGTGGCCGCCGTCACTGGATTGTCCGCAAGGGAGATGAGCTGCAGGAGCTCCGAACTCTTTTTCGAGGAAGCGAATGGCGGGAATGGAACCGCCTTCACGAATGTACAATGGCTTTTTGGGCTTCTGCGCCTTCTTTCCCCCCTCGGTAGTTCCGTCTCCGTTGGCAGATTCCGGATCGCTGTCAAAGACAGGACCCCAGGCTTTGATAATGGCATCTTCCAGCGCCTGGAAAATTTCGTTGCTCGGGTCGCCGAGCCACGGCTCAGCTTTGTTGTCAATCTTAATGGTGAGGGAGTTCTTGGACTCCAGGTGTTGGAATTCGGACTCGATGTAGGCCTTGAGAGATGCGATAACGTCGTTGACCTCTTGGCCTGGGACGAGGCGCAAGCTGATGTTGGCGCTCGCGTGGCTAGAGACCAAGCTGCCGTCCGGGCCCGAGACTTTATATCGGTGGATTGTAAGGTTGGGTTCCCTCCAACGGGCCATCAGGGCGGTCTTTAGTTTATCTTCAGGTCCCTTCTCTGGGTTCTGCCGCATCAGAGTTGACGCGATCTCGTCGTAGCGGGTTTCTTCTTCGGCCGTGACGGGGAGTATCTTGTCGTAGAAGCCTGGGATAAGGACCTTGTTTCCAGGCCCCTTCAGCTTGGAGAGTGTGGAGGTTAGGTCTGAAAGCGGCTCGTTATTCATATACGAACCGTCGACACCAGAGTGCAAATCAGGTAGGTGGGAGTCGACACACACGGTTGCGTGTAGAACGCCGCGCAGGCCGTATGTGAGGCAGGGAACTTCATCGTCGAGCCAGTAACTGTTGGCTAGCAGGATGTAGTCGACGTCGCCGATGAGGTCCTTGTGGGTGCGGACAATCTCCCTAAAGCCACGGGAGGCTGATTCTTCCTCGCCCTCAATAAGGAAAATGACGTCGTTGCCGAGCTTCTTCGCTTGCAGCAGGTCGGTGACGGCGTATAGGGCGGCCATAATGGGTCCCTTGTTGTCACTCACACCTCTGCCGTGCAGAAAGCCGTTTATGCCCTTCATCTGGAAGGGGTCGGTCTGCCATTTGCCCTTCTTGGTGTCCGCAGGAACGACGTCGTAGTGGCCATAGAAGAGAATTTTCTTGCGATTCTCTGCTGGTTCAAGTTTGCCGTGGAACTTGGCCAGAACCACTGGGTTATGCGGGCTGCTTTCGGTGCTTAGCATCTCGACATGTCCGCCCAGCCGCTTAAACAAGGACCCGAGGAACGTGGCTCCTCTTCGGCAGTCTTCCGCGAACTCGGGGCGGGATGAGACGGTGCGGTACGACACAAAGTCGCCGAGAGACTTGATCATGACGTCGTCTGCCTCGTCTACATCTCGCTGTTGCTCGTATGACGTGCAGTCGATGTTCCAGATAGCCACGTCGTTGTCATTCGCGCCCGTGATGTAGTACTGTCTGTTATTGTACGTTGTCACGGCTGATGCTAGGACTTTGCCCTCGTGGGCCTTCCATCGAGCTATGCACTGATACTTTTGACTGATGTTGGCTGTCTGGGTATCTTGATATTTGCCGTAATGAACAGTGGTGTGTTTCTGCTGCTTGTTAAGATAAGAACGAACGAATGTGAGATCAGATAGATACTTACGCTTGCGGAGCCTGCTCTTGACGCACTGAGCAGGTATCCCCAACTCATCTGCAGTGCCATGACGTCGCCCTTGTGGGCTTTGATCACTCTCAGCTTCGATTTCGTGTCTAGATCCCACAGCTCAATAATGCCCTGCAGCTTGCCCGCATAAAGGAAGGACCCGTCAATCGCCAGGGACATGACAGACTCAGCATCATCAGAGCCCAGCGACATCAACTCCTGGAGACCAGGTTCACGATCGCTCTCGGCCGCTTGATTGTTCCCCTCAGCACCAAGTTTCCACAGCTTGATTGTGCCGTCGCCGCCGCCAGAAATGAGAACCTTTTCGTCAGGCTCCACGAGTACCGTCGGGCCCTTGGCCATGAGCATCGAGTATACATAGCCATAATGCGCGAACATTTGCAGAGCACCAGGGTGAACTTCTACCACCTTCTCCGATTTGGGGATCGAGGACCACCTCTCATCATTACGACGCGGAGTCGTAGAACCCCCCACTGCCCTCGAGTCGAAGAACCTATGATTTCGGCGATCGGGGTGTTGCGCGGAGTCGTGCGGCACTCTGTTGTTCGGGTTGGACAAGCTGACCCATTGTATTGAGGTGTTCTGAGCTCCGATGTACACCGTCTCATGTTGAGCACTGTAGGCCACGGAGAAGATATCGCCGACGTCATAAGTGCTGTAGATCTCGTATAGGCGCTTCATCGTTTTCGGACACCAGACATTTATCAACGGATCGCCTGCACTGGAAAACAGCATCGAGCCATCTGGGGAGAGAAAGAGGCTCAAGACGCTCCGCTTATGCGCCTGAATGATGCGCTCCTGGTGGAAAGTGGCCAGCGACCATACGACGATCTCGCCATCTTGGGTGCCTGCGTATATGCGCTCCTGCTCTGCGCTCACTGCGAGACAGAGCACGGAACTGTCATGCTTGAGGTTGTGGAGGAGTTCGGGTGCGACTTGGGGGCAATCGTCTGTGTCGCTGAGGTTCGTCGAAAGTTCGGAGGCCGCGATGGCGGAGGGCATCGTGTCTTCTGTCGCAGGAGAAAAGAGTGTTATGTCAGTAAAGAATGCGCAGAAGTTATCGAGTTCAATGGCACGTAACGGACCTGGCGGAAGGGGTAATGGTGGTTGAGACAAGTAAATGTTTGGTAGCGAAGAGCGTTGTTGACGTGACGCATCTTTTTTTTTTTTTTTTAACCAAAATGCCACAGCTGCGGTATCGCAACAAAACTGGCGAATGACGAAATGCGCTAAGGGAACTTAATTGCCTCCCTAGCGTGGATCCCCAGAGCACAGCTGGAGGAGTGGATCGCCACTGCAGTTCCTGGGCACTACCTACCTTACCTAGCTCCCGCTGCTGCCAGGTCCACTGCTGTATTTCCAGGGGCTTTCCGGGGACCAATAAGACCCGACCCCAGTGGCGAACTCACCCGACCTGTTCATTCACCAACGACCGTCTTGTGAAACTTCGTCTTCTTTCGTGATGACACTTGTCTTTGGGCTGCAACAAGATATGGAGGATGAACGCGACAGGGAAAACGAATTGAAACGCGGCATACCATCTTCGTACTCTGAAGACTCTGAAGACTCTGATGACTCGGGCGATAGCTCGATCAGGTCTTCCTGAATCTTGCGGCAGCCCTCGCAGTCGTCCCCTGGAGTATGTCCTCCTGATCCCGAAACCACGGCCATGGCCATGGGTCTGCGTCGTGTAATGACTCTCTTCAACTTTGCTCGGGCTCGTCCAGTAGTGTGCCAGCTAATCGATGTGTGGCTCTCTGAGCTATTCTCGCTCAATTCGGTGGAGAGCTCCTTTTTGTATCAGCATCTCCGAAGGCTTTGTTGTCCTCACCGCTTCATGACGCAACAATGGAGGGGATGGTATCATGGGCTGCGGAATTCAGACAAGCATACTAAAAAGGAAGCTCGGAGAAACACCGTGAGGTATGATCCTGGACGGAAAGGAGATTGGAAACTGGCGGCCGGGATAACTTAAGGGTCATCCGCAGGGCCGAGATCGGTTGCGTGATTCCACCGCTCGTATCACTACAAGACATCTGGACGCCCGCGCAAGGGGATCTCAGACGCCAAGGAGCCATTCATTCTACCCAATATTGATCCTTCTCGGCCGGTGGCACCCCCGGTTGGTAACAGCTCCTGGACGCTCATCGATGCTCCCTTCCCCCCAAAGAACGAAGCAGGACGGAAGGGCCTCAAGGCTCAAGCAGCCGCGTGGCTGGACCGGTTCACCGCAAGATGGGTGACGGTCGGCTTGGCTGCAGTGCGCCCCAATCCAGGGCGTGTATGATGATCTTCCGAGAGCTCGTTGTCATCTGCCCTATTGGAGGAAAGCACGCATGTCTCCCGGGACGCGAAGGGAGCGCTGTTCAACAGGGGGGGACTCAGGGGGTCTTTGTTGAGGCGACCTCCTGCTGTGTTCCCTATAGGCCACGAATTCAGCCTTTGGCCAGACGCCACTATTGATGTGCGGTTGGGCAGACTCAAAAGTCAGGTGGCAAAGTCAGTCGGTCGCATTAAGACTGGCGATGAGTGTTTAGCAGAAACGAATTCCCCTTGGGGTTGCAGTTGCAGCGCAGCAGGCTCTCTTAATCTTCGTCCTGAACCTCGAAAAAATATCGTGAGATGGTTGAGTTCAGGTTCCAAACCGCTACCTTAGTCAAAGGTGGGTCGCCAAGATTATGGGCCATTCACAGAGCGTTGGACTCGCTTGTTGGTACCTAAGGTAAGCTGCCTAGGCGCTTCAGCTCGCGGCCGACAACTACCAATAGAAGCGTCTCTCGACGACTGCTTGCCAATCTTAAAGCTGACTGGACTGACGTTCTGAGCCACCGACGAATTCGAGCTGATTTTCAACATTGATTGAGCGGCATTTTCAACGAAATCGTTAGTTGAGCTCGCCGCTCAGATTATGATCGCAACCGCTACACCCATCATCATTGAAAATAAAAAGCATGGTCCCAGCAGCAACGAGCGAAGTCATCCAGCCTCTGAATCGGCCGCCTGCGACACGTTCAACGCAGAAATGCGTCTTCCTCGCCGGAACAACCAGGAAAGGCGACTGGCGTAAGGACCTAATCAGATCCATTTCTCACCTTCCGGTAACCGTCTTCAACCCCTTCCGATCCGACTGGGATAGCACATGGAGGGAGGACATATCCGACACCAAGTTCAGGAACCAGACGGAGTGGGAGTTGGAGATGCAAGAGCGCGCCGACATCGTCATCGTCTATTTTGAAGCCGGGACAGAAGCTCACATCAGCTTGCTCGAGCTGGGACTGTGCGCTCGCTCGGGAAAGGCCATCGTCGCTTGTCCCGAGGGGTACAAGAAGAGGGGGAACGTTCAGGTAGTGTGCTCGAAGTTTGGTATTCCGCTGCTGGAGAGCTACGAAGCACTGCGTGCCGAGTTGATTCATTGGCTTGGGAAGTAGTCCAAGTCAATATCGTCAACGATTGCGAGAGTTAGTACCTAGCAAATAGGAGTTCAAATCTTTGACGCATAGGGAAAAGACCATAAGCGCCAAATGCTGTGCGTTAGGCATCTGAATCTTATCACGAAAGCTCTACCTTTTTCTGAATATCAGTAGTAACTTGTGTATTGTCAGCTTGGACGCATCTTAACTTGCAGCCCAGTTTACCAAGGTCCAAGGAAGAAGTGGAGCCCAGTACATCGGCCCGAGAAAGTCCCGGACTTTAGGGACCGAGCCCGTGCCTGCCAGTCTAATCCAATCCACAGCCAGTCCACATTCGGTACCCCCACTTCCCCAATTCGACATGGTTCGCTAAGGTACCTACCTTAAGGTGTCTCCAATCCAAAACAGAGCTCATCGAGTCAACATCACCACCCTTCTGCCCGCTCCCATTTTTGGTTTTTCTCTAGTTTTTGTTCAAGACCATTGATACCCCAAACTTCTCACCTCCACTATGGACGACCAATTCGGAGGTCGTACAGACGACGATCTCTTTTTCGACGACTTCGAGCCGGTAGCTGACTCTCAACCCATCGAGACTATCGAAGTCGCCCCTCCTCTCCCTCCCGCCGCTGTCGCGACACCGCCAGTCGAACCGCCCAAGCCCGAACCCGCCCCCCAAAAGGACGTCGAGCAGCCTCAACAACCCAAGTCGCGACCTCCAGCCGCTCCACGAGGAGGTTTAGCGAACTCGAGATTTGCGGATACCAAGCCTGCGCCCGCGCCCGCCCCGCGCGCTCCCCGCCAACAAGCCCCCGCGCAGACTGCACCTCCCGCCGCAATTTCAAACAACGCACCACCCGATGCGCCGACTGGTCCTGCTGCCCAGACACAGCAGGCTCCTCCCACAGGGCCCGCGAACAAGAGTAGTTCTCCCGCGCCCGTCGCGCCGCACCGCGAAAAAGCGCAACATGCGCCTGCCCCAGGCGGCAACACGGCGCTAAACGCCGAAGCGCGCCTGCAATCTGGTGGCAACCCTCGCACCAAGCTCACTGAGACGGAGCTGGCTGCCAAGATGGAGCAGATGCGCATTCTCAACGCCGAGAAGACGCGCAAGTTCGAGAAGGCGGAACAGGATGAGCGCAGCCACGCCGAGGCCTATGCTCGCGGCATGGAGGAGGCGCGCAAGCGCAAGGAGGTCGAGGCTGAGCGGCGGCGGCGCGGGGAGGAGGAGAGGAAGCGGATGGACGACGAGCGCGCCAAGAACAGGGAGAGAAAGCTCAAGGCCATGAGCACGAAGGAGGGCGGTTGGGACGAAGGCAAGGAGGCTTTCGCTGCTGAGGAAGATCGAAGGGGGTTTCGTAGCGCGAATGGAGGCATCAGAGGGGCGCGTTTTGCTGCTGGACTTTCTGGCAGTAGGTTCGCCAACGAGGGCGATGATGGCGACAGATACGGAGACAGGTATGACAGGAGGGGTGGTCGCGGACGCGGCAGGGGTCGTGCCCAGGGACGGGGCGGTCGTGGTGGTCGCGGCGGTGATTTGTTTGAACCTCGGGACCCTGTGTCCAATGGCGCTCGCGATAACAAGATATCTGCCCCCGAGTCCAAGGCCAAGGCGCCTGCCATCACTACCGAAGAGTTTCCTGCTCTGCCAAGCAAGGGTAACGTCGGAGAGACCTCCCCTCCGGTGTTGTCCCCTCTTGGCAGGTGGGACGACGAAATGGAGGCCTTTGATGCCAGGATGAAGAGTGACGCTAAAGCTTAGCAGGCAGCAGGAGGTTATGAAGGAATGAGGTGCGCGAACGGTTCGCGGGTTGCCAGAAGCGATAACACGCTTAATACGTAGCGACGAGGCATTTTGGATATCGCTAGGGAAAAGCACAAGTTTTGGATTAATATACTAAGGTACGCCTTTGGGTATAGCCCCACTGCAGAGCTGGGCATGGGCGTTAAAAATGTAGAAGCCCCTATGAGCGTGAAAATGAGGTTGCCCTCTCGAATTCGCCAGCGACCTGGTCCTGTGACTACTAATGCCCTCATCGAGGCGGATTCATAACCAGTGTAAAACCGAGTTCACTGACCTCATCAAATTCTATCTCGGACTGTTTGACTCCACTCCTCAAATAAGGATGAATGTCTTTCCTGACCATAGTGGCCTGCCTGCGCTGTGCAGTGGTGCCGGATTCGAGGCCTGAAAGACTTAGTACGCAACAATAAACTACAGTAGTTCGTCACCCACGTTACTGTGCATTCTCATATGATTTTGTGCTGTAAAAAGAGCTCATGCCCTCGACGACAGTGCTGGTTGGCGAAGTGACCGTGGAGCGCGTCTCAAGTCGCAGAGTCGATGAAACACCTTCGAGCTCAAGAATCTTGGTCTCGAACAATGACCTGCAAAGCAGTCTGGATTCACTCTCATCGGCCATGCCTCTGCCAGTATTTGAGCTTCAGAGAGGACGTCTTTACTCTGTTCGCGAATTCCTTTGGCATCGAGTTCGTCGCCGGCATTCGCTTTCTACCATCCTCCCCTGTAACCCCTGCCGCCGCGTCCACGGTAGCCGCCACCGCTCCGAGAGCCCCTCGGTCCGCCGGATCCCATGTTGTCATCATCTGCAGGTGCTCGCTGACGGTGTCGCATCTCTTTGGGGAACGCATCATAGGTCTTTCGCATCTGCGCATAGCCAAGATGCATTTTGCCGTAGAAGTGGTCGGCCAAACGACGATCGTTGTCTAGCCTGCTGAGGTAGGCGCCGCAGACGTCGCAAACTTGGAGCTTCTGATGGCCCGAGGGGCCTGCACTGTCGGAGAGCGACTTGAGCTCCTTCTCACGGTCCAGCTTGGTCTGCTGTGTCTGGCGCACACGATAGAACTCGTCAATCGCGCGGGAAACCTCGCCCATTTCGCCTAGGATTTCGACTTCGAGAGTACCGTTATGAATCGTGGAGGAAAGTTCGGAGATGCTTTTCAGCTACTCTCATGTTAGCCAAAACTCTGCTGTCAATTTTGGTTTTGGATCTTTGCCCACCAAGTTGTTCGTCTGCCGAATCTCGTCAGGCGTCTTCTCCAGCCTGCGCTGCGCCGAGTCTATCCTCCTGTTGCAATCGTCGATGTACTTCTGGAGGTCGCGCATGTAGTCGTACTCGAACCCGTGCTTTTGCTTCTCCTTATCCGAAAGAGCCTCGTACTCCGCCTTGAGCAATTCGGGGTGCTGTTTTGGGCATTGGCCCAGGTCTTGCTTGGTATTTGTGAAGAGGTCGTGAGGGCAGGTGCCAACCAGAAAAGATCTGCAAACTTTGGGGTCGGTCATGGACAGCGAACCCGATCGCGTGGTGGCTGTGTTGCCCATTAGCTGCTCAAGCAGCTTCCTCTGTTCGGCAGCCATGGCGTCGTATTTGTCGTCGTTGAAACTCGTGCAGCGATGTCGTAGGGTCGTGCAATACGAGCAGTCTCGCGAAGTTTTGGGGAAGGAAGCGTGACGCGCGGGATGGACTTTGGGGCGGAATATGGACAGCTGCGCTGCTATGTACGTTCCAAATTCAAGGGTAATTAGATGGAAGCTTTGGTTACATAAGGCGTCATTCTGCCGATTCCCACCGCCCCTCCCGTCCCTCCCGGTAGGCACCCTTCGCGACTCAACTCCTAGGTCATCCATGCGCTGGACGAGCAGGGGAGAGCAAAAGCACCAGACGTCACTCTCTCTTGTGTTTGGGGCCGCGATTCCTCTCAAAATGCGCCAGTTTCTGGCAGCCCTCCTCTTCTCGTGCCTCGCTGCCTTTGGCACAGCTGCAGACTACCACGAGCAGCTGAACCTCCGACCACTGCCCCTTTCCGCGCTGCTGGCTAGCTTCAACTTCCGGTCCAACACGTCGCTGGCTGATTTCGAGTCGCAAAACTTCCGCTACTTCCCTCGATCTCTGGGACAGATTCTGCAATACGCCGGCACCCGCGAACTGCATCTACGATTTAGTCTGGGACGATGGGACGCGGAGAGCTGGGGAAGCAGGCCGTGGGATGGTCAGCGCGAGGGCGGGACGGGCGTGGAGCTCTGGGCTTGGCTGGAGGCAGAGACGGATGAGGAGTACGATGCTCACTTCACGCTCAGCGCAATTGATGCTAACTGACTTTAGGGCCGATCAAAAGTGGTTGACCCTAACCAATGCCCTCTCGGGTCTTTTCTGCGCCTCACTCAACTTCGTAGACGGAACTCGAACTACTCGACCGGTCATGTCATTCCAACCCGAGGGCGATCACCCGGAAGCCTCAATACCGAACATGCAACTTTTACATGGTGTTCTTCCGAAGGAAGTCGTCTGCACCGAAAACCTCACTCCGTTCCTGAAATTGCTTCCTTGCAAGGGGAAGGCTGGCATTTCCAGCTTACTGGACGGCCACAAGCTGTTCGACTCCTCCTTCCAGAGCATGGCCATCGACATCAAGCCTGTCTGCCCTGACGGCCAGGAGTGCGTTTTGCAGATTGAACAGACCATCGACATGGTCCTAGACATCGATCGCTCCAAGCGCCCCCGTGGTAATCCGATTCCCCGTCCTCCGCCTGGTCACGAGCTGAAGTGCGACACATCGAGGCCCTACCACTCTGACGATACTTGCTATCCCGTTAGTCATACACTTGGTCAAGATTGGACTTTGTCTCAGCTGTTTGGGAAGCCTGTCAAGGGCGTTTGTCCCCTGACTGACGAAGACGTGCCACCAGTCTGCATCGAAGTTCCCAATTCAAGAGGTGTCTTTACTTCAGGGGGCGCTCGAGAGCTCTTTAATCCGGACGGGAGGTCGCGGTGCTTCAGGTTCGAACCGGAATCCGAGCTGGAAATCGTCCTTCCCTTGGAGGACAAGGAAGGCCAGGACGCCACGACTGAGCTTGTTGAGCCATCAACTCCCCTCATCTATGCCGAACGCAGCTTCACTGGACACGGCCAAGAACACGGTGGCATGCAGGCCATCCTTACTAACCCCAGCAAGGATACTGAGGTTGAGTTTATCTACATGGAGTCGCTACCATGGTTCATGAGGGTCTACCTACACACGCTTAACGCCCGCATAGAGGGCTCATCGGGCTCTCAGCCTTCCATCATCAAGGATATTTACTACCGTCCGGCTGTCGACCGAGCCAGGGGGACACAACTCGAACTACGCATGCGTATTCCTCCCGCATCAACCGTCTTCCTTACTTATGATTTTGAAAAGTCCATTCTTCGATACACAGAATATCCCCCTGATGCAAATCGCGGCTTCGACATCGCTGCAGCAGTGATTACCACTTTGAGCCCGCGTATCCAGAGTACGCGGACAACCACCTTGCTACTGAACCTCCCGACACCGGATTTCAGCATGCCTTACAACGTCATCATCTTCACGTCAACCGCGATCGCCCTCGCTTTCGGCGGCATGTATAATATCTTAGTTCGGAGACTGGTCGGCGCCGACGAAGGCCCGAGTCCGGCACTCAAAGCCAAGTTGGCCAGGTTACTGGGCAAACTGAAGGGCAGAGTGTCGGGAAAGAAATAAAGAAACATTGACTTTCCGTTAATCATGATCTTGTCTCAAGGTTTGACCGTGCAGTGTCTTAATTCAAGGGCTGGTCTCCCTTTTCTGGTGTTGTTACTGCTGACTTGTCAGGGTTGCCGGAAATTTCATCGAGACCAAGGACTAATTCCGCAAGGTCCGCTGCGCACCCGCTGCGCGTCTCAGTCAGTATCCACGTTATGTTTCGGGTATCATAGAAGACCATGAGTCCACACGAGGCAAAGCACCAAATTGGGCCCTGTCCGTTCTCCTTACTAACAAACGGATGGTGGCTGCGTAGACGGGAGTCAGGTAACACATTGTGTGCCGGATGCACGCGTACGACACCTTCTTCGACTCCCTCGTCCGACTACTCGCCTAGGTGTGTCATACGTTCGGTCCTACTTTTGGCTTGTACTTGACACCCGCATCCTCCTGCGGTGATCTCTGTTCCTCAAGACAACGCATGTTTTCCCGTCTCGTGGATCATCATTTTGCGCGGCTCATAGTCTTAGCAACTCCTGCCGAGTCCGACGGCATTACCATCAGCCGCGTTGCGGAACGAAGCTTATGAAACTCGGCAACGGATGCAGAAAGCCAATGAAGCCGTCAACCTGGGTTTTTGTCGATGAATACGATTTCGTTGGAAGCACGCAATGCCGGCAGCACGCCCACCGAGTTGAAGTAGCCACAGCCCCTAGCGAAATCGAGTCATTAACAGACCTCAAATGATCTCGTTTCCACGAGCCTCAAGATCTTCCCAGTCTCCGGTCCCGATAATGGCATGCAACAACCCTATGATTCTGTTTGTCGACTGGCGTAAAATTGCTGTTTGTTACTACATGGGTCTTTGAACGATGGCAAAATGCAGGTTCCCTCGACCGTGGAATCGTACACGGCTTCTGACGCGGCGTATCCGCTTGGGCCAACGCCCACAAAGTTGACGCTCCATATGTAAACAAAATATCCGAGTGCTTCTATGGCTTCTTTTCATCTAGATTACAGAACAGAATCACAGACAAGCCCATGCCAGTCAACATGAATATGAAGGCTGTTCTAGGGGTTTTGTCTTTGCTGGCTTTTGGTGTGGCCGGTTTCGATGTGGTCAAAGATTCGCGGAAGGAATCCCGTATCAGGGGCACGAAACGATTCATTCTTGAGGTTTCAAAAGTAAGTAAACACGAAGACACTTCGACATAACGAGACGCTGATGCTTCACACATAGGACTCGGCCTTGGAGATACTGACTTCAGAGCTCGCGATCCGCAAGGGCACCAAAGTATTCAAGACCTTTGAAAGTGAAGTATTCACCGGCGTTAGCGTCGAGACTACCACGGAGAATGCAGAGACTCTCAGAATTTTGCAGAGCGTCGGCAATGTCTGGCAGTCCAGGAAGGTCCAGATGGCTTCGGTCGTGAACGGCAAGACGTTCGACAGGCACACCTCTGCCGCAAATTACTCGATTCACAGCATGACTGGCGTTGACAAGCTTCATGAGGCCGGTATCCTGGGCCAAGGTGTCAAAGTTGCAGTTGTGGATGCCGGGGTTGACTACCATCATCCTGCAGTGAGTTGCCTTACCATAGTTGTCTCATCACCTACACTGTGCTAACGGATTCTTCAGCTTGGCGGTGGTATCGGGCCTGGTTTCAAGATCATCGGTGGCTACGATTTGGTTGGCGGATCACGTAAGAGACCCTTGATTTTCAACAACAATTATTCAAGATCTTGACAATCATCCGTCTAGGCTGGCCTCAGCCGGGATTTGATAAGATTCCGGATGATGATCCGATGGAACTCGATTCCGTGGGCCATGGCACCCACGTCTCTGGGATTCTCGCAGGGAAGACGGACAGGTCTGATCAATCACAATGTCCGCGCCCAGTTTGTTGATGCTGACGCGAGTTCAGCTGGCAAGGAGTTGCCCCTGAAGCCAATATCTTATCTTACAAGGTTTTTGGCGACAATGATGTGAGTACAAATTCCGAAACAAAGACGCACGCTAAGTCGTACGTCAGAACGGCGAAACGGACGAAGAAACCTTGATCGATGCATTTCTCAGGGCGCATGCAGATGGAGTATATATATTGCCCCGCACCACTTAGAGTATGATTGCTGAGACTCCAGTAGGCTGATATCATCACATCCTCGATTGGAGGGCGTGGAGGATTTGCTTCCAATGCCTGGGCTGAAGTTGCCTCTCGTCTGGTCGAACAGGGTCTGGTAGTCACCATTTCCGCC
The DNA here is from genome assembly GCA_037178605.1 of Colletotrichum euphorbiae. Taxonomy (NCBI): domain Eukaryota; kingdom Fungi; phylum Ascomycota; class Sordariomycetes; order Glomerellales; family Glomerellaceae; genus Colletotrichum; species Colletotrichum euphorbiae. The sequence goes on from JAXCEF010000014.1 coordinate 286,121, forward strand.
GGCAACGATGGTGACAGTGGACTATTCTTTGCCGACAACGGTATGTCTGGAAGGAACGTTCTAGCCGTGGCCTCGGTGGAACCGAATTACGTGCCAGGCATGCCTTTCGAGGTCACCTTTGACACCGGCAACCGCAGCAGCACCACAACTTGGGGCTTCTTCCACGGCTCTCTTCTTCACAACTTCCCTACTAACAGAACGTTGCCGGTTATCACTCTCTCAGATGACCCGAAGAACGATACAATTGCATGCAGATTCCTCCCCCCCGACACCGACTTGAAGGGCCGCCTCGTGGTAGTCCCCAAGGGCGGCTGCAGTGGATTTCAGAAGCGCTACAATTTGTTCACTGCTGGTGCGGAGCACGTCTTATTCTTCAATGATGACAAGCTATACCCTATGCCCAACGACTTGCTGAGTCGCGGTGCGGAGGGTATCATGGGGCACGAGGAGGGGGTTGCGCTCACTCGAGCCATCGCCGACGGCGTCAAGGTGACAGCCAGGTTCTTCAACGAGACCAAGGTTCCCCTCGTCAATCTTAAGAACCCTCGCGATGCCGCATCTATTTTCACGACGATGGGCGGTCTTTACGACCTCACGCCCAAGCCCGACATTGCGGCGCCAGGCAGCAACATCTTCTCTTCCGTGAGGAATGGTTCATATGCTCTGAAGTCCGGCACATCAATGGCGACCCCTTATGTGGCAGGTATTGCAGCGCTCTACATCAGCAAGTACGGTGGGAGATGGCTTCACGGTCGCGAATTCGGCAAGAGGCTATCCGCCCGGATCATGGCCAGCGGCAGTGCTATTGGTTGGCATGACGGGTTCAACAGCAGCGATTACGACTCTTTCGCTCCGGTCTTCCAGCTGGGCAACGGGTTGGTAAATGCCACCAAAGTTTTGGACTACCGCACAGAGCTGTCCTGGGGCGCCAAGTTTGCGCTGAATGACACTGCCCACTTCGAGTCTTGCCATCGAGTGAACATCACTAACAACTGCACCACTCCTATCACGTACAACTTTGCGCTGCAGGATGCTGGAGGCTTCGAGGCACTTGGCAAGTACTTGGGCTTGAACCTGGGCCCCGGTGCATCTTGGGATTACGTCCCTACTGAGATGACCCCCAATGTCACACTCCCTGAGGACGATTTTACGGTTGAGCCTGGTCATACGAGAGAAGCGACGTGCGTTGTTACCACCTGGCTGAAGATGCCTCCTCCAGACGGCTGACCGTTTACTTAGTTTCCACTTCAAGGCTCCTCAAGGCCTGAACGAAACAGCGTTACCGGTTTACAGCGGCCAAATACTCATCACTGGATCCAACGACGAAAGACTCACGATCCCTTACATGGGTGTCGGCTCAAACCTTCAGAAGAATTTCAGAGAGATGTTCAGCGAGGGATTTCCATACATTCTCTCGACGAGAAACCTGACCAGAATGGAAGACAAGTCAACGTCAGTTGCCGGACATCCACCTTACCTCAGTCTCCCCGGCTAAAATACTCGCAGCTTCTCTTTCGACCTCGATCCTTATCAGCAAGACTTCCCGAAGCTCTACTTTACGGTTCGGTGGGGCGCCCAAGTTATCCGATGGGACATCTTCGAGAGGGGATGGAAGCAAGAGGACTGGACCTACCCGCCTGTCCCAGGCAAGAATGGCCACGTTGGCATGGCTGCGCCATGGGTAAGATTAACGTCCTTCATGCATAATTGGAAACTCAGCTAACTGCCGCCAAAGAACAACGAGTGGTTCGTTCCGTACTTCGATCCCGAGATCCACGACGACATGGACATTATCAGAGGCCCAATGACCGAGCTATCCCGGGAAGTGTATGGGTACCAGCCCTACCGTTTCTGGTGGCTTGGAAGACTCACCGATGGCACTCGTATCAGGCCTGGCAACTACACGTAAGGGTTTCATGGGGTAGTTTCAGTATCGATGCTGACAACGGTGAATAGTATGCGTGTGGCTGCTTTGATACCGTTTGGAGATCCTGCTCGCAACGACCACTGGGATACGTACATTCAAGACTTCAAGGTTGTTCTAAACAACAATACGTCTGCGTCCAAGTTTTCGGCTAAGAGAATGACGCCACCAACGCCCCTTCAGGCGAAATGACTCTAAAAATGCGTCACAAGCGCGAAGGAGATGGTTTCTCCGGTTGTCGAATGCATCGGGGGAACAGAGCTTCGAAGCCAGTCACTCAGAGTAATCATTAGTCGGACCAAATCTCATTGCGTGAAGCTTGGTTCTGACACCTTTTTCTTCCTTCTTGGCCCGCTATTATTTTTTCCGGAAGATTCAGCTTGTCAACTTTTTCACAATTTTAGAACTTATGTCTTTATGCGCACATGCATTTGACGGGTCCCGTCCGCCTCGACCGCTACTCGCCCGTGATCGGAAATACAACGTTTATGAACTACATCTTGGGTCAAGGCAGTCAAATAGCAACGAGACGTAACTCGAGATCTAGATCTTCCACTGGACTGCGAATGACCCTAACTACAATCCAAAGGTCGTAGGCATGCCTTGTCTGGAGCTCGCCGCGGTCATCTTCGCTGCCGATTGCAAAACTAGGGCATCTGCCATTTTATTCCTGATTACCAAGGTTTACCAACCAGAGGCGCGCACCCAAACGTCGACGACCTTGGCATGGTCTCCGTTGACATCAGAGTCTACCACGAGATACCAACCATACATCGCGCCCGCCACGCAAGCGTGGTTGGGGTAGATCCAGACGGTCTTGCCAACATCAAGCGGTATTGGTGGCTCGCCCAAAGTCTCGTCGCCCCCTAAGCCGGTATCCCAGGCCAGGATCGAATGCTCTTGGCTGATTCGCACGACTACCAGTCGATGCTTCGTCTGCACTTCCCTAGCATAGGACTTGCGGCTGACGACACCCCAGCCACTGTAAGACGGGCACGGCTCCCGCCCGAGACCGAGGACACCGACAGCAGCGAGAGCCTCCGGCTGGTCCCTCTCACCGTTGTTGTAAACGCTGCAGACTTCAGCCGCTACGAAGACGGCAACTTCGTCTTCAGCGTCCCCGAGAAAGGTTCTGGCGTGTGTGGAGAGCTGCTGGTTGTCGAGGACGGGATAGACGCCTGCGTGCAGCTCGAGGTCGACTCGGAAGCCCAGAAGATCCCCTTTGGCGACTTCCTGGATGCTTTTGCGGAGGTTCTCGCTATCGGCAGTCTGCGTAGCGTTCGTCCCAGCAAAATTCTGAATTGCCGTCACCTGTGGTGACGCCCCGACACTGATGGTCAGCTGCTTCTCCCTTGAGAAGTACTGCGCGTTGGTTTGGAGAGCATCGACGCAACCCTTGATCTCCCCCGCGAGATTGTCCATGGCCTGCTTGGCGGTTGTGTCGGCATAGCTCAGACTGCTATGTGAATACAAGCCAACCAGTGTAGCCTTCCCATCGGTGTCAAGTTGCATAACCTTGCCAAGGAGATCGTTTTTGTTGAGAGCTGATGGTGGCAGACCTGCCCGGTGGTATCCAGTGTCAACCTTCAGATAGACCCCAGCTGCAAAGCCAGCCTGTTGGGAAAAGCGAATCACAGCGTCAAGTTGATCTGGATGATCAATCATGAAAGTGATGCTGCCGGGACCAAGCTCTCGAGCCAGGTCTGCAACCCGAATTGCTTGCGACGGCGGCAAAGGAATGCCATAGAGAACGTTGACCTGACGGCCCTTTTGTCGGAACTCTGTAAGCAGAGGCAGAAGATGTTGCAGCTCGGACACAGTAGAGACGACGAGTTTGACGTCTGGTGAGTCTTCGCCCACTTGCAGACGCGTAAGTTCAGTGGTCTAATCCTCTAGTATCAGCTCGGTAATCATATCACTGTCCGATTGAATGATTTCGTGGCCACAGAAGACGTCCGTGAATTTCATCACTCGGGTCGGTCGTTGATAACGCACCTTGTGGGTCTTGACATGAGCCCGAAAGCCCACACCGAGAGCCTTCACGGCGTCAAGCATGGACTTGCAATGCCTCCGAGCTTTGGCGACGTCGAGAACCACCGCGGGCTTCGGGACGTCGTCAAGAACCTTTCCAACATAGAATTGCCTGAGATTCTCCGTTGGGGGCGCTGGGCGCTGAGGAAGGCTCATGTTTGCAATCCGGGGGCTGCTCCGAAGAGACAATACGTTGCTGATGATGGCGTAATGGCAAGGGTTCAGATTAGCCAATCGGCTTGATGCTTGTTTGTCGCGACTTTCATCAACCTGCTTCTACATCCATTTCACGGCGGACACCCCGCCGGAAGTGAGAGCATCATATATCGCGCCCTTTGGTGGAGCGTGCTTTCGGCAGGGCGCGCTGGACACCGATCGAGGCGGCTTGTACAAGCCGCGGGGGATCTTTCCACCGCCGCTGGCCGGCCGGAGAACCCGGTGGAGACGACATCGGAGACCGACCCCGCACTTGTCTCGAAGGGGAAATTTCGTACGAGCGATGATCAAGATTGGCGAAGCAGATTCCAGGGCGCCTTCAACGGTGGTGCTGGCAGTCGGGAGGTCTTTCATACAGTTGCGACCTCCAGGCGTCAGATATGTCGTCGTAGGAGCTTGAGAACACCCCAAGTCTCACGGGTCTTTGACGCCAGACCTGACGCTGTCCAATTTCAATGACCTGCAACATGGCCGGATATAAGCGCTTGTCATGCGTGGTACTGACCAGGCCAACCCCTCGGCCGGCGCCGGCGCCCCACTATCGCCACCCAACCCGGCCATCAAGTTTTTGAATGGGCCTCTTGTTCCTTCAAGGTGCAACCGCTGCCCACCGCAACTGCCTCTGTCGCCGAGTTCTCATTAGGCGTCTAGTGAGCCACCAACTTGACCAGCAACAACAAGACAGCGTACGATGGCAGAAAGCCGGCCGCTTCTCGAGGACCCTCTTTGCGAAGAAGATGTTTCAAAGCATTTACTCGACTTTAATCCCAATGGCGACCCTGAGAACCCAAGAGAATGGCCCACGGCTTTCAAGTGGACCATAGTCGGTCTGCTGGCCTGCATGGCGTTCACTGTGTATGGATCCGCGGCCTCACTTTTAGCCAGCCAGCACCTCAACTACTGAATTTCGTTGCTAACTCGGGTCATAGAACCTTCACCTGCATCTCCGTCGTGCCAATTGCTGCCCACATCGTTGGTGATCTCGACCATGACGACGGCACCAACTCCCCCGCGAGCGCTCTGCTCGTCACAATCTGGGAGCTCGGCGAGGCCGCCGGTCCACTCCTCATAGCTCCGCTCAGTGAGATCTACGGACGACAGCCGGTCCTCAACGTCGCCAACATCCTCTTCGTCACCGCGACCGTCCTAGCCGTACTCAGCACCAGCACGCCACTCCTCATCGGCGCCCGCGCCCTCACAGGACTCGCTGTGGCCTCCAATGTTCTGAACCCAGCCATCATCGGCGACATGTTTGAGGCGGATCAGCGTGGCTCCGCCATGAGCATGGTGTCACTCGCTCCTCTCGTTGGAGGTGCCGTCGGTCCCATGATCAGCGGTGCCATCGCGCAGACCCTTGGTTGGAGACGCGTGCTGTGGATGAGCGCAGGTCTCGCTGCTGCCTGCGAGGTGCTGTTTTTGTTTTGCTTCAAGGAGACCTACAAAATGACCATCCTCCGACGAAGGGCCGCCAAGGCGCAGCATGAGTCCGCAGCTCCGCTCCACCCTGCCGGCGTCGATGATCATAAGAGTCTGCTGAAGCTCTGGGAGTCGATCAAACGCCCCGGGACTGTGTTGGTGAAGTCGAGTGTGTTGCTTGCGCTGTCCTTGTTTGGCTGCATCACCTTCGCCTACTTCTATGTCATGTCAATCACACTGCCGACCATCCTTCAGGACGTATATGGTTTCTCGCCAGCAATGACGGGTCTTTCGTTCATGTCTTTCAGTATGTTTATCCGTAACTCAATCTACCATTGGATCCTGTCTAACGAATCATAGGTGTCGGCTCCCTCATCAGCGTCCTCGTCAGCAACTTTAGTCTCGATCGGATTTACGTCAAGCTCCGTGGCAACGATCCAGTGGGACGCCCGGAGTATCGCCTGCCACTCGTAATCATCGGTGCCTTCGGTCTTCCCTTGACCATCGTAGCATATGGCTGGATCACGCAGCTGCAACTGCCTGTTGCGCTGCTCCTTCTGTCCGTTGTCATGCAGGGTTTCATGCTTCTGATCTGCTCCCTACCCTTGTCTGCGTACGTTGTCGATGCGGCCGGTCTCTACTCAGCGTCTGCTATGACAGGAGTTATCGTTACCAGATGTTTGGCCGGCACCTTCTTGCCTCTTACCACTGGCTCGTTGATCGAATCGTTTGGTCATGGATGGGCCTTTACAATTCTTGGGGTTGGCAGCATGTTCCTCGCCCCTATTCCCATTGCCGTCATGAGATACGGCCACATTTGGCGCCAAAAGTCCGAGTACACGAGAGACGCTCAAGGAATTACGAATCATGAGATTGTTTCTACGCACTTCTCACGCACAATCATGGAATAGAATATACTCGACGGGGAAAAGCAAATGGAATAATCCGTACATCAATGACTCAACTCACGACTAGGTGCATAAAAGGACGGGATAAAAGTTATAGATTATGATAGGCGTTAATGATATTGCTGTTTTCGGTTTTGCATCAACTCAACTCCGAGCTTTGTTCCACTTCTCGAACGCTTCCACAGCTTCTGCGACGGAATCGTGACCAAAGAGCTCTCTCTGGTAGTCCGGGTCGATCCATCGCCAGCCCGTCCGCGAGAGTCCGTCCGCGAGCTTGGCACCTGCCATCTCCGCATCTCGTGCCCTTTGCTCGGGTCCGTCCGGTATGTGATACCATGTCTGGTTTGAATTTGCGCCTTGCACATTAACAGTAGCCCGCGACTTCCGCAGGGACTCGTACAGTCGCAGCACCTCCGGGACCAGCTCCGTGGGTTTGTGATTCCAAGAGGCACTGAGTAAGCCTAGGAGTTTCCCGAGAACCGCACCGTCCTCGATGGCCATCGCTGCTCCTTGCGCCTGGTATGGGAGGCTCGGATGACAGGAGTCACCAAGCAATGCCACGCAACCCTAGCAAAGTCAGCAGACAAAGTTCGAGGGCCTTCCAATTCGCTGTGACAGTCGCGACGGAGGTGATGGGGAGCGAACCTTTGTCCAGGTATCCAACTCAGGATGCGTACAGAGCTTCCACTTTTGCACCCTCGGAATACATGAAATCAGCTTGGAAAGACTGCAAGTTTTGTGGTCAATCAGGTGTTCGGGGTCATCGCCTGTGTGTCCGGCCCCACGCTTTGAGATGCAAAGTAGTTCGAGATCAGGGACGAACTTACGTCTCATCCCAACCCTCGTAGCTCTGCCTCATCTCGTCAACGTCCCCCTCGATGTGCCTCTGTCCAGGCGCCATGTTGTCGGGTCTGAGCAAAACGAGGTTGAATTCTCTGCCTTTTCTCACAGGGTAGAAGACGGTGTGGCTGTACGGCCCCAGCCAAACGGTCACTTGCTTCCGGGCACAGAGCTCATCAATGCTGGGATCTCTGAGAGTCTGGAGATATTCCAGAGGAAATGTTGCTCGATATGCCAAATGCCCTGTCTCGACTGCCGGCGAAGGGGCTCCAAGGAGTTGGTTTCGACATACCGAGTAGAGACCTCCATCAGTCAGCATACAAAAGTCACAACATGGCGGCGGGGTCGAACTCACCGTCAGCACCAATGATTACGTCTCCGGAGATATCATCGCCGTCCTCGAGCCATACGGTATTCGTCTCAAAGTCGATTCTCTCCACGTCCATATCCAAGCATAGGTCCACGCCGAGAGATCTGCACGTCTGCCACAAGACGGCGTGGTAGTCGGCTCTATGACAGACCATCCACACGTCCCCGTATTCCTCCCGACACCTCTTCGCAGACAGCGAATACAGACGTTCGCCGTTGGCATAGCGGCGCAGTTCCATCTCGTCGATGACGACACCATGCTCCAGCAGCCCATCCAGAAAACCCAACTGACGAGCCACTCTGGTCCCGTTGGGGGGGACTTGGATACCTGCGCCTATCTACGATGCAATCTGCACGTCAGCGACTAGGCTGCTTCCCCGGGACAAGCCGGACAGTGTGGGCTGTCCGTCCAGACTCACGGGCACAATCCTATTCGCCCTCTCCAGGACCACGACCTCCAATCTCTCTCTCCTGCACGCAATCGCACAAGCGAGGCCGCCTAAGCCCGCTCCGATGATGAGAACCTTCATTGTTACGTGATGTATGGCGCAATCGTGTTTCCTCGGATCACGAAACTTTTCCTTCGAAAGATGGGAAGTTGGACTTGGGAGCGGAGTGACGGAGTGAAGATTTGTCCTGTGGAGCACTAAACCAAGGGTTAATTACGATGGGAAACAGAAGGATTTCTCATGCAAGAAAGCGGCGCTGCCGGGGTCGCTGCCCCCGCGCGGCCCGAAACCCACTTCGGTGCCGCACCGCATCCGCTGCACGGCAATGTCATCGGAAACTCTAAAAACGGATATCTCATTTTGCGTGCCCCCCCCCTCGGCTCCACATAGGCAAGACATACCTTAAGGTACTCAGAAAGAGGCAAGACATACTGAGAAAGGAACAAAAAACATGAGACGAGAAACGAGGGAGGCCGTGATCTTGGCCGCAACTCCGCGCAACTCCGTTGCGCCAGGTTTGGCCTACTCTGGAGAGGCCCTTTGCTCGGCCGACACGGGTGGCTTGGCCGGCCCGATCACCTTCTCGTTAAAGCCTGATTCCGATTTCTTTCGTCCGAGTCGCTCTTGTTTGCTGCGCGGTAAGGTTGTTCGCCGCTGGTCCAGACTGTGTATTGCACAAGTACCAATGAAATTTTTTTTTTCGCGCAGTCTTGCGCGATCCCCAACACAGACGTTGGCTACCTTATCTGCAGCGATGTGCAAGGAACTGTTTTTGAAGCAATGATGATGTTTTCGGCGGAACTCTCCCGAAAATGCCGACTTGCACTAATTAGTGGTCGACTGGTAATTATCTCGTTGCTGCTGTTGATCCGCCCGCGTTCCCGGCGTCTAGACCGACTCGAAGAGTCACACAGAAGGCAACGAAAGCAAATCACACTCAATGAGCGAAATTTAACAGCAAGAGAACAAATCCCAAAGATGTTTCTCATACAGACTTTGCGTGAAGGTATCATAGGCTGCATATGCGGCTTGTCAAAGTGATTGGTCTACTCAAGATTCGCTTGCGTATCTAGTCAAGTAACTCAGTGTAGCTCAAACATTACACATTGTACATGCCTTTTCTTCGCAGCTCGCGTTTCAGTCCGTGACCCCGCGTACGCAGCTCAGACACCCAACTGAACATTAACGATGCTCCTCTGGTGCAAAGCCGGATTCGCACGTCTTAACTTCCCGTTCCTGGAGGCAGCGCTTCCGCTCGTTCAATCAAATAATAACATATTACATGTTTTTGTATATCGAACGGAGTCAATATCTTGCTCAGTGTCTAATTAACCAAAAGCACACCAAAATTTTTTATTATCGACAGCAAGTTTGGGGGTCAAAATTGCTTTGATTGCATTTGTGGAGGCGCTGCGTGGAAGTGTTAGATGCAGCTGGCGTGTAACTTACCGGGCGCAGATCCATATCAGACGGATTCAGCTGGCGCCTGCGGGAGATCTGCCACTTTTGTAGCTCAGATGTGACCAGATCACCCCATTTTCCTAGGGATTACGGGGGAGCCCACAATGTGCACTCATCCGGGGCCGTCAGGTTCATCTCCGCTGCCCAGACGATTAGGCCGTGCCATCAGATCCGGTTCTTCACTCTGCGTCTGTCTCTTCTCACGATCCAACCTTTCGAGTAGTCTTCTGCTGGTCCTGGCCGCCCGTTTGGCTTTTCTTCTGGACTTTGACTGAGTTATTGCTTCTCGATGGGCTTCGCGTTGAGGCTCTTCCAGTTGCCAAATTTCTCCCCGGGTTAATGGCCGAGGTGCCTGTGCTACCGCTCTGAACAGGTGCAGTAACGCTTCATGACGTCCTGACGGATGGCGCTCGGCATCAAATACCGCTATCATAAGCAGAGCTCGTAGGCAATAGTGAGCATCGTTTCCAGCCGCATGCAGTTTTGCATAGGGTATTTGCAGGGTTTCGAGTAACTTCTCCAAGCTATATCGATAATATAGCTCAAGAGGAGACTGTGCAGCCTTGTTGGTATCGATAACGTAAAGTGATTGAGTTGGAAGATGGATTTTGAGAAGATGAAGAATCTTGAAGTCTGAGTGTGTAACTTGAAGGACAAGAACGTAGTCCCTGTGTGATAGTAGAACATCTATTGTCGGCTCAAGCTCAGTAATGCTGATAGGTTGTGACAGGCCGAAAATGAAAATTTTTGATGTCCTTTGGCAGTAAGCCGACTCTCCCACTGTGAACTGATATGACGTTATGGCTTCTTGGTAATTTGCTGTAGTTGGGTTCAAGAGCATGTCCTCCAGAATCCTGTTGTCTAATGTCGAGACTCCAACATGTAGCTGGTGGTCTGCGATAAGCTGCTCGTATCCTTGAAATGTGTCAATGTCGAGCCCGACAAAGAGAACATCCCTCATGGAAGATTGCTGTAGCTTATTACCAAGGCTTTTCGGTCGAAAAATTGGTGCTGAATCGACGTCGCTGTAACGGAGGAGTTGCCGGAGAACAACCGATTCGTCTAGGCTCGCAAAAGTCCCATATGGGGTGGTGGTGCCGATTCTCAGCATGATGTCGTTGTGGGTGAGGATATAGGTAGGTCCAAGGGCCAGAAGCGGAGAGGAAAATAGGGCGTTTGAGCCACCCGAAAGTGGGTCATAGGCGAAATTGATTCGACCCCAGAACCCCACAAGTACCCAAGGTACCTACACTACACACGTAGAGGAGGAGCAACCTATCATCGATCATCTTTAGAGGCTGCAGGAAGCCGATTGGGGCGCGCTTGCTCGTTGGGGGGGGGGGGGGGGGGGTTTGCTCAGTCAGTAGTCGCATTAGCGAACGCTGTTTTCCAGGGTGCAACTCCGCGATCCGTTCATGCTGTTTTTTTTTCTTTTTAATTTGAGGATGAGTTTAAACTGCGACCATGAAGATTTTGACGTTGCGACGTGAGGGCAATGGCTGAGTCGACCGCTGAAGCGCTGACTGCTTAGCGCATAGGCACAGCGCGATGCAGCGGACCAGCGACGAGCGGCACTTTCATGGTACTTTACAGATCCAAGCTTACCTTGGTTCTTGGGCATCGCTTTTCCAGATCAAAGGCAGCCACTTCATGGTGAGTAACTGGGTGGGGCGATCGCACTTGGACAATGGAGTGTGTGGCCAACTTCACTGACGGCTCGAGCCACACCTTTCCAGCTGGTGTTTCGAGCAGTAAGATGGCGCATTCCATCCGCATTCCATCCCAATTCCAAGCTATCCAGCTAGCAGACTAATGCACAACATCGATCCAGTGATAGAATGACAACCCTCGAGAGGCCATTCACCTTGACTTCGTACGTATCGATACATGAGATTGACTCTGCCACTGGTGAGCTTCTATCGAGATGCCGAACCAGTGTACTCAGCCTTATAAAAGATGCCAAGAATCTGATTGAGTTATGGAATGCTACATACTACAGCACGTACTTGGTTTCACTTGGTATACAATTGGAATCAAGTCAATTTGGCAACAGTGATCCTCATCTTGTCATCCGTCGACACACAGGGACCGCTCGATCACTTATAGTGTCCAGTACCTGAAGGCCCGAGAATCATATCAAGGATCCCTCTGCTTTACTCACAGACCGAATCTGCTGACAATGTCGAGGCTCAGAGCCCGTAGGGAACACCCTGGCGCCAATGATAAACATACATGGAGGAGGTAGATCCGGGGATCACGGGAATGCTGCTGAAAGAAAACGGAATCTCCGTGCGGCACTCCTCGAGTCCTCACATCTCCCGCCAACCTGTTCTCAGTCGACCACGGCAGCACTGAATTCTGCAATCAGCGGCATTTGATACAGCCACTGATTATCGAGCGTATAGAGGCGGCGGGCACCTCCGAGTGGCTTGTCGGGGTTGAATTCCGTGACAACATCAGATTATCCCTGTACCTTGCGACCTATCCGATCTTCCTGCGGCCCATGCTTCGCGACGGAGGAGCAATAAACTTCTCCGTGCCTGTTATTAATCAGGAAACTGTTTTTGGACGAACATCGCCGAGCACGGGTGCGCGGGCAAGCGGGCTCCGCGCCTATTTACTCTCCGTCCCGCAGGCCCCATGGTGCCCAGCTATCACAGTTGCGGCTTGCCTTTGTAGCCCGGGGCACCCGACGGCTTGGTCGGACGCCGTGCAAGGCACAACTCTTTAATTTTTTTTTTTTTTTTGGAAGATTGATTCTCATCATATACCTTAATGTCAATCCGTGTTCGACCCCTCGACCTCCGGTGTTTAAAACAATTGCTCGTTCACGTTACCTTTCAAGATTGGCCCCAGAATGCCGTTCATCGTTGAAAAGACAGCGACACTATCCCGGATGGCTGTCCAGGCCCTTGTGAGATACCACCACGACGGACAAGTCTACTACGGCAACCTTGTGCGGAAGAGTAGAAGCGGTTACGTTGTCGAACGCCTTCGTGGAGATATCGAAGAGGGATTCATCAATACCAACATTAGAGACACGGTGGTCAAGGTAAGTGTCGACCAAGGAGATGGCAATGGCGAGGCTACGATATGAAGGGAAAACTGATATGATGCGTCGTCAGCTGCTGTGTCCCCTGGAGAGAACGCCAGGCATCGCATGTCTCGGTCTCAACTTCAGGCGTTATGCCGAATTAGCAAATGTGAGCAAGCAAACGTGTTCTACCAATGATGGCAGCTAAGAAAACCCCAAGCTACCTATTGCCGAATATCCAATTGTCTTCACCAAACCTCCAGATGCTCTGTCGGGCCCCAATGATGCCGTCTACGTGCACCCTGATGCTCAGAGTCATCTAGACTATGAGGGTGAGCTTTGCGTGGTAATGGGGCGAGACGCAAAAAACGTATCAGAAGACGAGGCGTTAGACTATGTACTCGGCTATACCGCCGGCAACGATGTCACTGCTCGCAATTTCCAGGTCCCCGATGCTTCTGGAGGACAGTACTCGTACTGCAAGTCGTTTGATGGCTTTGCGCCGATAGGGCCGGCTATCTGGTCGCCCTCGGTAGTTCCGAACCCGCACGCGCTGCGGTACCGTACGATGGTGAATGGGAAGGTCGTCCAGGAGACGGAGACCTCGGACATGATTTGGACCGTGGCGCAAGTGATTGTTCATCTCTCTCGCGGTACGACGCTGAGGAAGGGGACAGTCATTATGATGGGGACGCCGGCGGGTGTGGGCTACTTTCAAGGGAAGTTCTTGCAAGACGGCGATGTCGTGGCGGTGGAAATCGACGGACTGGGGAAAATCGAAAACAGGATTGTTTTCGAGAAACCGGAGGAGATGGATCTGTGAGATGGGAGAGCGCGCAACTGTGTCGATTGATTGTGTATGAAACATGCCTCTTGGTTGGACGATGATGATGATGAGAAATGGCGGCCTCTCACGACACTGAAATGATTATTTGTATATAGGTTGACCCTTGGGTTTTGTAGGACATCTAAATGCGTACACATATAAATGACATTGGCTTATGTCACATGGATTTTGTAATATAGTTCAAGGCCAAACTCTTCAAATTTTGTGAGCCGTGCGGCTGAGCTCATCTAGTTCACCTCTCGGGTCGTCTTGCCTAAAGGCAAGTCTTGGATTCAGTCGCATCGTTCCCAGTGCCACTTGCGTCTCCAAGACGGACGCCTCTGTGGATACGTATCGTAGATTGTCCTTGTTGCAGCTTTCTTACGAGAGACCAACATCGTTCTTAAAGTTTTGCAGCCACTCTGCCACATCTGCGGGAGTTTGGTTCCAGGGATCGTCGCTAGGCCGCGCATACAGTCTTTAGCCAACTTGAACTGCGAACCGAGGGTAATTGCCACAGATCAGAGAGAGGAAGAGAAAGGGAGCACATCACTTACTCATCGTACAGAATCCACCTTGCCTGGTGTTTAATCTCTTCATCGGTCGGAACGTGGCTATTTGGATTGTTCGGCGACATTGTGCTGGCCACAAAACGGGATAGCTCTCTTGCCAGATGGAGGTACCTGTTGTTGTCGTTGAGAAAGAACGGCATGCCATTTCCTCTTGGACGCTCATAGTCCTGCAGTGAATGCCCCGAACCTACGAATAGGGTTTTGGCTAATTGTAAGCGCATATAGTGGTCTTGTGGGGTTCCGTCAACTGTGTCTGTTGCATGTACAGCAGGGTCTTGCAAGGGAGCGTTGTGAGAGCCGATATTTTGGGAGATATTATCCCCAGCCTCATGAGGTGGCAGCCTGTCAGCCTGGAAAGTCATGTTTTGGATATCCGCAAGGTCAACGTTCAACAGGTTGAGATCCCCGCCGGCGAGGTCGGCTGGGGGAATCCAATCTGTCTCCAACGTCACATTCTCTCGTGGATGCTGCCTGTCTCTCTGGCGCAAAGGACCAACCCATTCAGTCGAGGAACGGATCACGCGAGCTAGAAAGCCGACAAATCGACTTGAAGGATTTGCGGAAGACTCGTCCACACGGTTAAGGATGGCGCAAGCTTCTTGGTGGATTTCTTGATCTGATAGTGTCAAGCCTAGTGCGGTATGTATGCCCACATACCGACACAGTTGAGACTCCAGTTGACAGTCTTCAAAGATGTTTGTCTTCCCATTAATCTTGAGCTGGCTCAGACGCAACTTCAGTAACTGGTTCATGGGACGCAGACGGGCTCTCAAGGCTATTTCTGCCGAGCACATGAAGATATCTCTAAGCCAAGAAGGCGATGACGGACTAAGCGCAGATGAGAAGAATTCTGCGCCAAAGATGATGCTACACGCCTCATAGATAAGCTCGTCATCGGAGGGCAAACTGTCTCTATCCTCATAGTAATTCCGGATGTAGTACTCTATTTCAAGCTTTAGGAGTTCGTAAGCGCTCGAAGCAGTGTCAGCTGGGCCAATACTCGCAGCAAATGGGACAGGTCCATGAATCTCAAAGCGTATC
Source organism: Colletotrichum euphorbiae (assembly GCA_037178605.1). Classification (NCBI taxonomy): domain Eukaryota; kingdom Fungi; phylum Ascomycota; class Sordariomycetes; order Glomerellales; family Glomerellaceae; genus Colletotrichum; species Colletotrichum euphorbiae. The sequence continues at coordinate 301,208 of JAXCEF010000014.1, forward strand.
AAATCTTATGTAGTCAGTACTAATGGGTAAAACAGACGGAGAGAGAGAACCTACACGGCGGCATGGCATTATCAAGCATTTCCAATGTGGAGGGCTCGAAACCCCAGTCTCCCTTCCAATCATACAGAGTGCTTCCGTTCTTGAAGTGGTCTGCAAGATGGTCACCTCTGTCTGCCCAGGTTTCGAAATTTGCATCACAAAAGCCGCATCTCGAGCGGATGTTGTTCTTCGTCGATTTCCACTTGTCCATTAAGCGAGTCACTTGCTTTGACCCATGCACGAGTCTCAAATGTTGCCGGAGATGGTCTTTTCGGTAGAAGGTTCGATCCTCGAATGGTCGTTCTGAGCATGCAGCTTGGTGGTGTTCGTCCAAATGCGACTTGCTAGGGCTAGGCTCTTCGCAATAGACGCATATTTCACCCTTTTCGGGATGAATTTCCGTAGAGCCATTCGGACAGCATATCCATTCCTCGAGTGAAAGATGGAGAGATTTCTCGTGCCGTTGCCAGTCGTATTTTGTCTTGAAAGTCTCCGTGCAAAAGGTGCACTGGTAGGTGTTCCGAAGTCCCACCAATCGTGCGCGCCCGCCCTGTTGTTGGGCTTTAGTGGTCGCACGGCGCCGTCGCCTGCTTGAGAACCTGTTTGACTCCTGCGACCCAGCAGATCGCCTTGACCTGTACGAATATGCAGAGTTGTTTGATCCTCTGCTGGAGCGAGACGTTCCCGCGCTGCTGACTGAAGAGGCGTGCCCAGAAGACCTGCCAGGGGATCGAGAACGACTCGAGAAGCCAGAGCGCCCAGATGATGCTGCGACAGCACGAGAGATGTCGGAAACGTTTGCGGGCTCGTGCTCAGGTGGAGAGCGCTCCCATCGCTGCATGGGGTTCATGAGCTCTAGAGGCATCGGTGTCGGTCGGCGGGTTGGGATGTCTATGGGCCCGGTTGCCGTCTCGGTCCATGCTGGTGCTTGTGAAGAGGATGATGCAGCGTACGATCGAACCTTCTTTCGGCGACGCGCGTTGGCGAACCAATTGGTAATTTGCTGCCTTTCTAGCCCGGTCTGACTTTGCAGCTTGTCGATCTCTTTCGGCGTCGGATATGGGTGCCTTTCATTGTTGTCGAACCAGGTTCTCAGAACTTTGATCGCGCCCGAGGTGAAGCGACTGCCGATTTTCGACGGCACAGGGACAAGAGGCTCGCGAGGTTCAGTTGTATTATTAGTAGGGACTTCTTCATTGATTGCCTCAGACAACAGAACGCCGCCAGATGCGCTCGACGCAGGCGAGGCAATGCCGCTGTCCAATTCATTCTGCCATTGGCTAGGCCCATCAAGAAGATTTGGAATGAGATCAGGCATCGATCCGAAGGGATCAAATCCTAAGGCCATTTCTTCGAATTGATCCTGCGGGAAAGACATGTCGTCGAGCTTGGCGGTCTTGCCTTATCGTCAATGACTCGTGCGAAGGCTTGAAATGGCTCAATGCTGACTAGAGAGTTTCAGGACCGATCCTAAAGACAGTTGGCCGTCAAAGTTTGCGATGATGAGATCGTGGAGAAAATAAGATGAGAATGCCAAAAACGACCACCATCGCCGAGCAGCTATTGCTGTATGATCAGGTGGCCGATGCCGGGTGGGCGGGGTAGCTTGTCACCGAAGGGCGGATGTTGGGGCTCGAATTGTGCGCTTCTGCGACAACGTACCATTCCGCCCTTGAATGACGCGCTAGCGGGCTCGCCCATTATCAGCAACAGTTTTTTTCTGCAACATCTGCTTATTTAATAAAGGCAACTGCATTCGCTCGGAGGCTAATTGGACCTGAATTTGCCAGCAGACTAGGGTACCTTCACCTCAGTCAGTTCTGTCTCAATTGCGACCGGACAGATCAGGGCGACAACGTGCTGCCGATCCGCTGAATTCGAATCGCTGGCCAGCCCAAAAAACACCATTTCACCTGAGCCATCAATGCTGCTACTCCAAACCCTAAGACGCATTTTACTTTCCACGCTCCAATTTATCATCTAATAGAACGTGCCCGATGCCGAGAGCTTTTCAAAGTTTGTCTACCCGGCGTTGTTCACACATCACCTCCGTCCGAGTCCCCGAACAATGGGGGTCGAGAGGGGCCGTTGTGGACCCATGCATCCCGTGTTCCTCAGTGATTGGCACCGGCAGCGGGGGCTCTGCGAAAAGTTCCTACCGAGATAGTTCTGTTGAAGTTCTCTTTCGGGGATCCTGGATTCGTCTCCCACAGGCTTGGCGGCAGATGGACATCAAAAAGACCGGGTTTGGTTTTGTGGACGGAGTTCAAAATGTCCCAAAAGTGCGCTTCGCACAACGCAAACCGGCGGGTCGCCGAGAGCACGACTTCAGACGGCACCGCAAACTCTGAATAATCCCCGAGCCAATCGTCCCAACTCTGGCGTCCTCGCTTGGTTATACGAAATACGGCGTGCGGGTGAAATAGTCCAAGATTTAACGGGTTCTTACAAACGCAGCCGAGAGGGCGTTGTTAGTCTGCACGGCTGGATCATCGCCGTCCCTCAATTAGATCTTTTATTTGAAAAAAAGAAATCGTAACTCCCAGCGGCGTTTTCATATTGTAGATTGTACTCTCGGACTGCTATCACTGATCAGCTTTATTTAAACCACTATTATATAGTCGAGCTTGCCGGGTTCGCAGAGAGTCAATGTCCCGGCACACCCACCAATCCGGAACGCGGCCCCAGCCGTGGTATCAAATTCATCGGCATCTCTCAACTCACATGCAACAGCCCCCTCTTGGTGACCTTGAACTCTTCTTGAAGCCACCAATGGAGAATGAAGCTTCGGAATTTTGGGATGTTGTCCCCCTGGCTACGAAAATTGATCTAAGCTAAAGCACGGTTTACCCTATCGATAAAGAGACTCGTCACTCATGCTACAAGCAACACAAGCTCAGTCGGACTCATCTGGTCGTGCCCAAAACTTCCAGACGTACTGAGATAATGCCGCCCAAGTACGCCATCAATCTGACTTTCTGCACCTTCTCCAGCAAAGCCTCATTGTCATCAACCGAATTTTGGCCTAGCGTGCTGGTTGGGAATATCGAGGAGTTCTTCCGGCGTTAGTCTGGATTTTGTAGTTGACTAACAAATGTCTAGGAGGTCAACATTGTCATGGTACAGTGACCCAGTAATACATAAGCCAGAGCAATGATTCGCGCGCTCAACGCTCCAGGAAGACTGGATGAAAGGTTTTCGTTTTCTACTTTGTCTTTCAGCCATCAAGCTTTTGCAACGAAATCGCGTCAGGTGAATGTCTGGCGAAGCCTATATTGCAATGGTGCCTTTAGATCCCCCTTTTCATACACTATGGGATGTATCACAAACCGGGCATTGGAAGTAGTGTACCCCAGGGCTAGTAGGAGCATTTGGAATATGATCATAAGCTAGTTTTACGGGCTTCCTACACTTAAGAGTTTGGGGCAGTAAACAGCCAATGGACATGTGCGTAAAAAAATAAGGAAATTGTAAGCAACATTTTCCAAATTGGTATCAATATCTACGCTGCTTATACAAATGAAGTGAAAGGCAGATCGAGCTGCATTGCGGACTTGCTGTCCGGAAGCATCCTGACCTCTCGTGGCATGCACTCGGTGCATGGTCACCATTCCCCCAACACACAAAACCGCGCAATACCGCCCTGACTGCCAATCAAGGTAGCCAGGCTGTGCAACTTGAATGCATCAACTTAGTTAAGGAGGCCGCAGATGAGGCCGCCGAGGTTGAGCTTGTTAAGGACACCGCCAACAATGCCAAGAACGGTGGGGAGGAGACCGCTAAGGACCTCAAGGAGGAGGTTGATGGCACCGCCGATGGTGGAGAAGACGATCTGGAGGAGGTTCTCGACGATGACGTTGAGGGTGGTGAGGAGGTGAACGATGACGGAGAGAAGGGCGAAGACAAGAGGACCAAGGAGCTCGAAGATGCTGATGGAGAGAGTCTTGACAACGTGCTGGAGAGTGTAGATGATCTCGAAAACGAGCTCGAGGACGAGGCCGATGATCTGCTGCTTGTCCTCCTCGACGATCTCGCCAACGTTCTCGAGGAGCTCGGCAACCTCGCTAATGGCGGTGCTGATGAGGCTGACGATGATGGTGACCTCGCTCTTGACGAGCTTAATGATGCTCTCCTTCTTGGCGGCGACGCAGGTGCTGCAGACACCCTCGACGGTGGAGTTGATGACGGAGGTGTGCTTCTTGCAGTCGACAACGACGGTCTTCATCTTGGTGATGACGACCTGCTCGGCGCGGGTGTCGAGGATGTTGTTGACGACGGTGACGTCCGGAAGCTCGGGGACGGCGATGTCACCGACCTTGGCGACGTTGTTCTCGGCATCGCTCTGGATGGCGGGGGCCGCCAGGGCGGAGGCGAAGAGAGAGCCGAAGGCAATGATGTTGGAGAATCTCATGGTCGCGGTTGGATTAAGAACAGGAATTAAAGAACGAATGTGAAAGTTTGTTGGTAGTAAAGACTGACGAGCTTGCGCTGGAAACCAGAAAGGAGTGACTGGGTGAGGATGCTGACGATGATAGAGAAGAAGACGGCGTTCTGGGAGGACCAAGAACTCCCCTTAAGTACACGATGATGGACTTGTTGCCCGTTGCGCAGCTGCCCTCAACTCTCCTGACCGTTTAAGGGGTATGGAGTTGCAAAAACCGTACCCCAGCTTTCTGACGCTGAACGCCATTCCCAACGACCAGGTTCCATGACCCTCAATAAGATGTCGAAGACTAGGATCGCACTTGAGATTTCCTATTCGGGATGCCCATCATGATCATTTCGGTGGGACAAGGTACAGTCGATACCCCTGTAAATGCATGAGAGTCGGGCATCACACCCACATCCATTTGGATGCATTTTGAGGGAAAACTGCATATTTTGGAACACTGCTTCAATTTGTAATTAAGCCTGCAATACCACTTAAAAGAAAATCTAAATATGATAAAAAATCTTTCTAACTCCAGCAATTATGCTGATATAAAAAAGTCCCGGATAAAACTTTATTAACTATGCTGTTATTGCCGCTAGAGTAGGTGACTCCTGAATGCCCTCAATGCGCCCACCTCTGCTGCAGTGACGTACTGCAGAGCGAAAATTTTGATGCTAAATACCCCCTGCCACCCCCTTATTTTGGCTCCATGATATGACTAAATTCCCCTACCCTGCCCCCTCCTACTGATCAAAATGGCAGGGCGTATGCATTATGCAAATATGTAGTTTCTGGTGTTTCGCCCATACAAAATAATATGGGCACGATATGCGCATGCATTTGGAGGGCGATATGGCTTTTGAGGGTCATCTATTTACAGGGGTATCGACTGTAACTAACTTTCGAAAACCCCTGCTCAAGTCTCGCATTTGCTTGCCGGGGTCTCCTCCGGGTCTGCCGCCTAGGTGCGATTTCGCAGCTCAAAATGAAGACGCCCGCTACTGCCACAAAAGATCAAAGTTTCTTAAATATGCTCGTCTCCAGATTCTACCACGAAGCTGAAGCTGAGCGCGTAATTACCCTCGTTCGCGCGTTCCTCGGCCAGTTCTTCTCGAAGAAGACAACGCTGGTAGTAGTTCCAACGGCGTAACACGCCGATCTAAGCTCACATTAAGTTTCAGCAAATCTTTGGCTCAGAGACATTGCGTGGGGGCTCCGACGCTCGGAGAATTCTGATCTGCAGGTCCGCAGTTCGTGACTGGGGTTGCGGAAGATCGTCATTCAAAGCCACGAACTAATCCCGGATCGATCGGGGGTCCCAAACATGAAAAAATCACTCCACTAAATGGCTGCCATGTCATGAGAGCGGTGAAGCGCACAGAAAGCTCATCCCTCAGAGCACACCTCAAACTGAAGTGCGGTATGGAGATGGTGTATCATCACCTCTTGGTAACCTTGTTGTCCGAGAAGAAACGGGGTCTTTTCCACGCCGAATGATGAATAAAAACTTAGTAGTAGTTACTGACTACTGTGACGAATTTGAATAAAACCTTGAACTGGAAGACTCAGAATAAGCTATGGGACACCGTGAACCTCGATACGTAACTCGAGGTGTATCATCACCTCATTTGCACCTCTGGTGTCATCCGACTCCGTACTAAGCGGGTTGGTTTCCACCCCAACTAGCGGCTGACAACGCGTCAATTCTGTCGTGTTCCCTGTCGCTCCTGATAGGAATAACGGGTTGTTCAAAGTGACCGTTGACGATGAGGCCGGCGTTGTTGGCAAGAATTCCCACAATGCCAATGTAAGGATCATCGTCACTCCTGAGTCGTCGTGTTGCTGTTGGGCGGAATCTTCCATACGCTCTGCTTGAGTGGAGACCGCCTCCATACGTCTTTTCGGTCCCACCGAGAGTCCCTTGGCGCAGATTGTCCACTCACAGCCCTTTCGTATTTCTTCTGGCTTTGACTTGGCTGAAGTCTGAACCTCACCTTAACGAATCAACTGTCTTCTGCTGTGAGCGTGTGAACCAATCACGAGGGAGGCCTCAGTAGTTGTAAGGTACTCCAATAACCTTGACAGAAACCGAGATGTTCCCATATGCGTATCCTCGACCTTCGTCGCTCAGCGGAAGGTGAGGAACTAGCGGTGACGAGCCTCAACTTCATGAGCAACGACGCTCTATTGCCTAGAGAAAATAGCAGAACTTGCTGCATTTTTGGGCGCCCGAGAACATTACAGAAAGCAGATGGCCTCGCGTTTGAGTTCAATACAGTTTACAAACATTCATGTTTTGGCCATCCCATGCTTACTATGTGTACATGTGCATGCCACAGCCACGTCCATTCAGCGAGTGCGCTTGAGACTGCCGATGCCTTGCTAGAGGTGCGTCTTGGTTCTGTTCCACCTGCATGTGCTGCTAAAGCCCGGGTTAAGCTATTATATTACTGTCCATGGTCTGAAGAACTCTAGCATTCACTAGGTGGGGCCGAAACTGCAACCAAAGGGGTTTCTCGGTGTTCAAGACGTTGCGTAAGACTTATTGCAAGAGAGTTTTATGTTTTTAACAGGGCAACACTTGACTGGAGTACTTAATGGAGGGAACACGCTATAGTTCACATATCGTTTTTCAATTTTTCCCAGGCAGAAAGTTAACCAGAACTAATAATGAGAGAGTAAGAAGCTTGAAAAGTTTTCAGAATGCTGTTTTCGGGCGTTCCAAATCTCCCTGTACGCTCCTTCGGGTCCGACAATGCCAACGAGAACATCCTCCGAGCCGGTTACAAGCTCAGCATATGTTTGATCAGTGAATTCTTGGACCGTCATGCCCATGGCTCGACCACGCTCTTCGCCCATGTAAACATGCAACTCCGCTGTTGATACGGTCAGTATAGTATATTTGCACCAAATCTCAGACATAACCTACTTTAAACAATTGGTGGCCAGATTTCGACTATTTTGGCGCTGGAGTTCCGGAGCTGTTGTCGCAAGCTGCAGACGAATGAACTCAAGGCTGCTTTAGAGGCCGAGTAAGCCGGGAGTGTGACGGCCGGAATGATGGCCAGATGCGTTCCAGTGAATATCAAACCGGTAGGGTAAGGCTTCTCCTGGAGCTTGGGGAGACACTTCATCGACACGGCGACAACGCTGAGAAAGTTTGTGTTGATTTCGTTACGAAATGCATCCAAGTCTACATTCTCGGGCTTCGAAAGTCGGATCTGGCTTTGAATTCCTTAGTTGATGAAGACGCAATCGAGTTCTGAGAACTTGTCAATGACTCTGATTGATGTTAGTTTAGTGCTGCCCAAGGCTCTCCTTGTGAAACTGCGTTTGTTATCCATTAACAACCCTGGGCTGCATTTAAGTGAAATGGTGAGAACTACGGGAGGCCTACACATAAAAGGAAACTTCTTGTCGTCTGCCTGCGAGGAAGCGAACCATTGAAGGCCGGTTGTTTCTGTTGTAGTCTCAAAGTCGATCTTTGCAATATCGCGTTAGCTGCAACTCGGGTAGAAGTGATCTAGGGGTTCAACGTGCCACAAGCTCAAACGTCTCCGCGGTGGAATGTGATCGGCCAAGCTCGATATGAAGTGGGCTTCTGTTAGAATTTCTCGGTGGCTCAAATTTCCACGAAACTGGTTCATCGCCTATCGACTGTCAGAAAGCTAGTGTCGAGAACGACAATACGAAGACTATCAATCCTCGACCCAAGTGTGATTATCGTCTGTCCGGAAAGAATGGTGCGATCGAAGTCGACAGAGAGCTCAAGTTTTGTATCCTTTGTCACAACTACCTTGATGTTCGAATTCGTGTTCACGTCTGTGATGGGATGGTCTGAACACACCTTGAGCGCGCTGATGCGAAGTGGCTCTGGTATGAGAGGAATGAAGACGAATTTGACGAGCCGTTCGCTCTGTATGAGTGTCTGTTCATTTACCCTCAATCTGTATGAAGGAATTCTAAAGTGAGATGAAGAGCTGATTCCAATTGTTCTCGTGCCAGTTAGTTTTCTACCTGCCTCGTTGGCTAGGCCCCGCAATCTGGTTACCCCTCATCGTGGTCGTTCAGATTTCCTTTTCAGGCCATTTGCCTACCACATGCCTAACCCTGGCGGACCTGGCAACTTCAGCTGATGTTCTCCACCTGGTCCGGCCGACAGACCGACGAATTTGTCCTCACTCAGGGCCAGAAACTATCTCAACATGATGCAATTAGAAAAAGCGGTTAAATTCGTTCATATCCAATGTTCGTCCCCCCTAGAAAATACGATCTTGATCGATATGGGCTGATTGCAATGGTGCTACCCTGTGTAGTTAGGAAGTTTACTTCTGTCTGCTTTGTTGCCATAGTGCCCTTGCCTCCGTCAAATATGACCCATAAAGCTTGATTGCGTTGATGCTGTTACTCTTGTTAGCAGGATGAGTAAGTCATATAATTGCACCACGTGACTTACTAGTTGTTCTTGTCTAGCTTCTCTGTAAACACCCAGTGTTGATCAGCAACTTCGATGCTACGGAGAATAGGTGAGAGGCGGAAAAATGACACGAACCATTTATAGAGTGGGCGCCATCCGTCGGCCGTCCGACGGGCAGCAAAAGGACATTCTTCTGCAGAATTTCTTTGAAATCCAGCGCAATGGGGATACTGGTGAACAGTCAGCCAATATGAAGCTTGAGAGTGAACAGAGCGTGGATGCCGACTGACCTGCCACCCTCACACGTGAGGGCGGGATTGACGCCCCAGACGTTCTGGGTCGCCTGGATGGCGGCTTGATAGTTCCAGTGGTCGGAGCTCTCGTAAAACCAGTCGCTTTCGTGGGCACAGTTGATCTCCAGGTCGTTCTTGCTCCCGAGGCCCTTGAAGCGATCTTCAATGTGCTTTTGAACAAGCTTGTTGATGTCCTTGGCCTTCATGTTTGGGACAGTCCGGATGCTGAATTTCCCGACCAGTTTGGCTGGAATTGAGGTTACGGCTCCGGCGCCCGGCGTTGCGTTCTCGATCCTGTGGAGACTCAAGGATGGCTTCTTCCATCTGTGTAAGCTGTCAGCTTGTCTGATTCAAAACTAGGAGTCGCTCTCGGACTCACCTTGCGATCAACGCGTCCGCCTGCGTCTCGTGCAGGATTCTCCCGCCAGTTCCTCCGAGTAAAGAATCCTCGGAGATGTTCAACTTGTTGTAGCTCTCATACTCTTCCGCCGTCACCGCCTGCACGTTGTCGTAGATCCCAGGCACCAAGATCTTTCCACTTGAGTCCACGAGGGATGACATAATATTTACCATATCCGTCATCGGCTCTGAAATCTGTCCGCCGAACCCGCCGCTGTGTGCGTCCTGATCGGCGCCGGTAATGGTGAGAAGGTAAAAAAGAATTCCTCTCAGGCCCTGCGGAACGCTGATTTGCTCATCACTGACCCAGACGACGTCGGTAATACAGACGCAGTCAATGTCCGAGAGGAACTTTGTCGCCTCTTCGTCCAAAGCTTTGCGGAGGCCGAAAGAGCCGTTCTCTTCCATGCCCTCGAAGCAGAAGACCAAGTTCGCCGGGACTTCCACGCCCGCCTTTTGGAAAGCCTCGATCATGTTGAGCCAGCCTATGAGCGGACCCTTGTCGTCTGAAGTCCCACGGCCGCACAGCTGTCCGTTCTCTTCAATCGTGAGAACCCATGGGTCATGCTTCCAGCCGTCCTCGAGAGCCGCAGGCTGAACATCGTAATGGCAGTACACAAGAACGGTGGGCTTTTCCTTGTCGCATCCATAGCGACCCAGAATTAGGGGCGGCAACTCCAAGTCTGGCTTGTCTTCTTGTTTGCCCAAAGGTTTGAGCGTTACCTCGACTCCAAGATCCCTCATCTTCGACGACGTCCATTCGCTCATCTATTTCACCGATTAGCGTGAACGTAGCTTCGAAAAGGTCTTGATGTATACTCGGAACACATCCTCTCTCCGCTCCGCGTACGCAGAAACTGAAGGGATCTTGACAGCTTCTCCCAGTCCTAGAAATAACCGGTTAATCAGCGGTCGCTGGCGTTAGGCTTCCCACAGTAAAGTCGCTCACTGTCGATGAAGAGACTTTCAAGCTCGTCAACCCTGATGGCCGTTGAAAATCAATTTTAAGCGTAAATTACTTGGCAGACTTCAATGACGAACTCACTTTGAATAGAAAGGAGCGAGTCCGCCGTCAGCGGCGGCCGACTTGGTTGAAGCCATCATCAACCAGTTATCCAGATGTTGTTGTACGGTGCCAACTAGCCTTTGTCGCAACCGTAATTAGGATTGTGACTTCGTCGGCTTCAGTCAGTCGCAGTGCTAATTCTGACCGGAGAGGAGGGGAAAATGACGATTCCAGGGTGAAGCGAGACCATGCAGCTCCACGTCAAGCGAGATCGGATTGGGATCCTTGCAGGGGTGATAAATCTCTTATCAGATCGAACCCACAAAATGCATCTTACCTAAAGCGAAGGTCTTCCAGCGCCTGGCACAGAGGTCTGTTGTGATGACAATATTAAAAGGTCATGCTGCGGATTGCTCCGCCATTCCTCTTCGAGCTTTACTACTCGAGGCAGATTGTAGAACAGCCGATCCGCAGACTGAAGAGAGTTGACCAGCGACGCGGTTAGTGAATGCAAAACTCTGGGAGACACTGTGCTATATCTGACAGAACAGGCTCGGTCAAAGATGTCCAAGAGGGCTGCGATGCGTGAAAACGATCGGATGAGAGACTCTCCCGCCGAAGAGTCCCGCACTCGGTTGAGATGCTGTGAAAGAAAGGTAACGGCAGCGCGGCTATGGATGTTCCACAGCTTCATCTGTTCTCGCTGAAGCTCAAAGTTGGTTATCAAAAGGACTGTTGCCATCCACGATATGGCATTATCTTGGCTCGATGGACAGCCGGTGGCGACGCCGTCATCATCCAGCTGGGCCATACGGACGGTGCCGAGCGCGCGGTGATCAAGCGCTTGGAGGGCAGCCTTATTGGCGAATGCTCCCATTGAGCTTGACTGTGACATGTCGAGAGCTGATGAAGCTAACGCAGCGGGGAAAGAAGCTTTGTCCAGCTGTTGTTCCTCCAAAATGTCGTTGAGCGAGAGAATCGGCAAAATCCCCTTAAGGAAAGGTGTCCCGCAAGTAATGGTAGTAGATCATGTCTTCGGCGAATTTGGCGCTTTCGAGCAACCCGGTAGGGATGACCGGTACCGAAATATATATCTCTATTCAATTGCCTATTCGCATCCGCAAAATCAAGAGCCCAGCCCCGTGGCAAGTCTTGAGGGTGATATATCGGCGTGCAGCTGGGAGATTGGGCACGATGATAGGCGTCAGGGGGCTCATTGTCGCCGGCATTGTGTTCTTGTGATGTGGCGTTGATAGTTGTGCTTGTTGTTGTCGAGGCGCAGTGATCGTGGCAAGTCAACGGACTACCACCGAGTTCTCCGTTATCAAAGGCCGCACCGCCTGGAATGCCTCTGAAATCAGGGCCAACGATGTTGCCGCTTCATAGTGGTTGTTCTTGGGAGACGGCGGGGTAAACATGAGCATCGTCCACTGAGAAGAAGGTGTCGTCTTGAGTGACATGCCCAGTCTCCAAACGGGAATCGGTCGGCTGGGATGGTTGTGGTGTATCCGCCGCACTCGAGATTGAGTCTGGCGCACTATCCGAGGCATTGGCGTAAGCGGCCGAACGGGTCAAGACAGGATAATAAGGGGACGCGAAACATTGTTGTAGTTGGGTTTCTTCTCGTCGCACTTTGAGCCTACGAGCGCGGCAGGTTACGCAGCCAGTGCGGTCTCGGGACGTGACATTACGCCTCCACTGCGTATGACATGCTCAGAGATGGCGGACAGTGCAAGCATCCGGAAGGGTTCGCATTCTTTCTCTATTCGGTTCGAGTCGCTACGCTCGACGAATGAACCGGCCGCTGTCGCCTGTGAGGTGAGTCAGAAGGGAAACGTTGAAAGAATGGGAAATTGAAGGACGAGCTGTGGCCGTCCCGTTTCGTCTCGTCTTGCTTGTTTTAGCGTTTCTTCCGGTTCAGCTGGGTGCAGTAAGAGGTTCACCCCCCCGCTGAATGTCATCACCGCCCGTATCCCACGGCGCCCTGGTTCTAGCTTTCCCAGGCCGTCCAACATCGCTGTGGCGCCGTCACCAGCTGAGGTGGCCCCCTCTCGGCGTCTGTATCGGTTGGGAGCCCCAAAAAGACCAACTGCAAGAGAGTGGCCAAAAGAAATAAGTTATTCTGTTCAATGGTATCAAAGATTTATCAAAGAATTAGTTATTACGACAGATAGGTGACTTTCGATCAACATTGACTAAATCACACAGCCATGATGTCGAGAGCACGTTGCTGACGTACCTTAGGTACTGACAAGTCATCCCCTGAACTCTTCGAGCTTCATCCTCCCAGTCAACAGAGTCCAGACCCAGAGGCCATCAGCTATCAAAATATCAACGAAACTAAACACGAGACTTCCACCGAATACGAGCCTGTGATAAGTCCAAGCATTATCAGCCGAGAGATCAGCCGTCTGACACACGATCGCCCACGGCAAAACGTAGAGCAAATTGCTTGCCAGGCTCTGCCAAAGATACCACCGCGGCCGCGTCGCCAGCAGAATAGTCGCCAACATGGTGGACATGGCATAGAAGATATAGCACCAATCAATGGTCCGCCACATCATCGCCGTGACATCGGCCACTTCGTCCGAGCCGCTGAGATAGCGCGCAAAGGGACGAGCCCCAAAGTATGTCAGGAAAACGCACACGGGCACTTCGATAATGAGCGCGATGCCGAGGGACTTGATGGCGGGCCGAGTGATTTTTAGAAGATCCGCCTTCTCAGCCCTCGGCCGTGTGGTCTGTAAGCCGATCTTGCGCCTCCAAGCCCCCCACTGATGGCCGACGAAGGCCAGGGATGTCTGCTCTAGTGCCTGAACCGGGACCATGATGAGACCCCATCGGATGGTGTTGAACACGCCCCATGCAGTTGCGTACGTCGAGCCCATGGAGACGATGTTGCTCACGAGCCATAGGTAGAAGGCGTTGCGGACCGCGGATTCGATGAATGTGAGGATCCCGGGGCGGAGAAGCACGAAGAGAGCCTTCGCACTCGGCCTCGTCGACCCCGATGCATCCGCATCGCGAACTCTCTCTTTCTCGAATCTGCCGAATCTGAGCGTGTTTCTCCAGAGAAAGTATGCCAGACCGACGAGCGCCGACGAGAGGTTGCAGGCAAGCTGGATGCCGGCTTGCATGTTGACCGTCGGCTGGTGCGATCCGACATGGACTTTGGAGATTATCATCAAGTCCAACACGATGTTGACGGCGAACTTCACCGAACTGATGATGAGAGGCACGTCGGGCCGGTCAAGCGCCCTCGTAGCCGATGAGACGGCCGTCTCGATGGCGCTGCTGAAGGCACTGAAAGCGCCTATCCTTACGTAGGTCACGCTTACACCGCGGACCTCTTCAGGAACGAAGCCTTTGGCAAAAGTCGCTGCGCCCGCCACGAAGGCTACGCTCATGACCAGACCGAGAGCAGACTGGAATATTATGAGCGTGTGCGTGAGCCGCAATCGTTCTGCGAGGCCGCGCAAGGCCTTGTCTCCGATGATGACCCAGGCCGCACGTGGGAGGCCCTCGTTGAGGACTTCGGCCACGACGCCGATATAGGTGTACGCATCCGTGGTAACAACCAGACTGGAGTCGATGTTGGCGACCCACAGTTTGGAGAGGGTGCCGTAGAGGGCCGGGAGAATGAAGGCGGCGAGGTTGAAGACGAGGGCGCCGGTGTATGTCTCCCGATGAAACTTGGCCTTGTGAGGTTGGTCGACGGTCGTGTTGGTCGCATCATGACCCTCCGGAGCCGGAGACGCCGGGCGTGCGGTCTCTTCGATGTCGTTCTTGGGCACCATGGTGTATCCTTCTCTAAGCCTCGTAACGATGGAAGATGACAAGAGCGCATTTACTACGCGATTAAGGGCTGGTAGTTTCATTGTGTCATGTTGGTTTCCTTTTCTTTTTGTAGATTAATCCTTGACGTGAAGATATCGAGTACCGTCGGATTAAATGATAGGACTTGGGAGCATCTCAGCCGCCGGAGGACACTACTGCATGCAGGAGGCCGAAGGCGCCGCTTCAGCCTAAAGCTACGGCTATTTCGCGGGCTTGATCAGTTGATCTTCCATGCCAAGCTGCCGCAGAATGGTGGTGTTATGTGTAAAGGTTACCGGCAAGCGTATGAACTCTGGAGAGCCCGCAGTAGCGCTGAGGGGTCTCGGCGCTTGAGCGGCTGAAGTCATTCTCAGGACCAATACTATCCGCGGAAAGGGATAAGGATTCCGCCGAACACAACTTGAGATGATCGGCGCCTTGGCAATTCTCCCGTCAAGCGGCATGTGATACGAATTTTGGAGTTATTGGGAGTGCCTTTATTGGCGTAGGCGCGGCAGAATAGCCCAGGCGCGTATTACGTAATGTGGGGCGCAGGCCTCGCACCTCATCTACAACACCACCGCCCTCCTGCCCTCCTACCAATAGTCTCCTTATGACAACCTCAACTGTAAATATACCTATTCTTGACCCATCTTTTGCGTACGACTCGTAGCACCATTCACCGAGTGAGACCAACAGGAGTATAATTCATATGCGTGTTTCTCTCGAGGTAACACCGTTACCCGCCTCCACGTGCACTATCGATAGCATTACGGCATTAGAGACACGACCACTTCTCTTCTAGCGCTTACAAGCACTGCGAATACCAATCATTCGCCTTGGTGCATGTGTACGGCGACACACACTGCGTCGGGCCAGCCCATCCCTGTCCGCCGCACTGCTCATACTGCTTCGCCAAGCTGGTCGCCGTCGAGGCAGGCGCGGAACTAGTCCGGGTGGAAGTCACCAAAGAAGATGCCGTCGTTGTCGTCGCTCTGACGGAGGAGGTTGAGGAGGTCACGCGGACCGTTGAGCTGCTGCTGCTGCTTGAGGGTCTGTTAGTCGAAGTCGGGGCAGCGGACGTCGACCCACCACCCGAGGAAGCGATCGCGCCGGATGCGTAGAAGACGCCGCGGCCGTTGGTACCGACGTAGACCTGGTTCTCCACGTTGGCGGAGCCGGCGAGCTTGGCGCTGTCGATGGCCCCGAAGCTCTGCGACCCTTGGAGGTCCACCCACGACACGCCGAGGTCTGCGCTGCCGTACAGGCGCCGGCCCGCGGATCCGGTGCCGAAGGCGTACACGTTCCAGTTGCTCCCGGAGCCCTTGCCGATGGCGACCTTGTTGGTGTTGGTCAGAGCCGTGGACACCAGGGTGAAGGTCGAGCCGTAGTCGGTGCTGTGGAAGATGCCGGCGTTGGTGGAGACCCAGACGTCGCCGGCCTTGGCCGGGTGGGCCTCGACGTGGCGGATCTCGGTGGCGCCGGAGAGGGAGCCGGCGGTGGAGAACGAGGCGCCGATATTCGTGGAGCGGTAGAAGGTGGAGCTGGAAGCGCCGTAGAAGACGGTGTTGTTGCGCTTATCGCTGGCGACGACGGCGCCGGCCGGGATGCTAGAGACGGTGGTCAGTGAGCCTTGGTTCTGCGACCGCTGGACGCCGAGGGTGGCGGTTGACCAGAGAATGGTGTCTGCGTCGGCGGAGTACGCAACGTGACCGCCATATTGCGTCGTGCCGGCGGCGTAGTTAATGTTCCACGTAGCACCCCCGTCGGAGCTGACGGCGAGTTGCTGGGTACCCTCGACGTTGCCGACGCGGACGACGTTGGCGACCTTGTTGCCGGCGTAGTCGACACCTACGCTGGATGCCCACACGGGGTTAGACCATATTGTTTGGGGGGGAGTGCCAAGGTCGCTCTGCGACTTGAAGGTGAATCCGTTGTTATCGTAGGTCGCGACGAGGAGCTCGGAACCACCCGGAGCACTGGCGAGCTCTTGGATTGCCATTTCCTCGATGCCGTCTGCCAGGGACTGGATCGTTACCTTAGCGCCAGTGTCCCAGTTGGTGAGATCATGACCTCCAAAGATTGTCAAGCCGGTTCCGTAGAGCCAGTGGTTAGAGTCAGTAGGGTCGATTTCAAGGGACTCAATCATCCACCCGAGGTCCTTGGTATCGGTATCAAGGAAATTGGTCTTCATCCAAGGGGCCTAAGGCTTGTTAACAACGGGTACTATGTGCGGTGCAGGGGAAAGAAGTGTCCCTGATGACGACTTGTGGACATTGAATATTTATTCACCTTTGGAGTGCTCTGGGTGTATCCCAAAACCATTTCGGGATAGTTACCCCATTCCCAGATCTTCTTCCAGGTGGTGCCAGAGTCGGTTGACCTGAAGAGCTGGGCATCTGGCCACCAGCTGTTGAGCGTGGCAACAACCAAGGTGCCGGCTTTTTGTCTGTCAACGCTGAGCCCACCTAAAGTCCAATTAGTACATATTTGCCAGTGAAGAAGAGAGCACCAGTCTCACCGAAACCGAAGTACAGGTCGGAACCAGGAGCAACGGGTGTGATGTCCTTCCAGGTGTTGGCAGTAATATCGTACCGCCAGACAGCTCCGGAGGTCCCGTCGTAAGGACCAGTGCCGTCAGAGTAACTAATGTAGAGTGCCTAGAAATCCCGAGCATAAGCACTGAGGTATACGGGAGACGCAAAAGGAGATAACGAACCTTCTCGGTGGGCTGGATCCTAGCCTTGTGAGGGAAGTATCGGCCGGGTTGTCCAGTGACGGCGCTCCAAGTAGCGCCGGCATCGTTGGAGACGTAGACAGAAGCGGTGGTGTTGTCAGCAGTTCCGACGAAGATTCGAGAGGTGGCGCCATTCAAAGTCGCCGATGTTTCATCGAAGGTGACAAAGGTAAGTCCCTGTGATAGGTTAGAAACGCTCATCTTTCGAGCTGCGCAGGGATTCATGCCTGAATATCGCCGTTGTACTCGTCGGTGGAGGGACCAGGACGATAGGTGCCAACAGCAGTGAATGAAGAGACCTTTGAGAAGCTCGCGCCTAGGCTCAAGTCAGCTGAAGTCATCAAGCGATCGTCGATGCCACTCCACAAACCTCCATCGGTACTCTTCCAGAGACCGTTGCCGCTGCGGGCGCCAAAGTAGAGGACATTCGAGTTCTTGGGGTCAACTGCAAGACGCTCCCCAGTACCTCTCGTGGGCATGTTGCCACCGACCTGGACAGACGTCAGCAACATGGTAAGCCTTTACTGCTATTGGTCTTACCTTGAACGGAAGGTCAGTAAAAGTCCACGTTGCTCCCTTGTCGGAGCTGCGGGCGATCTGACCATTGTTCGGGTCCCTGAGAATACGTAAGTAACCAGGCCTTTATGGGCCCAGAATGATTCCCAGAATGATTAATCAAACATACCAGCTGTTTGTATACATGCCCACAGCGATGAAGACCTTGTTAGGGTCCTGGGGGTCCAGTGCGACGGCATCGACACCCCACCGGTTCCAGTGGGAGTCGTCTGCGAAGTTATTCGCATCAGTCACCGGGGTCCACGAGTCGTCGGCGTTCAGGCGGTACAGGCCGCCGATGTCAGTCCTCGCGTATGCGACGCCCTTGGTCGTGGGGTGGAACACGATCGAAGGGACGAATCCGCCGCCGCCGCCGATGTGGACGTTCTTCCACGTGAAAGCGGCCTGGATCGGCGCCGCAAGCGCGGCTAGGAGGTATTTGGCGTACTTCATCTTGGGAAAACTCGCTCACTTCTCGGGTCTCACAGACGAGGACGGCTCTGTGCTGGATGATGACGATGGTCGGCTTCTCAGATCTATATCCGAATTCGACACGGGACCATGCGGGGTGGGGAGGAAAAGGAGAATGAGATCGATGATTGTTGGTTCTCATGGCTGCCATATAAATACCCATGATGAACCTGTCCTCCGCTCTTTGGCTTCTGTTATCAAATAGTATCACATGGTGATGGAGTTGCGATGCCGCGAGCGCGAATGCTCGGGTTTCTTGGTGTGGAGCAGACGAGAGAGTTCACCGAGGCTTGCTTGGCCACTCCTTCCGCCGGAAATGATGCGAGTCAAGACTGTCTCTCTCGAATTTCCATCAATCAGTCGGAGCGCGAATTCTGGAATCGGGCGAGGTTGCGTTGCCAGGGATCCCGACGGCCCGGACGCACTTCTCCCGTTTGCTCGTAATGGAAGCTTGGAGGCTTGGAGAGGGATGTCTTGTTTTATTGAGCACGCAGGTCCCAGGGACCGTACCGAAGGCCGACCAAGATCGTGACGACCCAAAACGGAAAGCGAATGATTGCATCCGTGTCATCATCTGACAATTCCCCCCATCCCCAAGAAGGCCAAGGAGCTTGTGCGGTTGCTAGGATGGCGTGATGCAAGGGGCACACTTCCGTCCACGTGGATTGTCCACTGCTTTTCTTGTGCAGGGTAAATCTTGGGCCCCCTCCCGCGGTCCTGTCAGGATAATCTCTTCAGCCCAACCACGCAGAAAGGCACTCTGCAAGCTGTAGCCGATGACAGCTACTGGCGGTGGCCCGAAAGATCGGTTCTTGGAGGTTCTGCAACCCCATGGGTAATGCGGCCACGAGGCCGGAAAGAGATGCCCCAACTTAAATGTCAGAGTGGAGAGACAAACGATGAGCCAAAGTCAAATACCAATAGCGCTGATAGTTATCGAACCCATCTCCACTTATTAAGTACGACTGGCACACAAAACGATAAATATTGTACAAGATTGGGACATGCGGCAGGGGGCGTTGGGCTGCGCAGAACGTCGGGAATGCACCGCTTCGATTGGCGGATGTGGTCGGGAGCTCCGTTCACCTTCTCAGAGGACGGGCCGGTACCGAGTCGGGGCTTATAGTACCGAACTTGAGCACCACCAGGAGGACTCGCAGACGACCAGTATGCACAGTGGCCACGAATCAAAATTCGGAGGAAAACATGATAGCTTTAGCAATGTTTTTAAAAGAGCGCCAAATGCAGCTCTGCGCTTGGGCTCATCCGCAAATAACAGGACGTCGAATACTATCGGATAAGTGGGAAGTTCCGTTAGCGATAAAAACTTTAATACCTAACAATTTATAATGATTAGTTATAATAAGAAATTAAAAAAAAACTGAATTGAAATTAAATATTCTCTATTAGTAAGGCTTATAACTATTAGCCTTATAAAATCCTTTAAATAAGAAGTATAATATATATACTAAATAGACCTAATACTAAGATAAATAATAATATTATTATTATAAGTAGTGAGAGATACATAATTAGCTAAAGAGTCTATTTATTTAGGTTTATGAAAACTTCAAAGAGAAAGCTTAAATCAAAGAGAAAATAATAACTTTACTATTTAATTCTTATATTTATTATTAATTATAGAGTGTATATTTTTAGTATTAAGAGAATTAACTTAAAATCTAGATTATAGACTTAAGAATAACTTTAATTCTGAAGATAATTACTAAGTCATAAATATAAAGTTATTAATTTTATAATTTAATATTGTACTTAATTAACTAGGTGCGAAGGGCTGGACCTGAGTTTGTGCGATAAGAGGTGGCGTAATACTGTTTATTTGAAGCTGAAGAGGGAAAAGGAAGGGTTTTCCGCTTCAGCGCGGTTATGCTGGGGTTTGTGGGTGGCTACTGGGTGGGCCCTAAGAGCGGTGAATCTGGGCAGAAGCCCAGATAGTTCTAACTGGGCGTAGCCTATAATATTATTCCCTCCCCCATCTGGGGGCCCTCTAGGCGTAGGCTAGGTCGCTATTATTAGCTATAACTAGCCTATACCTTCCTTTAAACCTACTTGCTGCCTTAGTTTCTGTAATAGCCTCTGCTGGCTCCTAGGTGGGCTCTATATACTCCTCCCACTTAACTAATGCCTCATGCCGCTGCCTTCTCCCTACCGCCTTCTATCATATTGCGTAGATCTCCTCTACGCGCTATTTGAATTTGCTATTATCTGCGATAATTAGTAGTAGCTATAAATCTACTCTTAACTAGGTTAGTAGGGGGTTCTCTAGTGCCCTCTAGAGGAGGTTGATATAGAACCTTAGGTAGATATTCCTAGGGATATCTAGTTCTACTACATAAGAGCTTAGTATACTTATAACTCATGCCGCTGCCTTCTCCCTACCGCCTTCTATCATATTGCGTAGATCTCCTCTACGCGCTATTTGAATTTGCTATTATCTGCGATAATT